>VXAC01002371.1:1201523-1303263 GCA_013399225.1 Rhipidura dahli | reverse complement strand
TTTAACCCATGTTAATATAAATTATTTCCAGTAGGCTTAACTGGTTTTATACCTGTCTAAATCAGGAGTAGCTTCATTTATGTTTTCTCAACTACACCACCATGAGAACAGGGCAAGCTAGGAAAGAACCTTTCAGTCATTCCCTTTGTTCCAATAGGGTCTAAATTCTCTTCAGTGGGAGCTTTGGCATAAATCACAGAAAAGGACTGGAATTTTGCTTAGGTGTCAAGGATGTGCAGTCCATAGCAAAGAAAAATATGATCTCTAACTGTTCTCTGGTGGATAAGTCCATGAGTAAAAACAGTACAAGAGCATTCTAAAAGAGAAAATAAAAATCTCTACTTTGTACTGAAGAAGGCAAGGGTATATTATTGCACATAATAATTGACTCAGTAGAAGGAAAAATACAGAGAATTATAATAAGTTTTATTAGGAATAAAACTAGCATTGAAATAAACCCTGTTTGCCATATCAGTTTTCTGATAAGTTTTTGACATGCGTTTCAATCTTCTATTCAGTGAAAATTACAATATTTTCTGGAATTACTCAAATTGGTATGGCTTGATTCTATGAGAAGGAGAGATTTTTATTAAAAACACCAACTTTAAAATCAGAGTTTTAATGAATTAAGGCAAGGTCCTAGAAGGTAAGAAGAATACATGATTCATGTCAGTGAACCTCCATATTCTTCTTGTAGTTTTGCTCCTTAAATTAAAATCTCAAACCAAAAAAACCTCTGTTTTGCCTATTAAATGAATAAAATAGCGACATTCTGACTTTAGCCAAAAAAAAAAAAAATCAGCAATAATTTTCCTTTCATCCTCATTTACATAAAAATAACCTTGTATAGTATCTTGTTGGAGAAAATAAGCAGATAGCTCTAAGGGGGATAGTAAAATACACATGATGCATTGAGTTGGGGGAAGTTTCTCACCGCTGCTAACTTCTTGTCACTCTATACCCTTCTGCTTTCCTGTATCTCTAACTGCTTTAAAAAGATGCACACAGGATCCTTTATCTTTTTAAAATATAGCTTCCCTGCTTACCTCGATATTAGCATCTATACAGCCAATTGCTCTGTGAATTCAAACTATTCCTCTGTATAATATGCAGTATTTTAACTGTTCCACTGAGTTTCTGGTTTGTGAGAAAAATGAGGACTGTTCATGCAGCTGTTCATTGTAAGAGATACTCTTCCTTGTCAGATATTCAGTAGTTGATGCCAGCTACAGTTTGAACTGTGAAAGTGATTTTTGGAGAAGTGAGTTCCAGATGTCTCAGCCTAGCCAGCATTTAGATTTGTTTGTTTGGGTTCTGAATATACTACATCAGTCTTTGTTGTATTTCCTTTTACATGTTACCTTTTAAAAAAGTCACCCAATATTTACATCTCATTGAAATTTTTGGATATTTTAATCCATTTTATTCTCTTTGTGCCTTGAATGAAACATTTGAACATCTTTTGGCATTAATTATCTATTGCAAGTTGCATGTTTGAGTGAGATGTTGTTGAACTCATTGCCTATAGTCAGTCTTAACAGAGTAGTCACCATGGTCTTTATCCCTCTTGAATCCTAGCTAAATATACTTGGGACTAGTAAACACTGTGAATAAAACTTGCCTTTTTTGATTTTTATCTACATTTATCTATATGATCTGTATTTCTTCTGCATGCTGAATTTCTTGTCAGTGCCAGTGGCCACTGGGGTGACGTAGGTTTAGAAGGAGGGCTAGAAATGCACCAGAGATTGTACTGAGGTTCTGTATATTTACAAATTATGTCAATAATTTAACAATAATGATTTCATTTTTTTAAATATTTTTAAATGGTTTAATATTTTTATATTTGTTGTCAGAGTAGAATCTTGAGAGCAGATAGTCAAGTAATCAAAAAGGCATTCAGGACTGTGTTAAATCTGCTCTTCACATTTAGTCATATGAAAACACAATCCTTAAGTCAGCTTAAAGCACGAATTTGCATCATTTTCCTAATGAAATTTGATATATTATTTTGTTTGCTGGGATTCAGCATTATAGGATATTGATTTTGGTATCTGCCTCATGTAAAATCACAATAATTTAAATACTGTTTCACTGGCAGTTAGGACTTGGCATTCTGTTTGATATTATCTTCTAAGGAGGTTTCTTGTTGAGTATTACTAATCCCTTCAAAATGCTGATATTGAAATACTTCCAAAGGACCACTTACATTTATAGCCTAGATCTTCATACTCCAGGTAAATAACATTTTAACTAGTGAGGTTGTTGTTTCCCTTTGTGCCTGGTTGAGGTTCTGGGTCCTTGTTAAATTTAAGTCTATATTGTGAATTATAGACAGCTCATATGCTAGAAGAATTTATATCTAGCACCTTAGGACTTTGTGTCAGACTGGTCATATTCATGCAGAATTTCAAAACAATGTATATTAAAATTGTCTGTGTTTTGATGTAATTGCACTTCAAGGCTTTCAGACATTTTGGCCCAAACGTACTTGATCATTTTTCACAGCCGAAGGTTGGCTCCCTGGGAGTCTTTTAACAGCAGCTGCTAGACAAGGATTTGTGGGTTTTTACCCCATCCTCATTAGTGACCTGATGGATAGGAATGGGGAAACAGGCTGGCAGTTATAATGAGTTCCTGATAGAAATAGGTTTGTGCAGAGGCTGACATTAACATGTGCAGCTTGGAAGGTTCATGTTTCTTTTAGTAAACAAATTCAAATTGGTTACTCACTTTAAAAACTTCATCAGTTTCTCTTGTTGAACTTAATATTATGTTTTGTGCAGCAGAAAGCTTGGTGTTCCTTTCAGAAAACATGAAACCATACCAGTTTCTGGAAAAATGCTCTGTCCAGTTTGTTGTGCTGTAGTTAAAACTTGTGTACCTTCAAAAACACATGATTTTACAGAACAGTGAAGGGCATTCTGAGGTGTTTAATACCTTTGTGAACCTGAGGACTAAATTGTAAAGGCCAAATATACTTTCAGGGAATGATTGGTTAGGGTGTAACAGACATATCTTTTAATTGTGTTCTTGTTTATAGAATTGACTAGCAAAGTCAGGGCAAGTAATACTTTGTTGCCTTTATTTAGTTCTGCACTGAGCTGGGATCATAATTTGGTCTTTTACAAAAGATGTGCACTTTCTTGAATGGCAATTTCTCCTTCTGTACTGGGGTGATGGTATCTGAGTGTATCACAAGCACTTTACTAGGCTGGATTATATTGTCGTGTATGCAGAACTCAAATTTTCAGCTCAGATGCTCCTCTGCCAAGCTAAAAAGTAGCTGTATGTGGTGATTTCATGCAAATATGTAGCCATTCTCCTTGAACTTCGAGCAGAATCAGTAGGATCAATGAGTGCTTCAATGCCCAAAATACTTTCAGTAGCTAATGGAGTAATAAAGTAGGAAAAACTGCATTGTTTTGATAGGACATTACTTTCTTAGCGACCCACCCAGTTCACAGCTCTTTTCCAGTTTGTTTCCTCCATATGTGAAGTTAAACTTCTCCATACAGGAATTTTTGGTAGGATTTTTTCCTGGTCATCATGTGCTTGAAAGATCAGAATTCCTGATAGGGGTCTAGTAGGGAAGGTCATGACTTGAAGCTCCCTTTACTGTCGTGCAACCACTTTAGTCTACAGAACTGATAATTGTTAGTTGGCTTTGAATTTGAAGGCCTTCCTACTGCCTATCCATAGCTGAGTGTTCTGAATAGTGTGTTTTTTTTTGCTTTTTTGTCTGCCATCAGTCTGACTAGACACTGGAAATGATGTAGCTTGTCACCTGCCTGCCACTTCTCCTTTGAAGATTCAGCTCTTCTCAGGGTCACAAGAGTTCTCACCTTTTGCAACATTTCACCTGTATAAAAGTCATCTTTACTGCTGTAGAAGGATCCTTATTACTGGAAAAGAATCTAGGATTTAATATCTGAGGAGAGTGAAGAACTCTTGCTTCTAGTCAATGACCACATAATTTTTGAGTTTCATTCTCTTCAGTTTTCAATGCAAAATCTGGGGGTGAAAGTGAGAGGTGGCCTCAGATATGCCTTGTTTGAGGTTGTCAAGAAACGAGACAGAGGTAGCTGGCAGCTCTCTGCAGGAACAGGATTCTGTGATGAGATTTTAGGTTTCTTTAATGCTATGGAGTGGATTATGAACCTACAATTGCTTAGCTATAAGCAGCAGATTTGGCACCTTTTAGATATCTGAAAAAACTGTGTTCTGTTTTCATTTTCCACTGGAATCAATTTGAAGTCCCATTGACTCAAGTTTGGAATTAGGGCAAACCTAATAACCTGCTGATTCTGAACTTATTATTCAAGTAGGAATATGAAAACAGAGAGAACTGGGGCAAATTAAATAACCTGCTGATTCTGCCTGTAGTATTCATCTGGGAATGTCTATAGAGAAAATACTTTTCATAAATTCTGATATTTATTGCTATGATCATCATCATCACTATAATTATTCATTAATTTAATATGTGCCTTATGAACCATGCCAGAAGAGTGAAGTTATATGAGTAATTTTGTCTTACATCTAAGACTCTCTGTGATTTGAGGGAAAACGTGGTTTCCCAAACAAATGGACGGTGCATTCACTGGAATCACATTTGCAGTTGCTGCCACCACAAACTGTGAAGCAGTGGATTTTGCCTATGGAAATGTTGCCTACATCCCAACAATACTACACAGGTGTGCAAGTCACAGTTTCCTTTTAGGCTGTGCCACATTGCGCGAGGTCTTGAAATGAGAACTTCTTACTTTTTGGTGATTTTGTCTAGGGAAAGGGCTTTGCGTTGCTTAAAGGCAGAGAAACTTGATGGATTCTTCCCACAGTGCTATCTTCTTGTAATTAAGTGAATGTGTAGAGCCATTAAGGAGGTCACTGGCATTACACTATGCACCTGGATGTGTATGTCCCATTTCCAAAGTTTCTGAATTACATCTTAATTTCCGATACAGAATGACCTTCATGTTGATCTTCTTTCTCTTCCGTGGTTTTTAGCTTTCACAAAAGACATTTTAAAATGACACTTTTGTCAAAGGAGGCATTTCCATTAAGAAAGGATTCCTTGAGAAAGACTGCATGTATGTAATATAAATTATATGTACTTTCTTTTGAATAAGTGTATAGAAAATCACAGAATTAGTGAGTAGACGTGGAGTGAAGATCTGTATCTCAATACTGTCATTTTCTTTAGAAGCTTTTCCTGATTCTTCTTTGTTTCCAAAGGTGACGACAGGAATCTTCACACACATATCAGCATTTGTACAATGGGTGTCTGGGGCACAGCCACAATGAATAGCTTTAGAATGAATTATGGTCTTGTAAAGATTATATTCATTGTTAATAAAAATGGGAGAATAGGGCCCTAATGCTGGGAAAAAAAGTGCTCTCCAGCCTTTAAAGGTGTTATCTTTCCTGATTCTGGATCTTGCAGGTGTGATAAAAGTGATACGAAAAATTTGGATTCCACTGCTTCTTGCACAGCAACAGGCTTGCACTTCCCAAATGTAAAATTATTTGTACATTTCACATTTGTAAAATCAGACTCTTAACCTGGAAGATCCAGGGACAGGAGTCAGAGAGGCAGGTGAGACACTTCAGCTCCTTCCCAGACTGCTCACACTGCTGTGTTTAAGCACAGTGATGTTCAGGTGATCTTCAGTGATCTCAGGCTACTGGGGTGGACTGGTGCTTCACATGACATCCTGCCTCAGGATAGCAGTGGAATTTCTTCAGGAAGTTTCCAGGAATGTTGGTTCTGACAGAGAGGTTGCTGGTGTTGTATATTTTGAATTTGCTTCTTTTCCCGTTTTTCCTCATCAGAGGAGACACAGGTGAAAATGAAGTTTAGAAACCCATAGCTGTAAGTCACTTAATTCTTAAGACAATTGTGGGGTGATATAGGAAATATTTGTAAACAGAATTTTTAAGAACAGACCAATGCCTTCCTGCCACATCCTTCTGAGATGAATGTTGCTCAGCTTCTCAGAAGCTGATTCTCTGTGAAGTTTTGGGGTTTTTTTCTGTGATATTGCAGAAAAATAACTTCTGTAACATTATCACATTGCAAAGAACATGGGAGGGGTTTTTTTAGAACCTATAGTTTTTTAGAGATAAATTGCGGACTTTTATTCAACATTAGCAAGAGATTTGCCTGGTTTAGTCAAATATTTACTGAAGAATTCTGAATATAGATCTCACATTCTTACATAAAACATTTCTGACTTAAGTGTTATGAGGAAAACATCAACATTTTCTCACTAGTTCCCCAGAAGAAAATATATTCAAATCACTTTTTCTTTGTTGGCCCAAACCTCCACTACTTTTCTGTGAACAATGTATCTGTTGTGGTAGTTTCCAGGAATTTCTTTGGGGTTTTTTTTGTCACTGTTCTTGGTCCAAAGTACTTGAAGGAGCAGCTAGGATTGAATTTAGCCTTGAATTTACTCTTTTTTTTTTTTTTTTTTTCTCCTCTGCGGCAGTTAAACAACTGAGTCTGGAATTACAGGAAGTTGTGCAGTAATAATCAGCAGTATAGCACAGTTTTTCTTTTTGTTTTCCACTTTAAAAAGTTTTGAAACTCAAAATGTAAAAAAATAATTTATCAGGTTGGAAGTTCTGGGAGAAGTATTTTCACACTGTTTCCTGCTCAAGTTTTTTTAACAAAGAAAGTTCCTATGATAGAGAAAAGTTCAAGTTATAGAAGTTTTGACCTATTATTCTTGTAAATCCACTGACAACCACATTCATACTGACATCCAGAGGTTTTACTTATTCTCTTAACATTGGCTGGTCCCCATTCTCCTTTTTTTAAGTATCACTTGAGTCTTTAAATAAGCCAAGTCTTTTTTGCACATTATAAATACCTACATCATTCCAGCACATATTACCTATTGTGCTACTGTGAGTCATGCTGGTGGATTTTGTAAATCTTAAGACATGAAGGCATCCACAGTGATGCAAGGGAATAAAATTTCCTTCCAATTTCTTCCCTATTAAAAAAAAAAAACCAAACTACAAACAGAAACATCCATTGCAGTCTAAGGAAATGGCACCATGGGAATTCAAAAGCAAAGCTGCCTTCAGCACGTGGTGGCTTTAATCTTTTTTCTTTCTTGTGTTTAAGCATGGAATTTATCCAGCCATTTTATTTACATTTGCATTAAAAAACAATAACAAGCAGTTAGTGATGCTGTATCTTTTGTGATACAGGTACATCAAATTCCAAAGCATGCCTCTAAGAGCTTAGTAATATTGTTATTTTGATTTTGCACTTTAATTTGCACTTGTAGCCGCTTGAATAGCCCAAATATATAAAGTGAGATGGGTACAGGTTTTGATGTTACTCAGCTTTGCCCTTCCTTAGCTTCCTCATGAGAAAACTGAAAAACTGTACATGAGTATGTCTTGGAAACTTGCCCTTGCCCAGTCTGAGCTCTCAGTGACTTAAACTAAGCTTTCAGTGTTAGAGAATGCAGAAAGAGATAATAAGGAAGTTGATTACCCAAAGGAATTGGAAGAGAAAAATGTTCTTAGAAATCATGTATATTGTTCTGTACAGTATTTCTAAAATATTTTGCTTTTGTAGATTTGTCACATTCAGTAGTAGCTCTGCCAATCAATGTATTAACATAATTTGTTGCAGTACTCCTTTCTCATCTATGTAAATCAGGATTGGAAGCTGATGTGTTAAGCCATTGTAAAATAAGAGTAAAGTCTGAATCAGGTTAAGAAAAAAAACATCTTTCAACTTTATTAATATTAAAACACCCCAAAATGTCAAGAAATAAACAGGCTTTGCCCACTACTATGTAATGCTACTTTGCAATCTCTATAGAAGTTCCCTTTTCCATTCAGGTGTATAGAAATATCTTGCCAGCACAAAAATGACTTCTGGGAAGCTTTGCCTGCTTGTCTCCCCCACCTGTAGGTAACAATAATTGCTTTTTCCACTCTTCAGTTTCTCTGTGTTGTAAAGGTATAGTAAGAACTTGCAATGCCATTTTCCCTTACAAAATTATGAATTAATGGCTAAAAATTTTAATATTTTAACCCCACTCCGATGCTCATTGATCAGGTGAGATATCCTGTATTTAAATGCTTGCCCTTTGAAAAAACACTGTCCATTTTTTTTGTCATCTGCATGTTTAAATCAGTCTTTGCTCTCTTTTGATTACTCTTAGATACCCATTTAGTGCACAGGTTTTTTTAAGCACAGCTCAGTATGGCCAGTTTGCATCTTCTCCAATCAGCCTAAGTCCTCAGTGTCAGTCTAACATCTGTGAACATACTACACTCAAAATTTATGCTCCGAGAATTGCACTTGGAAGCTATGAACTGTCAGAACAAAATATGCTGTGCACTTTTAATTTCATCTGTTTCTGGGTATCCATTATGAAATAGTCTTTAATTACATGAATATACTACTTCATCCTTGAACTTTCTGCCTCATTTAGTGCATAGCCTGGATAATAAGTTCATCAATATTTTGTTTTCTCCTTGATGTTCAGTTTTTAGCCCTTATTTACTGTCCATATTCAAATCATTTCTCTGAGGAGAAATTGATAATATTTCCTGGGCACTTCTATGGTTTTCATAGCTGCAACACTTGAGCTTCTATGCAAATATTAAAAATTGCACGATGCCCATGTAAGATGACAGATGCTGTTATCTGGTTCATAGGGGACAACTGAAGCAAGAGAGACTGCTTCAAGTGAAGAAGTCACCTTCAAGAGCAAGGTGAAAACATTGCCTGAGTGCCCCTCTGAAGTTTTTCTGAGTCCTTCACAGATAACACCACACGCTCTAAGCCTCCACCAACACTTCAAAGTACAGCTCACTCTGTGTTCTGGGATATCCATCACAGTACTCTCTCCAAACTTATATTTGGAACAACATTAGGAGTGAGCACCCAGAAAACTCCTGTCTTTAAAGACCTGAGCAGAATCACGTGGGGTGTTTTAGGAGAGAAGGGGCTGGAATACATTTCTTCATTCAGCTCTCGTTGTTCTGAGGTACAGAACACTCCTCTTCAGTGAGGGCAGGTGCTCTGCTCACTGGCACAGCAGCTTTCTGTGGCACTCAGTCATTACTTCTGGCTAAGAATAGTCATCCTCTGTGTGCAGATCAAGTGAGGGAAGCTCTGGAGAGAATTGCATTAAACTGTGTAATTAAAGGCTATATCTTACCCTATATGAATAAAGTAGATGGATCTCAGTTACGTAAGAAGCCTTATGTCTCAGAGCTGCTATTTTTGACTTTGCAACCTAAAGAACATTCTTTTAAGATAGTAAAATAGGCAGTGTGTATAATTGTTTTTTTTTTTTAAGTTTTTAGGACTCTTCTCCCACGCAGACATCCCAGTCCCAGCCATTGTGTTTTCTGCACTTGAATGAGGAAGCTGCCTTTGTGCAGGGCCCATTCCCGCAGGGAATTTGCCACTTTCCCTGCTCCAAAACCTGAGTGGCTGCACCTAGCACAGGTTCCAGAGTTTTGGATGGCAGGGAAGACCTGCTGAGGCTGAAGTTGAAGGTCTTTCAGGAGTTCACTGGTAAAATCCAAGACCTCTCCGACTAATGCATTTTTGGGAAAATTTGCAACTTGAAAAAATTCTGGTGGGTTTTCAAGGGGTTGGCAAAAAAGCTTAAACCTGAAAGTCAAGTTACTCCTGCCCAAATGTTTTTTTATATTTCTGCTGTAAAATAAGACTGAAGTCAAAAGAAATCAGAATAGAAATTAAACTTACTCAGTTCCCTTGGGGATATACTACTGCTAACATAAATGTCAGGTTTTCGGCTGAGATGGTTTTTTTGTGACTAAATCAAATACTTTTTTTAAGACTGAAAAAAGAAGACTTACTTACTGTACTGGGTCACTCTATTTTCATTAATTACTGTAATCAACATTCCTCTCTAGTAAGTGTGTCTTTTAAATAAAAGAATTTAAAAAGCCACGTAAAAGTCTTACACAAAATTGTTTCAGTATATTTCAGTACTGTTTTTTCCAGTAAAATGAGTTTCTAAGAATAAAATATAGACATAGTATTTGCAAGTCTGCCTATCTGCGTTGCCCTGAAAGAAATGGACTAAAATACTTTTTAAACTTTCCCTGGAAGAGTTCTATATAAGGAGTAGTATAGCCATAATAAAAATATTCTTTACACAACAGCCAAAAATGCAGTGTTAATCTTTGACGTGACCAGACAATATTTTTAAGATGTTTCTGTCTTTGTAAGAACCACATTTATTAAAGTTCCAGGACCTTTAAACACACCTTTAGTATTTTTCCTCCTTATTTAGAGATTGTCACTTTCTCTACTTGCAGAACTAGTTGCTCTTTCTTTCCTTGTGTGTTAAAAAAACTTATGAAGATTAGAAGCATCTATTTTCCCTTTTCCTTTCCATGATTTATCTTGTATGCACTATGTAACACAATGTAGTATTTGCCTGGAAAGAATACAAATAAGAAGCTTTTAGGGCAGGAGGTGAAGACAGAATAAAGTCACAGTCAAATTCCCAATAAATTTCTTTCTTATCACTCAATTCACAGATGGTCCCACTGTATTTGGTTGGATTACTTGTATGAATAATTTTATCCCTTTGATCCCCAGTATAATTTAATGTATGTATTATTGTGCTGCAGATAACCACACTTATTTTAATAATACAATATGGCTGTTTACAAGCCTGTGATTATCTTATATGTTACCTCATGGTATTTTAATCACCCAGTGACATTTTCAGGAATATTAAATGTTATTACTCCCCCCGATTTAAATGGGATTATGTGTGTTAGAATGAATAGAAAAGTTTTTTAAAAAAAGAAGTTCAATAGTCAAAAAAGTATTAAAAAATTGTGGTTTAAGCAGAATCAGATTCAAGCTAAACTGCAGAATCATAGATGACCAATGAAAGTATTTATAGTTTTAGAGACACTATTCGTGTTTTTACATATTATAAATGTCATGCCTGGTGTGTAATCTAATTAGGTTCATCATTAGAAATGCCTTTTTTAATGAATAATAATGACCTTAAGCACAGATGTCTGTATGTGTATAAATTTTCTTCAAGCTCCATGCATGTGTAATTTACCACTTTTTTTTTGCATTTTCTGTGAAAGAATTGCAGTGCTATTTCTTTAGGAAAGCTTAAATTCTGCAGCAAAATAGTACCAGTCAGAAATCCGAGGCCTATGTAACATCCCTAAAGGCTGTTTTTTGCTAAGCAGTGAAGGGAGTATAATTTAATACACTCTGATTTTACTGTCATTTAAAATATGTCCCCAGCTCAGCAGTACTGCTCTGCAAACTTCTTTTTTCCTTTTGAAACAGAGAAGATACAGACCAAGAGTGAAGGAAAAGTGTAGTAGAGCAAGGGGACCATAGGATAGCAATAAAAATGTATTTACACTCCTTCATCATTAAATCTACTGCCTACACTGCTCAGACTGCTGGGATTGTTTACAACAACCATGCACTTCATAAACTGGCTAAAACCTCTGCTCAACTGAATACATTTATAGAAAACAGATTATCCTAAATGTGACTTCACAAAGACTCCTAAATTAAAAAAAAAAAAAAAAAAAGGCAATACTTCCCTTATTAACCACAGACATATCTATTTTACAGTTTCTAATGTGTCATCTCTGAGATTTATAACACTAAAATTAAAAATTAATAGGTTTTGTTCTCTCAGCTACAGGAGAAGTGGGCATGTGACTCTTGCTTACATCTCTTTGAATTTCTGTCTATATGGCTGTGATTGATTCAATTAATTAATTAAAGCAAGCATTAATTATTACCAATGTTCTAACCAGAACAAAAATTATTTAAGGAATGTATTAGAGACATTAGGAAATCTTTCAGTGATTTGGAAAATATTTTCTCTCTTTTAAAGGCGTTTTCAAAGTATGTAAGGTAAAATTTGTCTCTCAATAAGCCTGCTAGCCTCATTGTGCTGTATCTTGATGAAAATCATCAAGTTTTTCAGCTGAGGTTGGGAACCTCAACCTCCATTTTCTCTGAGTCAATAGCATCATTTTTAAATCAAATCTTGGGAAACCTCTTAGTAAAGAAATTTTTGTAGCTGTCAAAAATATTTCTGAGACTTGCTTTCCTTGTGCCTTCATTCAAAAGAGGTTTCTGAATTTATAAATTTTTAAAGGGTTTTTTTTCAGGTATTACCAATATGACTTAGCGTTTTCTTTGACTTTATGCAGAAGACAGCCTGGAAAACTGTTGACAAAATAAAAGACTGGCAATATTGTTGAAGCAAACCTTTGGTAACCAAATAACTGCTTTCAGGAAAAGAATGTAACAAAATGTAACAGAAACATCTGCAGTTTTATTAGACATTACAGTAGTATATAAAGTTTCAGCAAATGGTTGGTCACCGAATGTGTTGTGCACTGCCTGTCTCTGAAGAGAGAGGGCAAAAGCCTCACCATGGGTCTCATCCTGCACTTCTTACTGTGTTTTCTGTCTTGAAAAGAACTGTATGATACTTAATATACAACCAGCTGCAAGTTCTCCTCTGAAATGCTGGGGTCCTTCAGAAAATAATTTTAATTGTGATAGTGGCCTTTGCTGCTAGGGTTTGCAGTTGGGTTTTGTTTTTGCAGAATTGGCTATAGTGGAGAAAAACTTATTATGAAACAAGCCTTTTTGGCTTTGGACCCAGATATTATTTCTTCTTTAGAAACTGGATCCTTCATAAATGATTACATCAGATGAAGGGTAGACATCTGGAAGCATAAAATGGAAAAAAAAAAAAAAAGGAGAGATGAAGAACTGAGAAGTAATTAAGTACTGAAAATGGGATTTGGAATTGCTCTTTTATTTTCACTATTCTATTACAAGTTCTTTATATATCTCCAGTATTTAATCTTCCTCACAGTTTTTCATCCCTAAAATAAGGTTAATAATATTCACTGTCTCCTCTACCATTCCCCATCTTTTTTGTTTAGTGATGTCTGCAGTTTAAGAACAAATTTTATTATATTTCTACCAATACCTACTACAAGAGAAGTGGCTCCTACCTATGGTTTTAGATGTGACATATTATACAAAATGTTGATCTGTAGTTGAGATAAAAACATTGGAGCAAAAATTATGAATAAATGATTGTAATATAGGGTATTCCAGATTGCTTTAGGGGCAACTAAATTCCTGATTCGTTAATACATATTATTTATAAACAGATGTTCTTCTTTGGAATAACCACTTTGGGCCTGGTTTCTGGCTTATATCTCATAGGGTGATATGAAAACAGGATCTATTGAGTAAAAACTCTTTATTTATAAATGGGTCCTTAAAAACTGTACCATCAAAAGAGTCTTAATTTATCTACTTTGCAAGTAAAAGCAAAGATGCTTTTTAAAAATGAATTGAAAAGCTCCTTGAATAGATGTAAAATTGTATTTTATTGGGATGAATGTCAGCAGAAAAGAATTTTCTAAGGTGTACTGCACTCTAATGGTATTTGCTGATGGTGTTGTATGAAGGATTTTTGAGCTTTCCAGCAGAAATAATTTACAAAATGTCACAGGATGTAAAGCTTTGTAGTGGCAAAAAGGTGTAAGGGAGAAACAATGATTTTCCTTAACACCTGGTAAGGTAAAGGCTATTCTGAACAATACAGATTGATTAGTTGGTAAAGAGGGAAAAAAAAGCACTTTTGTAAGCTTCCAGATTTTGGTTCTTCTGCTGCTAAGAATTTGCCTACAAGCATAAGATGAAATTGTTCAACTGTGTTTGAATTGAAATGAAGATCTGATTTTCATCAATGTAACAGTGGAATGATTCTCCTCGGGCAATCTTTGAAAGCAAGGGAATATTCTTTCTGATTTCAGAAATTTTTGGATCAAGGGGTTTGGTTTCTACCTCAGACTGCTTTATCTCTCTGTCATGGAGTTCAGTTATATTGTTTCTCATGAAAAATGTATCCAAATGTGTTGCTTTGACTAACAATTTATAAAACAAGCTATGCAGCAATAATTCCAGTAAGATCTTTCTAGGATGGAATAATGTGATAAGGGTTTCAAGGATATGTAGCTTAAATTACTTTAGCTATAACATTTGATGCCATGGAGGTCTCATGAGGAGCAGTTGGACAGTGGATTAACAAGTCATCCTCTTGTTTTTCATTCACAATGGGTAGTTGTTTTTAAAAGGATGGGTAGACTGTCCAAATGACCGTGCGAAAATACGGGACTGAACAGACAGTCCAGCTCCACATTGTTTGCTGTTTGGATGAGATGACCAGACAGAGTGTGTGACACCTGTGTCATAGCAGATGGTCATCTACTGAAGAATGCAAAATCTACAGAAAAAAAAAAACAACAAAAAAAGAACTGGTTAGACACGTGAAAGGGAATCATAGGTTGCATCCCAGTTTTGTTAGATATCACCAGGTATCAGAGAGCCACGCACAGCCTCTGATGTGCCAGCTCCTTTCCATGGGGACATCTGCATGATACATTCAGCTGAATGCAACAGCCGAGCAGGGCTAGTAAATGGGATCACACGGAAAGAGTGATAGGCAGAAGCTCTATCTAATGACACAGACAGAATCCCAGAATGAGCAATCCACAGTGCTGACCCCGTGTTCTCAATTTCAGTTTGATTTTAAGCAGGATGACAAGGGGGCTGGAGAAAGCCAAGTGCTTTGGCTGAGTGAAAAGTCAGCAAGTCTGTGATTGCAGGAGGGAGCATGGAGAATTCACCCCCTGAAATCTGTGAGAGAGAGTACTGAATGTGGAAATTCCTAATCAGAGGAGAAGTAAAGCTTTATCTATGTCTTACATGTTTAATCATTAATGGAATACAAAAAGAAAAACAGTAGTAGAAGTACTGGTTACTCTGCACTGTTGAACAGATTACTGGGGTTTGAAAAAATATATCATTGAGGAGAATAATATTGATATGTTTATTTTATCTTCAAAATCTTTTTAGTCTGATATTTTAATTTCACTAAGTAGTGATGCAATATAGAATCTGTAGCTTTGAGGACCATAATATTACTCTGTTCCCTCCACTGGAAAAAATAAATCTTTGTTGTAATTTACGGATATACCCAAGCATGCTTTTAAATGGAAGTAGCCATAGCCATAACAAGATTTTATGAGTTTTTTTAGGCATATAGTGAATTCACCTCTCATGATGTCTGTAGGAATTTGCTGACAAACTAATGAGTGCATCCCATTCCTTTCTCTTTCCTTGTTACAGCTGTGTATGCTGCCTCTATGGGATTGCTGGAGGTAGCACACACATTTCCTGGAATATTTTATGTTGTGTCTGATACACAATTACGAGATAAAAAGTAAAGTACTCTTTGAAAAGTCTATTAATCTCTGGCAAAATGTTACATTCCTGAAATGAGAATAGTGTGTTTTTTCAATTGCTGGTAGGATTTTCATGTGTCAAAAACCTGCTGCTACTTTTGATCGGTTGTTTTCACTGATGGTTTTGGACAAGAAAGTGCATGTGCAGTTTCCTTAGTATAAAATGCATGTATTTATTTTGGGGCAAACATCTGAAAGTAATTTTTCCTCTGTATTTAATCTATTCTGCAAGGTAGATTGTAGTGCAATTCTATTTCAGCAAACAATGACACAGCACTTTTAATTTGAGGGGGTGGACAGGGCAAGACATGAATTTTTATCCCACCAGAATTGCTTACTTGCAAAGAAAATGTTTGGAGTGTGGGGCAATGGATCACGTTGTTTCTGTGCCCTTTTCATATACCAGTTTTTAGCAGACACTGTTCATCAACAGAAATTTGGGCATATTTCAATAGAACATGGCAGTCAGAGAGACAAGATTATATGTTTATTTAGGATTTCCATGGACCTTCTTTAAAAAGCCCTCAAAATATACACAGATATCAAGCTGTGAAAAACAGAGCTGTATGGCCATTAGATTTGGGACTTGGAATTCTGATTTAGAGATTTTTAAAGGTTTCTTTAAGGGTAATACCAAATTGTCAAGTGGTGTTTAAATCACACATGTCAGCAATGAAAGACATAAATCTCTGCCTGGTTTGTCTTGACAAAAACTCTGCGTCCTCTACTCAGATCCACTTAGTGATAAATTGCACACTGCAATTTCATTCAAGAAGCAACCAGAGAGAGAATAAAATCCTAAAGGTTTTATACTCACCCATTAATTGATAATAACGGGCTAACTTTCAGATATATCATCCCTGTAGTACTTATATTTGGTTTTTTAAATTCAGTCTTCTTTAAATGTCAGTGTACATTGAGTGTCATACCCAATTTCTGCGTGGAACTACTTTCTCTTATAAAAATACTAACAGACTTGGTTTGATTTCCTCTAATACCTATGCAAAGATGTTGAGGAGGATTAGGTTATTATTGGGTGAAATATCATTTTATTGTATTTTTAGAAATTTTATTATATAAAAATCTTACCTGAGATACCTGACTTAAACAGCATGACCATAAAAACTTTCTAAGTATGCTCAGGAACAGGTTGTTTTGGTTTTTTTTTGTAAACCCTCTTGAGAGGTTATATTTTCTCTGTGCCTGAAGTGAACCTGAAGGACTTTTAGCTTGTGGTCTATGCTGTGTTTGCAGTGCTCTGAAAATATAAGAATTAATGGATTAGTGGTTTCTGTGCTAAATGCCTTTTTAGCATAAAAATTTCATTGCACTTAAATCCATGAGAATTCTGGCATTCCCACAGTTTGTTTGTGGAATTAGTGGTATGGTTGCACCACTTCTGATGCATGAGAGTTCTCTAGGGTTAAAGAATGACAAAAACAAATTGGCAACATTTGGTCCCCTCGTGATCTCAAATGCTTGAAAAATGTCTTAAGTGTCCTTTGTATTTGCATTGCTCCCTTCTGGTACGAGCCTGTCAAAGAAACAGGTAACAAACAGAAGTCACCTCGTTTGCTGAGGGAATGGAGACACATATTTTATTTAATATTCCACTTAGATTTAGAGATAAGACCAAGTTGGGTTTTTTAGATTATTTCCACAAGGACCTTGTTGATTTGGCTCTTTCATGGAGAATCATTATTTTCCTGCACTTCCCTTTTTTGACAAGACAGAATATTTTTATTTAAATTTATGTTCCACTTATAGAGAAAAGGGTGTTCTCAGAAGTATAATTACATATGAAATAATTACAGGTTATATATTAAAAAGATACACTGAAAGGAGAATTCTTATGCAATATATGTGAAATTGAAACAAGAAGTTTAATTGTGGAGTATTTCTTAATGAATATGATATGTCTGTGCTGTGACAAGATAGGAATTGATACAAGCAGTTGTATAAAAAAAAAGAAAGACACATCTCCTCCTTTTTATGGAGATACACCAGAATTCTGAATGACAAAGTGAAGGAGGTATTTTAAGCTCATTGATTAAAGGCCGGTACAGAAGCCAAGGAAAATGAAGGAAATCTACCACTCAGGTGTACCCTTGAAAGCAGCAAAATAGGATTCTTGCTTCTGTGAGAGATGAGATTGCTGGAAATGCAGTACAAGAGCTCTCCAAGGGAGACCTTCACTCTGGCCATTTCAAAGAGTAGCCATTGCTGAGGAAATTATCCCAGAAACTAACCATATGGCCAGTCTGGGCCATGGGAAAAAATAGTAGTAAAGCAGCAGGATGCAGTTGGACTATATATTGTTTGACTCAGAACAGATGCTTTCACATTACATTTAGGACCTGTCCAAGAACTCATAACTGAACAGCAGTGCTAAGGTCAGAATTTGATAGCAGCACTGAATGTGACTTATCATGGAAAGGCAAGCCCATAGGGCAGCATTTTCCTAGAGGATATTCTGGAACTTAATCCCTGAATAGATGAAGGCTTTTCTGCTTTGTGTTTATTTGGCTCTCTATCAACTAAAAATGCCCCTCCCCCCAATTTACATTTCTCTTTTTGCTGCCCACAATTATTATCTCCACAATTCTCTTTTATTTTTTCATTCCTCTTGTTTGTGCTCTTTTCTGCTTAGTCTTGGAGTCTCTTTGGTTTTAGGTATTAAATAAATAACCAAAAAGGGACAAGTCCAGTAACATTCTGTGTTTTCATGCCTTGCTTTTCCAAACAGGCTGCTTCAAACTTCTGCATTTGTTGATAAGAGCAACCAAGCACAATCTTCTATCAGGATACAAGTCCATCATAATAGAATGCATTCGTCCTCATTTCTATCTAAACCTCTGCCAAATAGTTGTTTTGACTCTGCACTGTGTGAAGTGTGTAAAGATGATAATTTAGTCTGAATTGAGCTACTACATTTTGTAAGCCAGCAGTGTGTACAAGATCAGTGTCTCTAAGTATTCCAGTTTGTGCTAATCTGATGATACAACTTGGATTTTATCTGCCACAAATCTCATGCTCTAGGAAGATACCAGTTGAATTGGCCCAGGTTCTTTTAGAATATCACCAAGAGCCTTTGGGTCAGTGGAAACATCTGTCAGAATTTCATGCTAACTTTGCTACTTGTCTATGACTATGTGTTTCCTATTAATTCTGCTCACAACTGTATGCCAAAAAATGCCATTTAATCTCTGGTTCAGCTCTTCTGCAATATGCTGTTGGTGTGTCTGTGACAGTCAGCTCCCCTCAATTCACTGCAGTGCTCATTGTTTACTTCACATGCCATTCCAATTTAAGATACACCTGTTGTCACCCATTCTTTTTTTTTTTTTTTTTATTTTTAATGAGTATAATACTCATCTTGTGTTGATCACGTTTTCCAGAAATGACAGGATGTCTGAGATTCTCATGAACTTTCCTTTTAGCATTCCCCAGTTTTCACATCGCCTGATTTGCATTGCTGATTCTTTCTTGATGTTGAACCACATTCCACTAAAATTCCCTCCCTCAGATCTTTGATTCTTATACTCAGTCAGAATTACTCATATTCCTTATTGAATGATATTAAACACAGTAATAAAGATAAGGAAATGTATGTAGCAATCGTAATTGGTTTTAGATGGCCTGTGTTACTGCAGATGGCCTCTACAGGGTTGACAGGAAATACTTTATTCCTTTACAATCTCCTTGATTGCCCTACCTCTCCCCTTACTGCTGTGTCTTCCCATTTCTTTTCCTTAAAATCTGTTCCTTTTCCATTTCTCTATTTCCTGTGTGGTGATCTTTTCCAATTTCAGTGATGTTGGACTCTTCATTTCAACCTCCCCAGTTTTGCCCCCAGCCTATGCTTTCTATAAAGACCTGGCTAAGGGGTTAACCGTTTTCAAAGGGCTCACAGTTCTTTATTCAGTGCATTTATTCTTTTGCATATTTTTCTCCTTTGAACCACTCTCTCTAGCTTTGGTCACTCCCTGTAATGACTTTTTTCTCACCTGCAGTGAAACATTTGAAGCTGTGTGTGGAAAAGTAAACTTTCTACCTTAAGGTGTATAATTTCATTCAACTTCTTTGTATTGCTGTCTCCAAAGGTGGGATTTAGAGAGCTTTAATGCAGTGGTGTGTTGTAATGCTGCCTGTTGTAATACACAATACACTTTATTAAATATATATGATACAGTTCCTTATAAATATACCTAGAAAGTGACACAAATGGAACAGCAGAGCACCAGGACCTCCTCCTCAAAGTTGTTAATGCAGTTCATAAAAGAAATCCATATGCAGTACTACAGAGCTCTCATGCCTTGAAAACCATGCTGAAAACAAAGCTGAATACTTGTTATAGTGGAAAAGTTTAAATCAAATTGCCTACAGAAGCTCCTTTGGGTGCCCACGTTTGGGTTTGACGCAGCTGGAGCAGCACTCGTGTGTTTTCCAGTGCAGGCTCTGTAATGCAGCTGTTGTTGTTGCTTCTCCCCTGGGTTCCAGGGCGCAGGCAGAGAGGCCTCACCCGCCTTGCAGAGGACAGAAAATGCTCCAAGAGAGGCAGCTGCCCATGGCTTCTGTGAAATGCAATTGTCTGGGAAGATCAGCAGACAAAGGGAATGCAGTTTGATGCCTGCTGATTCTGGAGGCCATTCACGTCGGACCTGTGGTCAAAAAGCTAACTTTGCTTTTGTCTTCTCACTCTGTCACTGCAATCATAGAGAGGTTCAAGTAAGCTATTAATTAAAAAATAAAAAACAGTAAATAGATAAATAAGAAGCTAAGGCATGATCTGGGGTGATTTTTTCCCTCTTTAGAATCAAAATAGCTGAGGAAGTTAAACAAAATTAGTCCAAAAACCAAGGGCCAAAAATAAGGAATTAATCAATTTTCCTGACTAGCAACACATTATGCATCACCAAGAACAAAATAGAAGCAATGAGAAAAGGTCTAATGTTGCAGCTTATAAATTGCAGATGGCCTGTTTGTGAGACATAAAAATCGATTATAGTCTATAAAGATTATAATGGTCTCACTGAAGGCTTGGAAACATTGTCTGTCATTAGAATTCATGAGGGGATATATTAGCCTTTCCCTCAGTAAAGATTTTATGTTCACCATTTGGCAATGTGCAGGCCAGGTAGCCTACCTCAGCCTGTAAGCAATTCCAGTATGAGATGGATCTCAAGGAAGCTGAGGAGCTTCTTCTGGCAGAGCTTCCATTGCCTGTAAGAGCACTTCACCTAACATTACCCATGGAAGCAGAGTATTTTCTTTTGTTTTCACTTTTATCATTGCCAAAGAGAGAATGAAGAGAATTATCTGTCCCCTAGCACTGAAAACATCATAAAAACACAGGCTAAACTCTGTTTCTAACCTCAGGTAATTATTGAGGGAGATAGTCAAGGTCTACCAGCATCAGCTGAGGAAGAGAAGAAGCATGGCAGTGCATTGCAGGCCTGAGCTCAGGAGAGAGGGAACACGTTCATCCTTTTAACATTGATCTCCTTTATTTTAACCTTTAATTACATCAGTGACTCTCTACATGAGAGGGGAATTGGAGTCTATTCTGAGCTGTGAATTCTAAAACCTGTTTCTCTATAGGGATAAATAATTTATACATTCTTGCAATCCAGCAATTTAATGAGCCCTTATGCATGAAAACAAATTTGTAGCTCTTCAAGGTCTTCAAGCTCTGCCAAGCTATTCAGTAAAAATATCTGGGGTGAAAACAGGCAGAAGTTTTGTGCAGCTTCTGGGTTCTCACTTAAATTTAAAAAAATGATGATGCTGTGACAATTGTCTTCAGAGTAGTTAAATTACTGTTTGACTGCTTTGAAGATCTGGAGCCACCAACTATGTGTTTAGTCTGTGCTTATCTAATGCTGGATCCTATGTAATACAGGCCAGACAATTCTGTATAGTAATTCCTTAAGGAAAGGAAATCCAAAGGAAATTAGCTAACATATAAGTTCCAAAATTTAAAGGTGAAACAGGAATCAGCCCACAGGAAAATGTGGTCTGGAGACAAAGAAAATATTTACCATTCACATCTTTTACACTATCTCTAGATAGTCCCTACTAGTGTACTACACTAATAAAAAACCCCACTTTAAATAGCATTAAGTTTTCTTTCATTTTGAAGCACAAACTTATTACAATATTCCTGCTGATTAAAATATGCTTACACATAGCTAAGCTGATTTTTTTTTTTAATGAAGTGATTCATCATTAGAATATTATTAAGAATTTTAATGAAATACTCCCACAGAAACGTGTCAGTTGCAAGAAATATTCCATCAGAGATAATTCTCATCTTAGTTTAGAATGGGAGAGCTGTATCCCTGCAGCATCAATAGTTTACTGGCTAGGGCATTTATCTCCAGTGCCTGGTTTTTTGAATAAATTAAATATATATGTGTATACATACATATATATATAATTCTCTTTAGAATAAATTTTATCTAAGTGGGCAAGTGTATCTCCTATCAACACATAAAAACATGAACATGTACAAAGATGAAAGGGATCTATTTTTCTTCTGGGTGAAAGCAAGCTGTGAAAGCCTTTGCATGTTTTGCTTGAAGTCAAGTTGAAGTCAGCTCCAGTAGCAGAATATTGGAGACAAGATCCTTTAAAACTTAGTGTATTATTGGACATGTTCTTCTAATGAAGTCATATGCAAGGCATTGGGACTTCATTTTCGTGTTTGTGAGAATGTATTTTCCCAGAACCCGACCTATCAAGGCACCTGAGGTGACCTGTGTCTCCCAAAGATGATGATATTTCAATGGGCAGACAGCACCATACAGTGTGTGTTTGGGCTGCAAGCCTTGTCTCCATCCCTCAGAGTCCTTACAGATGAACTCACAGTAATGCTTTAACTCCCGACTTCCATGTAGTCATAAAACAAGAAAAGAAAAAGCAAACAAACAAAAAACCAGGAAAAAAACAACAGAAAGCATCAGAGAGTTGGTAGCCTCTTGTATAAGTTTGTTTTGAAAATAATTTATACGTGTCAGCCTTATGCAATAAGTATGTTTAAGCCAGTGTCTTTGTAAATCAATGTCAGGATGTTTTAGAAATCACTTGTGTTAATGGGAAAACTCCACAAGGGATATGGCCTAAGTCCTGTTGGCTATCGAATAGTGATTGTTCTTCACCATTTATGATTTGCACTGAAAGACAAGATTTGACAAAATTATACATAAATGTGTGTCACATTTGCATGTGGAACTACTGAAGTTTCCAAATTAGTTGATCCTAAAAAGATCTTTATGCCATTTTTTTTTCTTTAATTATATGACATCTGTTAGCCAAATCCTAGCCACGTCATTTTTAATTGAAATGTATGAAAGCTACAGGCAAGTTTAAAAGGTAACCTTCTCATGTGTCTGTCAGCAAGCAGAAAAGAAACTTCTTTCCCTTCTTCAGGACATCTGTACTGATATTAAACTATGAAATGGCTGCCTTGTTTCAGCTGAGTTACTTGAATGAGGGATATAGTACCCAAATGGGTTGGTCCTTCACAGTATCTCTGGGAGCCAGCAGGGATTGAAGAAACAAGAACCTTATTGACCATTTAACTTCTAAGCTTGGAGCTTCAAGTTATATTACCCAAAGATGACACAGCCATTAGTATATCATTGCATTCATTAGTTTTTCTGACCACTTTGGGACTGCTGCTTACTCACCTGCAAAGGAGAATTGGTCATTCCTTGCTCTTAAAAGTATTACATAGGCAGGTGTTCATTTTTAATTTATGTAGTATAGTTAGAGATACTCAGATGTCTGTAGTATCTGAATGAGTTAGTGGTTAATCTTGTTATGTTAGAAAGAATTTGGTATATTTATGCCATTTTTAAAGATTTTTTTTTTTTATGGCCACACTGGCTTAGGCTCTAACAATTTGTGTTCCCTAACATTTTCCAACTGAAGAACTTGAGAGAAATCTCCCCAAAAAGGACATATAATATACTCAGTTACTTTTCCTTTAAATAAACACAGAATTCTTTCTGTTGTAGCAGAACATTTATTGAGCAAAACCTTGTTTAGACAAGTACCTGAAAGATGCCAAAGAAGGAAGAGTGTAGTGAATGATCACTGCTATTGTTGTGCTGCAGAAATATTAGTGCATGACCTCAATATCAGCGTGCCTTGAATGAAGATGCCACTTAAAAAAATAACAATATTTTAGGGCTCTGCTGAAAGATTTGATATTAATTGTGTTTCTTGATCAAAATGCATGAACAACACCCCAATAACATCTCCATATTCTAATGATAATGGTTAGCTTTACTTCTCTGTCTAGACCTCCTAAATGGTGCTAAGTGAATTAATGAATGCAAGGATGAGAAATGATTCAAGCACTTTGTCCTCAATATTAATTTTTCTAAATGCCAGCAGAAGTTGTATAACCAATAAAGGAAGAAGTGCCTAGGCATATTCTCACACCTTTATACTTTGACAGCCCAGAAGTGTTAGGAGGAGAGGGGCAAGTGGGTACAGTGCCTTAACAGAGAGGAAGGCAGACAAAATGGCATTTCTTTGTAGTGTGGCTTCTAATTTCAATGCCTCCATTTTATTGCTGATTATATCCTTTGAAAACTGAGCAAAATAATGAATTATTTATGGAGAGATTAGGGATGTCATTCTCACAGAGAACTATTTTATGAGAAAATAAATTTAATGCCAGACATCTGTAAGGCAAAAAAAGAAAAAAAGTTCACTTAATAAAGTTATTTTTTTCAGTGATGTTAAATGGCACCCAAAGAAAGAGAAGAGCTCCACTATTCACATGATAATTCCATAACCTTCATTTTGAGCACAAGCACATTTGTGTTTATCTTATTTCATAGTAGTTCCACATTATATGTGGAAAAAGAGGCATAAGGATGCAAATGTGGCTGAGAACAAAAGTGGGACAAGAACAGAATGGGTCTAAGAACACAGCAGAAATATTCAAAAAAGCAATACTGGGAAAGAGGAAAAAAAGGAGTTCCATATGCTTAGAGAACAAGAACATGAAAGGAGATTTGTAAGATGATAAAAGAAAAGGTGTGGACTTGTATGCTAAAGAAACTACAAAAAGAATTTAATGTAAGAGTACTACAGCAAAACCATGTAAAATTTGGGCAAGTAATAAATAACATTACAAATACAAGATTCTCTCCTGGATAAATAGAAATTACTCCATTACGTTCAGCTTCAGCTACACTTATTACTGACAGCCTGGTCTATACTAGCAATTTCCCTGTGGTAATTAAAACAAAAATTATTGACCTGAAGTAGTTATAGCTGAGCTTTTTGCATCTCTGCAGTATCTAGGATGGGCCTGGCTTAGTGCTGTATATCTTCCCACAAGATGCATTAATATTATCCTTAAATTAAAGTAGTCCCACAAGCCTGTGCTTCCACGAGCACAGACTTCCCTAGGAAGCAGCATGCTTAGCAACACTGGTATCCATGGCAGTATCTACCACGTACGAGTCTAAATGTGGAAGCTCTTTCCTCTTTCACAGTTTTTTATGTCACTACGATCACGCTGCCTGCCATCAGCCCCAGCCCTCATTCACAAGCTGGAGCTGGAACACGCTCAGGCGCCCAGGAGTCGCGGTCTGACGGCTGCACTTCCCCTCTGCAGAGCCTCTGCTGCCCGGCTCGCTCTTTCAGGGTTCTCAGGTCAGCTGGGGGAATGGCTCGGTGGCAGGCACAGAGGTCGCTGCCCCAAAATGAAATTCCCCGGCACCAAATGGCAAGACCGCGTTATAGCCTGAACGTGGATTAGCCTGGGTGCAGTGCTGTCAAAGGTGAAGAGCTTTGAAGCCCTTTGCCGTAAAGAAAACCAAACCCTTTTCAAACCCTGTGCCAGCAAACTGTGCACCATCTCCACCACGAGCAACAGCGATGTTCTGGGGGTGTAACTGCCCCCCATCTGCCTGCAGGGTGGGGATGTATTCTCCCGATGCATTTTGAGCAGTTCTGCACCAGGTGACGGCTGGCTGAAGCTCCTGTACATTGCAGAGACTTTCTAGGGACACGGGGGAGCCTTTTCATCCACAGAGCAGCCAGGAGGGCTGGATGCTGCAGCCCCTGCACGTCCCGGAGCTCTCCAGCATCCGCAGCCTGTCCGTGAGGCTGTCAGCGTGTGGTGCTCCCCGGTGCGGGCTGTTTGGGTAGTACTTAAGAAGACAAAACGATTTAGCTGTTTTATACAAAGAAAATAGTATTTTATTTTTAACATGGGTATATTTTCGAATCTTTGTGTCTCAGTCCTTTTTCTCTTCCATTAGGGTGGGCTCTGGCTCCTTTCCCCTTGGCTGTGGCTTTTGACTTTTCTCCCGCTCCTCTCCCCGTCGTTCCCTCAGCAGCTGTGCCCTCCTTCACCCACCTAAGCCTATGTTTGCAGCTTTGCCATCCCGTCCAGCCCCCTGCTGTTGTTTCCCGTGTTCCCAGGACTCTGTTTTGGCTGCCGGTGCCTCTGCCCCGGCCGCAGCAGCTGCCTGGCACTGTCTCCTGCGGAACGGTGCTTCCCTCTTCCCAGGGCTCTGCCCTCCGCCCTGGCTCGGAGCCGGGATGCTTTCTCCTTTGCCACTCCCCGTCCGCCTTCGGCTC
Source organism: Rhipidura dahli (assembly GCA_013399225.1). Classification (NCBI taxonomy): domain Eukaryota; kingdom Metazoa; phylum Chordata; class Aves; order Passeriformes; family Rhipiduridae; genus Rhipidura; species Rhipidura dahli. Next base: position 1,277,301 of record VXAC01002371.1, on the reverse strand, counting down.
CTTCCCTGGCCTCACCTTATCCTCAGCAGCTGTTGCTTTCACCCCGCTGCGAGTTTGGCTCCAGACCCTCTCCCCACCCTGGCCAAACCCTGCTGCGTCCTCATCCCCCTTCCCAGACCCCAGCAGCTTTCCCAGGCAGCTTCCAGCAGCTGTCACTGGGCACCTGCCCCCGCGCTGCTCTGAGCCCCGTTTCCCCTCTCCGGGTCCACAGCAGCTGTTGTTGTTCCCTTTCTCCAGCTCCTGGCTCCTCTCCCCACCTTTCCCCTCTGGTGCTGCCAGCCGGAATGCCGGAGCTGGGACATGGTGTCGTCTGAATTCCTCACATCCGTCACGCCACAGTGGTGCCAGGATGGCGAGTAGGAGAACGTGGGCCATGGCAGAAGTGCTGCTAAAGGGAGACCTGTGGGATCCACAGGAAAATCCCTAATGTGCCGTGGACAGCCTGGCCCTCGGGATCAGTAAAAAACAGAGGCACAGTGTCTGCGTGGTGAAAAGAGCAGCCAGGACAGCTGTGGGATGAGTCAGGGCTCCCTGCAATTGCTCCTCAGCAGGCAGGACCTTCTCACGGTGTATAAATGGAAACCTGGGAAACACAAATTGCTGTCCCAGTTTTGGGCAGGAAAGAGGCTTGTAGCAGCTGCTTGTGCTGCTGTGATGATGCCTGTGGTGTGTGGAGAGTGAAGTGGCTGTGTGTGCACAGGTGTGGATGCTGCAGTGGGCTTTGGTATTCTGTCTCACACTAAGCAAACTGCTCATTACGGGCCAAGGGACTGTGACTGTGAGAGAGTTGTCATGCCAGAGAGAGTTCCAGCAGCACCCATGAACAAGATGACATTTAAAGATAGCAGCATTCTCCTTTTCTGATTCACTTGTTAACCCAGAGAGATGTTTCGTGTTATTGTACCACCGTAAGCTGTGAAAAGGGTGGTGTGATCAGGGTGCTGGTTGGGGTACAGAAGTGTACCTCAGTGTTCAGAGATGTCCTGAGAGAAGCCCTGATGATGGCAGGGCTGTCTTCTTCTGTCCTTCTTCCTCTGCTGCCCCAGGCACACCCCAGGATGAAGGAACCAGGAGTTCCCCCTGGCTGGCACTTCACTCAGGTCTCCACTTCCAAAAGTGACATCAAAATACAAATAAAGGAGTCTGGACTGGTCTAGCAGTTATGTCCCAGACTTTCAGAAACTTCTACCTAATTTATTTTTTTTTTTAATCTCGAAGAAGCACCACTCCATTTTCCTCTCATGTTTAGCAGCAGCAAATCAGCTGGACTTCCCTTGGTACTGCCTCAGTGTAGTCCATTTGCTAAAACCCAAAACCCTTCCCTCCACAGCCAGATGAGTGTAGGTTATTTATTTTGAAGCCACAGGTCAAACTGCCGTAGAAATGTTGCTGGGAAGAGAGATACACATTTTGAATGTAAAGAAAAACAAAAAAAAAAAAAAGAAAATAAAGATAAAAGGGGAAAATAAATTAGTAGGAATAAGAGGGAAGGAACATGACTGGGTGTAGATTGCAAAGGGGGGAAGGTGAGGAAGCTGAGGCACCCTGAAGATCAGGAAGAGCTCAGATGTTTGCTGTGGGACAGATTGGAGGTCCAAGCAGTAGTGGTAGGGTTGTTTCAATCACTGTCTTATTGGAGAACATTGGCTAAGGAGGGTTTCCAGTGTTGCTGAGCAACGTTGCTGAAGTTGGTTCAACTTCCCGCTTTCCAGTGAGGTGGAATATGAACTGAGAGGATTCTGCTTCAACTTTATCCAGAGAAGGAACAGTTTCTCACATCATGATGCATTCAAGAGCTAAACCAGCACATAGTTTATGTGTGGTTTACAATGGTTACGTGTGGGGAACTCCCTGCAAATACTCAACCTAGTTTTTATTTAAAATGCTAATTTAGATGTCAGTGGTGCCTGATTTAAATCAGTGAAAGATCTGATCCTATCTCTAAAAGGAATGAAAAGTTAAAGTGCATAATAGAGCATTCAAATATTTTTCTACACTTAGCTGTATTGGTGGGGGGACAGTATTATGGTTTGTGTTGGGTTTTTTTTCTGTGTGCATCTGCCTTTCATTAATTACTTTGTGGTTTCATTATCTGCTACTAGATGTACCCTGTAGGTGAGCAAAACATCCCTGCATTTATATGCAGATGCATGTTTGTCATTCTGAAAAGCAAAATCCTTCAGAGAATGCCATCTGATTCTGCTGCAATGCAGTGACTGGCTGGGGTTAAAAGCCTTGTGCACAATTCCTGCTAGCTGGTCATTAATCTCCAGGAAAAGCCCCGTGTCTTAATTGCTACTGTATAATTAGTAACCTCTTCCAGCTAACCAGTGTTAAGCTGAAATTGTAATGTGCCAAGTCACCATCAATCTCTCCAAATGAGGATCTGGAAGTACTGCTCGAAACAGTGTGTGACAGTGAAATTATTATTTTTTTGCAATATTCCTTTGAAAGATGCTAAGACCAGCACCATCAGTGCTCTATGGCCAACTCTGAAAATCCACAGAGCTGCCACAGATCACTGCAGCAAAAGTGGCTAAATGAAGTAATCCCCAAAATTGAAAATGTAAAGATGAGCAAAGTCTGTCAGGCTTCTTATATAACTTATTTTGTAAAGGAGCCCAAAATATCAGCCAGAAACTACCTCTTGATTTAGAGAATATGGAGCTGAAAGTAAGAAAAGAAAGGCTTTAATATAACTGTGAACCTCAGGGCAGCCAAATATAACTAAGCTTGAAGGAATTGATGTAGTTTCCTTAATATCTATGGCCTGGGTTTTTGAATGTTTGATATTGGATTAATAGATAGCTCAGTATCAATGGTAAGTTGATTTAAGTTTCCCTGTGGCATTTAGTATCTCTGTCTGGAAAAGGTTTCTGTCCTGAGGAAAATAAAGATATATTCTGTAAAAATACCATTCAGAGGTAGAAACATTGAAATATTTGATTTTGATAATCGCAAAATGGTTCCTATCAATAACTTTCAAAAACAATATTCTCAAAAATCTAAAATATAATGCAAAGAAATATAAAGTAAAGGAAGACCAAATTCAGATGAAGACTGTTTTAAAACTACTTCAGCTTTCTTGGAAATTTTCATTTGAATTAACCTGTACTTTCTGAGAAAAAAAAAAATCTTCTCAACTTCCTTTTCCCCCAAAGTAATTAGCATTGAGCTAGTCAGATTCTTGTCTTCAGTGTGACTGTGCAAAGATTTTAGAAAACTGACAGAGCTAAAGTAGCTGCTAGGTTGAATAATCAAGCCATAAATAACAGTGAAATTGTACACAGGAAATTCAGTGACTGTTTTCTTCTCACCGACACAACTATAATTGGCAAAACAAAATTAATGGGAAAGAGAGCATCTGCTTTGCTTTAAGACAGTCTCTTTCCTGGTGTGGTTTTCCAGGATTTTTGCTGGCACATAAGACTATAGGATCAGGCCCAAATAATTGCTGTGTAGTGTAGTTTTGTGTTTGTGTAGTGGTGAATATCTAGTTGGAGACTGTTCTTCACCAGGGCTTCATCTTTTCTGTTCCTTCTTTTCCTTCCTTCTTTCTTTTCCTGATTTTTGCCTGTGTTATATGGTTAAAATGATAGAGGAGTTTAAACAATAAAACAAAGATTCCCGACTGTCTCACTTTCTGAGAAGAGCTTGAAAAAATCAGGTGAATCTGCAAGAGATATTTAAATAGTTCCTCATTTTATTCAACTGGAATATCACATGGTATACTTAATGTGCTGTCAGTGGATTTTCATAAATGTTCCTGTCCAAAATAGAGAGGTCAGAAGCTCTACCACCCTTGTCAGAAACTTTTTTCTTGTTTAATTTTCTTCTTAGTTAATTCTCTAGACAGAAGCATCTGAATCTTTAGCACTCAGTAATAATTCAAACATAATTCCCATTTGCTTTCATGCTTTGCAGAAGTGTCTTGGAGCTTAATACAGGTTTTCCCTATTCTTGCAGTCATTTCCAATATTCCATGGTATCCATTTTTTAATTATTATTTTATTTTGAGCTTTGCTTGTCCCCCAAGGCCTTAAAAAAAGTTGAAATTTTTAACATGCATTAGGTTCAGAAGGGCACTTTTCTAACTAATTCTACCAAGCATGACAAAGCCCTGATCTCTGTGGAAACTTCTGCTGCTCTATTATAGTACTTAAAAGTGGGCCCTAGAATTTCTAGTTGATTTCCCTATTCTCATCACCCTGAAAAACACCTTTGATGAGCAACAGTGATAGAGACAAGTCCTAGGACAGCAGACAAATATGATATTATAGAGAAAATATGATCTGTCTTTAAGCTGAAAATGTTGAGTTTAAATGTTGTTCCTGTCATTTTAAATGACCCAAAAGACTAATGGAGAACCAGTCAGAAGAGAAGAGGCATTGCAAAGAGAGAAAAAAGACAGAATAAAAAGGAGAGCTCTGGGTGCTGGTTCTTTCTGATGAAATTTCTTGAAATTATGTAACATTAATTCTTCATTTCTTTCTTTGATTGTTCTTAGTCATTTCAGATGAGCCTAAACATCTGTTTTGTAATAATTTAGACAGTACAAATACAGGTATGCATACAAAACCAAAATTTGGGCTTTTGCCTTACACCTATGTTAGGGAAGTTCATCTTGCTATGGGAGTGTTTTACTTCTACAAGCAAATTCAGAAGCTTCAGAATAACTTTTGGAATTTCCTGACACATTATAACAGCAAAATGACAGAAAATGTGGAAAATCAGAAATAAAGAATGCATTTCCAGATATTTTTCCAATACGAAAAATTAAGTTTCTTCAGCTATTGTAGCTGATTCACATCTTATATTTTTTTTTCTAAAGTTTGTCTGTATGATCCTTTACTATGAATAAAATGTAGGTGTTAATCAGGTTTCTGAGCTATTAGGGAAATGTAATAGAGAAAAAGCGTCTTGAACTGTTATAAAAGTTTCAGAAAGAGATTCTGCAGTCATATTCCTTTTCCTTAGAGAAGTTTATTTAGTTAAAAATAGCATTAATACAGCTGCTTATTTCACCTTAGAGACAGAAAATTTCAATGGTTGCTTCATAGCTAACCCACTTCTTTGAATCAATGTATTTAAAGAGGTGAAAACCACTAGCGGATGAAGGAAGCAGGGTTGAGAAAAAGGTGGCTGTGGATGAGAGCCTTATCAATAAGTTACTTGTGGAAGGGAGAAAGTAATTGATTATTTGCACATATCTGCTTATTTTACTGAATGTTATTTGTGGATAGAATTTAAATTAGGAGATGTTAATGGTTGTTGCAGAGAAGAATTGGTTGTGTGGAGGAAAGCAATGAATCTCTTGCAGGGATAATACACAGGTAAACTGTTCTAATTTGAGAAAACAAAAATTGGCAAACAGGCTGGTGTTTGGTAGCACTGTTTTCAGAAAGACCCTTTCAGAAATGTTTCACTGCAAAGGTGAAAAAATGGTGCAAAATGGTGAAGAGCTGCATAGTCCAGGCCTGCACCCTCTTCTGTATCTCTGGAAAGAAATTCTGTCAGGTCTCGGAGAGTTTCACAGGTCTGTCCATCAAGAACCACAGACTACAAAGAAAGCAGTGAAGTCTGTCCTTGTATTCTCCTAAGTGTAGACCTTTTACCAAGAGCACTGGTAGGTACCTGCTTTTGCCAAATTATCAAAATTTGTGATGATAATTAAAGTTACAAATCATCATCAGAGGAGCAAACATACAAGAAGACAGGTGTGAAAAGAGCAGTTTAGAGAAGCTTGAGAACTAAATGGCATTTATTATTCTTTGATGTACCATTTTCTTGCTATCCATTTTCATCTCTTACCCAGAATATAGGAGGGGCCTGGAATTCACTACACAAATCATCATAATGTGCTTAATTTGATTAATTCCTATTTACATTTATATTATGTCCAGAATCGTCCTTGCTATTTTCAAACATTAATATTCTTCAAAGAAATCTGTCCCATCACAGTGAGTGACTGGCTGGGGTTAATGGCCCTTGGCACAGCTCCTTGTAGTTGGTCATTAGTCTGCAGGAAATGCCCAGTGCCTTAATTGTTATTGCTTAATTAGCAACCTCTTCTATCGAAGCAAGTGCCATATGACCTAAAATAGCAATGTACTCAGCAACAGTCATTTTCTCTGAACGTTTGAGCTACGCCATAGGCAGATCTTGTGCAAGTGAAACAAAGCATGGGAAGTGCAGATATATTCAAATAGCTTGGATTATGCCACTAAAATAGCATTCTGCCAATACAATGATTGACAAGTGTGTTTTCTTAGATTTCTGGGATGGCACTAGTTTAAAGCAGTGACTAACCGGGAGCCTAACATTTAAAATAAGAAAGTCTGTGTTTGCCTTATTCCTCGCACAGTTTAGTGTTCCACATCTCTAATCAATGCTACCATTATATTTTCAGTCTGTCAGTGGTTAGCCACAGCTTTAATCACTGCAGAGTCTGTGTGAATGCACAAAAACAAACCCAGAGCACATTCCTACACCATTAACGTGCATTTTTGCTTAGTTCCTGGGTCATGAGAGTCTGTTCTCTGCACTATTGGCCATTCACGTCTCCTCTCTCTTGTGCTTTGTTTTCTTTTCCCATCCTTTGCCTACTTTCAAATTGCATATTTTGATTGCAATCCCTTATAATAGAAATTAACTCTTCTAAGTGCATATATGGTGCTTACCCCATGCTGGGTTGTTACATACTCCTGGAATATTGTGTAGAGAGACAACACAGCACAGTGACAAGGAACTTTTAGAACTTGAAAGTACACTTGCACCCCTCCAAGGCTTAATAAAAAAAGGAGAAGTTATTTATTTGTTGAAAATAGAATACAAATGTAAATGGTTTGTTAATGTCTCAGTTTTCCTTTTTGAACATTTAATATTCCTTGCAGGTAAAACCTCAACTCATCTGATCCTTTTCCCTGTGAAAGAGTAGGGAACATTATAAAAGTATAACCTTGAATATTTTGGGTTTTGTCTTATTCATCTTAAGGGTTCATCATCAGTATAACTCAGACTCTGTTGAAGTCAATGGAAAGGGGTCCAGTGACTTTACAAGGGCTCAGATTCTTAAAGATAATTTTGCAAATATAATAGTTATGGACTATTTCTCTTTTCAAAAAGAAAATTAGATTACTCGGGTTACAAGCTGGAGAAGATCCATAAATGTGGATGATTCAGCATATGCAGAGTTAGAGTCCTGTTTCTGTAATAATTTTTCACACATTTTTTTGAGTTATCAAATGGCAGCCCAGCTGTTCTACTTTGCTCTGTAATACCACTCAAAGTCCAACTGTCCTAATCTACAGATAGCAGTGCCAATGCCCATCTGCTTGTAGTAGCTGAAAGAAATGGGGACAGAACAAACAGAAATCTTAACAAGCTCATTTTAGCTGCACTACTGGATTCTGTGAAGTTCTGCAAATTTTAAATTCATATAGATATTATACATTTGTCCAGCTTTGGTTCAACATGGTAGTAACAGAAAAATTGTGCCTCCTAAAATAGAAGCAAGTGTTGCCCTAAGCAAGAAGCCATTTAGTAGCTGCGCATAATTTATTTTAATTCAAACTGTGGACAAGATTTTCAGCTAGCTTGAACCAGTGGACTTCTATTGGTAATTGGCCTTTAAAATCTGTTTTTCTTTGACTTATCTATTTATTTACATGTTAAAAAAAAAGTTCAGTTCCCTTTTACTAAAGAACTATCAAAAATTCTCAATATAAATGATACAAAAACTGTCTGAGCCTGTTTTCACGTCTACATGAAACTTGTGCTAATTTAAAAAGAAAGATAGCAAAATCAAATTCTTCTCAGAGCTGAGGAGATAGTTACCTACTTTTGGTCCAAAACAACAAACATTAGAGAAACTTACAAAAGGATAGAACCCTGTAGCATTTGTAGGAGAATATGTGACAAAGCCTCTTTCATAATTTACCATACTCTATGAATGCCATGGGAGTAATTGTTTCCTTTAAGTACTTGGCAAACAGTGCTAGTATCCATTCAAAAGAGTAATTTTCCACTCAGAGAATTTCGTCTTGTAAGCACTCATGGAAAGAACAGCCAGCAATACAATGCTTTCTCTGCAATTCTCCCTGACTGCATTCGTGTAGTCCAGACAGGAGCTTGAAATGCAAAAGAAATGAACAGCTGGTATTAAATCCATGATTAGAAGCAGAAAGATCGTCTTGTCAGAGCAGAAGTTTATGGTTATTATGTGCCTATACTTGTTGGTTTTCTGGTTTTTGTTTCTAAGCAAAACCCTTGCAGTTTGAGGCAAAGTTCTACAATCTTAAATAAATTTGCAACCTTAAATGGGATACACATGATGGAGAAAACCACCTCTTCTCCAGTCTCTGTGTGAACTGCTGTGCTATCTTTTCTGTAGCTGAATAAATTGTGCTATAGGGACTGGACAAGCCTTGTTAGCTAAATAGGTCCCTGGCCCCAGTGACACAACCTGCAGGATTTCAAGTCTTATAAAAAAGTAAATACATTATCCATAAGATAGTTAAGTGATATATGTATGCATAAATATGCTCCAACTAGTGAGTAATATGGGCCTGTTGAGTGAGGGAATATAGATACAGCTGAGCAAATAGATGGTGGTTTACTCAAATCTGTTTGCAGCTGTGGTGAATTGTCTCCTAATCGTGTTGTTTCAGCTTGTTCCTTGCCTGCACAGTGTATTGAAGAGAATCTTATTTCTGCTCTAGAAGTTGCTGAATTTTCAATGCAGTACTGATTCTTTGTTCTCTCAGGTATCAAAAATTTAAATTCACAGAATGTGAATGTCATTATAATATATATTTGTGCATCTTAGTGTTGGTATTGCAATAGAATTTTGATGTTACCTTGATGCCATTTTGGTTTGGGGTTTGTAGAAGGCAAAAGTAAAAGATTATCCTTACAGCATTTCTCTTACATATGAATTTGGTATTTAGCTTATATCTCTATGTTTACAATGTATCGGAAGTTCAGTGAAATGGCATTTAAGGAGCTCTGCATAATTTTGCAGAGTAGTTTAAACTTTTTCATCAGAACGTAGACACTTTTCTCTCTGAAGATGCACAAACTGCAACAAGGTTCTACATAATTTTTGATATTTTCAATATACTGTGTAAATGAATTGATAGAAATGGGGTTGTCATCATAACAAATGGGAAAAAAATTTCCCATGTCCAGGTATGCTGTTTCTACAGCTGTTTTTTTTGTAGTCAGAAATGTATATAATTCCTGCTTTTAAACATGCTACCTGATAGGGCAGAGCTCAGGGGGTGAAAAAAGCTACTGTCCAATTGTGTTAAAATTACCAATATCAACTCTAAATAAGACAAAGACTGGTACAAGCATAGAATATAGCTGATCAATACAATATTTCATCAATACTTTTGTCTATAGCTACACAGCTTGCAATTTGCAGAAAGTTGGTTTAAGATTCAGTTTTAGTTGTGGTTGCCTTTTTTTGCAAAAAAAAAAAAATAAATTAAAAGGCACAGAAAAATTCTGCTTTTCTGATCAGCCAACCATTCTTTATGTATCCATCCTTCAAGGAGAATATTAAGGATGAATGGTGTATTTTCTGCTTTGCAGTTTGTTGCTTCTGTCAGATCAGCCTTGCTTCTCATTCAGATTAACTTCACACAAAGCATCTGTCAGTTATTCTCTTTCACTTCATCAGTGTTGTGATATTTCTTGAAGTTATAACAACTTCTGCAATTTAGTCTGCTTTTTAGGAAATCATATACTTGAATGGCACTTGTAAGTAGAGGTATTTTTTTCTTGGCTCTTTCTAAATTCTTCTTGTTCCATTGCAACATTGCACACTAGGGCAATACCATGTAGTTGTTAACATGGATAGAGAAAATAAGTGTTTTCCTATCTAAAAAATCTTTCTATACTCATAAAGTAATATTAAATATGCAAAAGTTCTTGTCCAAAATATCTTAAAAGACATTAGGCTATAACACTGGTGAAGAATTGAGACAGAATTTTTTTTTCTGTGTTTTCCTACAAATCAAATGCAAATAAATTTGCCAGGAAACAAAGAGAAAAAAAAAAAAAGCAAAGATAAAACCATGGCTTAAGCTCTGAAACACAAAATATAGAAATGGCACAAGCCTTTTTTCCATCCATTGGTTAGGGTGTTGGAAGTGGATCGAAAGAGTGTAGACATGCATTTTGCTGCATGATGCAGAAGAATTGTCAAAGTGCAATGTGGCAGTTTAATTGATTAGAGATCTAACAAATCTTTCTACAAACACAGGCATGAGACATTCTTTAAAATGCTTTTCCAAAAATGTATGACTGATATTCAAAGATTAAGAAGCTACTTACCATTTTTATAAGACTTCTGGAATATCAAGTGAAACATTTAATTTTTTTTTTTTTTTTTCATCAGTGGGACTTAATTTTCAAAGATAACAGCGAGACCAAATGAGCTCCTAATGTACCAGATAGAGTGGTAACTAAACCTATAACCTTGTGGATATTAAATACTGTGTATAATTGGATCATAAATTCGCAGTTACCTTATTTGGAAAAATTAGCAAAGCTATAATTACTTATAAAAATGTGAACAGCTCTTATGTATAAACTAATTAAAGACATATATGATATGTTCCACTTTACTGCACACTTTATATCATTCAGTGGATCCTTGGCATTACTTTGTATGACAAATAATAAACCAGGACTTTCCAGTGTTCTTAATACACTACACTTACACCTCTTGCTATCTTCTTAGTCTCCATTTAAATAGTTTGGAGTGCATTATGAAGAATTTCTACCACATATCTCAAATTCTAAAAATTTTCAGTATGATGGTTTTTGCAATTGCATATCTAATTGAATACTTTAGACTACTGTAGATGAACAGTTCTACTGCAACTTGAATTTTTTTCCTCCCCTGTAGATCATAAGCTATGTTTAAGTTTTAATTAATTACCCTATGATCCCTTGTCTCATTCTTGCCATAGACTTGGAACAGAGATAAGTGTTGCCACTGTGAGTCCACCTCTGTTATTCAGTTTTTATTGCTAAATTTTGAAGCTTATTCTTCTTTTATTTGCCATGATGGTATAAAAAACCCCAAACAAGCAAACAAAGACAAAAAAAACCCACAACCAACCCCAGCTGTACTTCTTAAAGGTTGAGTTAAGGCAATGTCCAAAGAGTTTTATGAACTTACCCAAACTGTGTTGAAGTCAAGAAATTGTTGAAGGTTTGCATTTTTCTTTTCTGGTTTCTCACTGAATATTGCTTTCACCTGGAGTAAAAAATGAGGCATAGTTATTTTAATTGGTTTCTAATTCTTTAAAACTGATGAATGCCACCATCATACATTGACAAATGGATGAATAAATCTTTATGATGCATCCTTCTTCCCTGCTGTGTTTTACCAAGGTACAGCTTTAGCCACTTGATATCTATGCACAAGTTGCTCTTGGAAACAGAGCAGTGGGAACAGTGCTGCTTTCAAATGATGTGAGGCAATGTGAAGTGGATGTCATTTCTGCACTTTATGTCATGGCATCTTAAGAGATCCCCAGTGTCTTGCTACAAACATTAAATTGGTCAGGAGGTTTTTGGTTCTACTGTAGAGTAAGAAAGATTTGAAAGAAATTAATTTGTGAATGTCATGCTGACTGGTATTACTGCATGTAATAAAATAGTCTATTTTAATTACATCCTGGGATGATGTAGACTATTAAATAAAAATGTTAACATCTTCCTAGCAATGAGAGCTGAAACATGTACAGACAAATGTTAGATCTTGATCATGGAGACTCTTGGCTATTTAGGTTGTCTATAGCTTTATGTCTAAATCACTGAGGATTGTAAAGGGTTATGAATCATTGCTTTCAAGACACTCTCAGTTGTCAGGTATGGATTTACTCACGAAAGTTTTAACTTTTGAAATGTACGTTCAAGAATTGTATGGATTATTCTTGAAGAAAATATATTTTTGCTAGGTAACATTAAAAGTGAAAAAGGCACAATTGGGAAGCTGAAACAGATATCATGTGATGAATCTAACTCTTGATTTCAGTTTTACAGCTCATGATATCATCTGTTGAAAGCCTCATAAAATTGAGATAATTAAATTTTAGCAGACAAGATTCATTATTTAGCAATAGCATATATAAGACCAAAGTGTGTCTGAAATTAAGCCAGTGGTAAATGTGATGTAAATAATCACATTTTGTTCGCTACAAATCAAATTATGAACATTTTTAAACAAATAAGTGGTATGAATTACTAATAGAACTAATGTTCTGATAGTACTTGCTGTGGGTTTTCAAACAAATAAATGTCATCCCCGTTGAATAATCCAAAACTATAGAAGGATCCTGATTGTGATCGCAAAATAATTTTGAAATACCTTGTATACTTAAAAAGCAATAAATCTTATACCCCATCCCCCCAGTATAATATAAATTAAAATTAATGCATCCTTAGCTCATATAAATTGACATGGATCTATTGATTTTAGTGAAGCAATACAATATTAAATCAGAAGTGGCCTTTAAATACAAGAAAATCTCAACTGTTTCATGCAGTTATTGTGCTTGTTTAAAATAAGCAATGAAATACTGTCCTTAACAGATGGCGATAAAATTTATTTCAAATGAGTTCAGGAAGATGGAGTTTTGCCCAGATGCATCATTTTAGTTGACATGTGTATCACAGGACTGTAGAATATCCTAAGCTGGAGGAGATGCACAAGGATCATCGAGCCCAGCTCCTGGCCCTGCACAGAACACCCCAAGGGTCACACCATGTGCCTGACAGCGTTGTCCAAACACTTCTTCAGCTCTGTCAGGCTGGTGATGTGACTACTGCCCGGGGAAGCCTGTTCCAGTGCCCAACCACCCTCTGGGTAGAGAGCCTTTTTCGTAATATCCAACCTAAACTCCCCTGACACAACTCCAGGCCATTTCCTCAGGTCCTGTCACCAGAGACCAGAGATCAGTGCCTGCCTCTCTGCTTCCTCTCATGACAAACCTTTAGGACCAGGATATGGTTTTCCCTCGGTCTCCTCCAGGCTGAACAGACCAAGTGACCTCAGCTGCTCCTCATGCAGTTTCCCCTCAAGGCCCTTCACCATCTCCATGGTCCTCCTTTGGATGCTCTCCAAGAGCTTTATATCCTCTTTCTATGGTGGCACACCGTACTATAGGTGAGACTTCTTTTAAAAATTCATGGTTTGTGTCAGAAGAGACCTTAAAGATCACTCAGGTCCAACACCCCTGCCGTGGGCAGGGACACCTTCCACTCAACTGGCTTGGTGGAGACCCCCATCCAGGCTGGCCTAGAACACTTCTAGGGATGGGGAATCCATGGCTTATCTGGGAAACCAGTTCCTGTGCCTCACCGCCTTCATGTAAAGAATTTCTTCCTGATATCTAATCTAAGCCTACCCTCTCAGTTTAAAGCCATTCCCTCTTGTAGAAAGTTCCTCTCCAGCCCTCTTGAAGTCCTCCATTGGGTAGGCCTCAATAAAATAACCTTAGACCCTTCTCTTCTTCAGGCTGAACAATCCCACTTTTCTTAGCCTTTCAGTATCTTCAAAAAGTTCTTTAAGTGTTTATCTGGCTTGACTATCTGGTTGTATTATTTTGTGAATCACAGAGCTGCCTTCAACTAACACAAATAATTCCCTGAGCCAATATATTCATGCTGGCAGAAACCTTTACATGAGAAGGAGCCAAAAACATAGAAAGGTCCAAACCTGTTAATTTTTACAGTCATTCGTGAAAATTCTGTTTAATAAAGGGACATATAACACACGTAACAGGTAGATCATCACCATCTCTTCTTCCTTTTTGTTCCATATTTACAGTACCTTCACCATTGCAGATATAATAGATTTTGCTTCATGCACTATGAATTTAGTAATAAAATCAAGTGCCAAGTAAACACAGAACAGATTGAAGCATTTAAAAATGCTAAACAAACATCATAGGTTTATTGTTATAGGCAAAATTGCCAGAATATTGACACAGATTATGAAATGTGGTTGTGTCTTCTGTGTATATACAGATATACCTAAAATATAATAATTTATTGTATAATTAAGAATTGTAAATGAATCTGTGATATAACCTGTACTTTTAAGGGGACACTGTGAAGAGTGAAATAGCCTTTTTATGGCTTTAGCAGAACTTTGAAAATCTCAACACATGCTGCAGGGGTTCACTGTGTTTGAGGAGGTAAAGTTTTGAGAAAGACTCGATATTATAAGTGAGATACTGTGTTTGAATAGCTGGAATTAAAATTTTCCACTGTTAAAGATGTTGGGAAAGTCTTGGTTACGCTGTTTGACTAATGAAAGCTTTGGAGGCTGGAAGATTAAAGAGTAAATGGCAAGGTAAAGTGCTCTCTGACATATGGAGACTCAAGAATGGTGTATAAGAAGTTTTGTTTAGGGTATTTGCAATTGTCTGTTGATGGTCAGACCTGGGGAGAAAAGCATTAAATTAGAGCATTAGCAGATTGTTTCTCTGAAATGCTAGTGAGGTAGCTGAAAGAGATCTGATTTTTGTTTATCTTACTAGCCAAGCCTGAGCATTCACAGAAGAAGACTGAGAATACAGACTATTAAGCATGGTAAATTACCTAAGGCAGACCTGTAATCACTTGGCTAAGAAAAGCTATAGATGAGCTTTATCAGATTTTAGCCATTAGAGATAATTCCATGTCACAAGCTACCGTGGAAGAATATTCCTGACCTAGAAATGTATGAAAGAAGATTTAAGTTAAGGCTTTGACACACCTCAGGAGAGAATGAGGACCCAAATTTATGCATTTCAATCACATTTCTTCACTGGTATGAAACCTGGGAATGCAGAAATGGCAATAGAAGCAGAAATAAATGCAGTCCTACTGAGCTTGAAATTATTCAAGGGTGGCAAGTTTGTCAGTTTTACAGCACACCTTCCAGAAGTGTTTACAATGCTAATAGAGTTATTTAAAGAGAAACTTGTGATTTTAAAGGCTGCTGAGTCACATTTTGCCCTCAGTGAAGTGTAGCAATCAGTTGCCAATACAGACACAGTGCACAGTATAATGTGAAATCAAAAATCATTTGGACACATCCCCCAGTGTCCAAGCAGAAAGATTGTTGATCAACATGTGGAACAGCTGTTAGGAAGCGAATGCTCTGTGTCTCAGAAGAATCTGGCACTTGCTCCTGCTGGTAAACTTGCTTTTCACAAGTGAGCGTGAGGAGAGTTGCATTAGAATCTATTAGCGTGGGTTTTTAGAAAGTCATGGGATGGAATAAAAATAAACCCCTTAACTTCTGCTGCATACTAACAGTGTTCCAAAGTGACACCGTGATCAGATAAGACATTCTCTGTAAAAAAAGGAAAGCTGAAAGCATGACAGCTGATAGACTATATTACATGACCAGAGTTACTCAGCAAAAATAATGGAAAGTCTTTTTTATTTTCCTTGCTAAATTGACAGAGTTCTGTTCATTCATCAAGAAAAGAAAAAGAATCAGGTTTTTTTTGTTTTTTTTTTTTTAATTTGATGTGTTTAGGGAAGTCATCAAAATTACTTAAGCACTGGATCAGGAAATAGAAGGCTTGATCTAATGGAATTGCTCTGTCTGAAGAAGCTATCCCAAAATACTCCACCCTTTCATAAATTGGTGTTAGAAATAAAAGTACTTTATGATCTCCTTTTTTTGTGGAAAAATAGTGCAACACATTTTCTTGTGGTGTATAAATGCATATATTATGCTGTAACTGGACTTAGACATTCTTACTCTGGTCACCAAAAAAGCAGCCTGGTCTCTTGGAGAGTAGTTGAAATATTTATATGAAGCAAACCTGAAATCTATAGAAGCTGGAACTTTTGATATTCAAATAGGAATTTAATTATGAAGTATGAAAATGACTCAACAATTAAACCAGGAAGAAAAAGCAAAAAACAAAGCACATACTAGATGTAGAAATAGGAAGATCATGCCTTGTAATGCAATTACTGGCCAGTTGAAGGCAGAAGATCCTCTTCACTACTAATGCCTGATATCATTATACAAAATTCAACAGATCTGTGTTTTATTATCTAAGCATTAAACTTAAAAAAGTTAGTAATACTTACTGTTCTATTTTATTGTCACAGAAGGGGTTGGACTGCTAGGTTTTTTAAAAGAGCTAAAATAACAATGCTTACACCTGTCAGTGCAGTCTGGCAAATTTTCTGATGTTATCTAGACTGTTCCCAGCTGTACTTTCTTCAACAGCATAGACAGCAGTCCGAGTTTTGCTGGCAAATCTTCTTGTAGTCGTTAATTAGTCTTTGATTTCTGTGTTTTATTTGTGTACTTCCTTTGGGGGCATAGTTGTATTGTGATGATTTAAGCAAAAATAGTGTCTTTGGTGTACAATGAACATAAATTCAGAAGAAATGTAGGCAGGTGAATGCCTACATCTTAATTATTTCTTCAGATAAATCTCTCCCTTCCTTTTATCAAGCACAAAGTGCACCAATTTTTAATTCTCTTTTTCATGTGAGAATGTTGATGTGTGAATGACTCAGGATTCCCAAACTGCAGAAACTTGAACAGAAAAAAACCCCCAACCTATATTTTAGTTAACAGTTTTATTTGTGGAATTTTGTAGTAACTGGCTAAATGATAATTCTTTGTACTCTTGTGTTTTATTGTCTTCCATTCTTTTACAAGTTGAAATATCTAGAGTGTATGTCGTCCGTGAAGAAGAAGAAAGCTTTATCTCATTTTTGAGATCACTTTCACAGGCAAAAAAAAACACAAACAGGGAAGAATTTTGTCTTCAGGTAACATTAGAATATAGCAGCAGTGACTTGGCAGAGTTTTTAATTTTAAAAGATCTCCTATTTTATATAAATGGTGATATAAGAGGCAAAACCAGTATACAGTGAGTAACCTGCAAAATGAAAAAATTGTGTTTGAGAAGATATATGAAAGTATACACCTGTTCATCAACTTTTTTTGTTGATCTTGATTCTTCTCTTCTCAAACCTTTGGATAATGTTACAGCATAGAAGCCTGGAAAAAGATAAATTTTCCTCGGAAGTAAATGGAAGAGGCTACACTTTGCAATTCTGGCATACACACTTCAAAATCTCTTAGGTATGAAGGAAATTTAGAAAATTTCAGGAATACAGGAATATTTTCAATGGGTTTTTAGGGAAGCAAGTGCTATTTATTTAGAAAATGCTTGTAACTAATTGGATTGATAAATAGCCATGGCCAAAAAGTAAACTCTTGTACAGCTTAATGTAGCATTTGTAGAAAATTTGATCCTCTTGGTGTAGTTTCACTGAATTGAAAGGATCTGAGTCTGTTAGATACTTTTTAACAAGGAAGTTTTTCATTAATAAGGTCAGTGGGTTAGGTGGAAGTGGATGTTAAAGATGTATGTTAAAATTCAAGGATTTGTTTTCAAGAAACCAGCCTAGAAAAAATTTGTTTGCACAGGTAGAAATGAAATATTATAAATACTTTTCTAATTGTGTGGATTTATATTACCTTATTTTTTCCTTTATTTCTTAGAAAGTGATAATTATAAAAAGGTTTTTAAGGGTGATGATCTGAGTTAGTATATTTCCTTAGATATGCATGAGTTTTGATAGCTTTTGGCCATTTACCGGCAAGTGAACATTGCCTCCACACTTACAGTATTTCCTTTGTATTCACTACTCTTTTGTTTGTTTGTTTTGTGAGTTGTGTTTGTTTTGTTTTGTTGTTTTTTTTTAATTTTATGCTGTGATTCTCAAAATAACTACCACTGAACTGTTCCCAGCTCAGGAATTAACATAATGGCCTGCACATGATTCCTTTCTGTGTGATGCATCTCAATAGGGAGCTGTGAACTCTTGCTGCATCACAGGAAGCTCTGTCTGGCATCTTCTTTTTCCTCTATCAGATTTAACTTTTCCTTATGATATACAGTGGCACACTTTAAGGAGTTATTTCCATTGCTGTCAGTGCTTCTAGTTTCGTATTCACAGCCAGGTGCGACCCCCACCAAGGTCAATGAAAAATGCCCTTTTAATTCAGTGGTCTTTATATGAGATTACTTACGTCTTGAAATGTATTTTTGTAATATAATCCCTAAAATTTCTTTGTTCATAAGTGTTTTCAGTTATCTTTATTCTCCTTAGTAATGGCAGTAAGTGGTATATATTTTCTTTTTAAGCCAGCAGGAGAGATTTGGATCCTGTACTTCTCTACAACCAGAAGTAAAAGTAATCAGGGAAGAACAGTGAGAGTCTGTAATTCGTTCATGAATTTGAACAGATGAAATAGAAACCTTTTGTTGTTTTTAAATATGTGGTTCGAGGTGTGTATTTTTAAAGAAAAAAAAGTGTGAAAAGTGTAGGAAAACTCTCCTTGCTTCCAGGTGCTCATGTATAAGTTTAAGTAGCCATCTAAATGCTAAATGATCCCACTGCAGTTTATGGAATTTCTATATTCAGAGTACTGTGAGCAGTAGCTAATGCTAATCATATTTCAAAGTAATTATTTGTGATTAAAAATCTATCATCAAGAGCAAAAAAATATCAATAGATGAGTAAGTTCAAAAACAAAATGGCTTTTTCCCTTGCTTTATTATTCCTAAGTTTTTCTTAGTACCTTTTGTAACAGAATAGGAGAGGTTTCATACACATATAGATAGATAAATAGATATATTTAAAGGAATGCTCTGCAGTGTGAGCTTCATTGACAATGCAGTGGTGGATGTTCTTTCACATCTTCAAAGTGCCACCACCTCAACTAAGCTTTGCTAATCTTCTGAGTATTCCTGGAACATCAGCTACAGCTTTAGCTAGATCAGACCTGAGTGGAAGCAGAAGTGAAACTTCTGAGCTTTGTAAGGGACTTCAGGTTTTATCATCATTAATTAGAAGTTGATGGGAACCAGCAGTAGAGCTTTATGAAACAGCAAATGCTTCTGGGACTCAGCAGGTTTTGTGTCTGTGGAAAACACTGTTTCACGGGAGCAATGATTATCTGAGACTAACTTTCAATCCAGCCTTCTCTCTAAATTAATTACTCCCCAAATTCAGTCATCTGACAGACACAGGAAAGGCAAGAGCCTCAAACCTCGTACCAGTGCCTTGTCTTGTTCTTGACATAACTACTTTTCTCATTGTTCACCAGTATGATCATAGACTGAAGCTCTTTTTAATGGTCATTGTGCTTATTCTTAAATTTATTCAAAATCTCTTTTCATCTCTCAGTATGTTTTCATGGTGGTAAAGGTTCTGTGATAATTATTACCTTTTCTGCAATGTTAGTGAACAAAATCACAAAAGAAAAAAAAAAAGATATTTAAAGAAAGCAATCTAGAAGTGGCTTGCACCATCAAAATTGTTTATCTATTGGATAAGGTTAGGTATTTTTGGGAAATACCAAACTTTATTTTGATTAAATGACAACTTTGTGTCAATCCCCATCCTCTGAAATTAGGTTTAACAATCTATAATACTATTCAAATAAGTAATTCAAACTAACCCTACAGTTAATATTCACATAAATCTGTTAAAAATTTGATAAGAAACTAGCTGAAACTACAGGTTTTCCTTGTTTTCTTTTCATCATGGGGAAATGGTCTTACCCTCTTGGTCTTAGTTTCTTCATTGGCAAAGTGGGCCAGATATGTGGATGGATTGCTGCTTTTTATTGCTCCTGAAAGATATTTAAATGCCCAACTCATAATCCTAAGCAAAATTTGTTTTCACTCATGGAAAATTATAAAGGCCTTTCTGTTATGTTATGATGAAAAAGACAATAAAGCAACTGTTCTAGTTAGGAGCTGCAAACAATCAGGACAATATTTGCCTGCAAACATTTGAAACTCCAGCTTTGACCTGATGAAAAAAAGCAAATTTTCCTTTGTACTTCTTCTAAAGGGTTGTTGTTTTTATTTTGCAGAAGCTGTGTCTCAAGCTAGAGGCCAGAAACCTTATTTATTTCTCTACTACTTTTGTTCTGAAACCATAAATATGGTGAAAAGACCTTAAAAGCTTTTGCTAATACTTTTCAGATGTTCACAGAATAAAATTAGCCTTTGACATTTTACTTAGGCTAAAAAATGAAAGGCGTTTAATCTTTGTTGTTTAGAGTGCAGATTGTTGAAAAATTGTATTAATAACAAAAAAAGTATTTTACTGTTTGTACTACTGCCAGTGTGGGTATGACAAATAAAACTTAGAGAATTCAGATTTAGAGAAACAATATATGACTTGAAGTATTAGGTGGCTGAATACACAGAGTGGTTTTAGAAGACCATGAAATTTAGTATACTCCCTCAAGCCATAAATCCTATTGTCTTCCAAATGCCTACTGTGTCTACATTTAGCATTTTAAATGGAAAAATACTCCCATAATGCAAAAAGGCCACTTTTGAAAGATGCAGATGATGGTGAAAAAGTCCCCTCATCCTTCTCTTCTGTGCTGGCCATTTCATTCATTGAAGACAATACCAGATTTTTTGTTTGTTTGTTTGTTTTCCAGTTGATCCTTTAGACACTATAACAAATTTTTATTAAGGCTGGAATACTCCAGTTATTCTGCCTCCTCCAACGATTTCAGTTTCTCTGGATGCACATCAGTGCAAACACAGAGTGAAGGCTATCAAAACTTTTTCCCTTGCTCTGGGGTATATTCCTGGACTTTTTGATGACTTTTACCATCACAGACGTTATGTATGAATTGCAGAACTCAAACCTTCAGACACATGAGTCTCAGCTAATCGGATGGTTGCCTTTTGTGAATAGGAAGTTATTTTTCAATGCAGTGGCAGATGAATAACACAAGGAAGCACCCTTCCTGTGGATCAGATAAGAAGAACATGCATGATGCCCTGAAGTGGTGTAAGTTCACATCTCTCCATCCACTGCAGAGGAGCTGACCTGACCAGTACTGGACCTTCCATGGATGTCATATATTGATGATTAGTGGCCAGTGGTGTAGAATGGGATGCAAAGGGAGACACATGATGATATAGATAAGGAGGATGTCAGAGGTCAGTGTAGTAAACAGATTCCTTTTTTTAAAGTGTAATTTACAAAGTACGCCTTTGGGACTTGTACTAAATCTAATGGTATTTGAGATAACGAAAATCTACAATAAAGGAGAAAAAGTGAAAAGCAGAATCACTGAGAAGAACAACAGAAGGATGGCAACTAATGAGCTTGATTCTGCTAAGGGACTGAAAGATTATTTTTCTTGTTACTGATAGAAAACACCAAAGTTGTCATCTCAGAGACAGATACATTTTCCTGAGGGAAAGAAAAATGTTGAAGACCTTGCTGTTATGCTGGAAAAGACAATAAAGAAGCTACTCCAGTGACAATCTGCAAAGACTTAGGCCCAGGTGAATTTGATTGCTGAGCTCTGAAGAAAATAGCAAGAAGAATAGCTAAAATTACAAGTGCGTATTTTTGAATCTTAAACTCAGACCTTACAGAGGTCATCAACTTTACTTTTCAACATTACCCAGGATAGCATCAATAAAATAGATATCAAGGGAAATAGGTAATGACAGTTTAAATAGCAACACATTCAGAAGTTTCACGAGTAACAACAGCTGGCTGACTTGCTTCTCTATAGAGTCCTAAAGTATAATATCCACTTGCAGTGGCTGAGAAGCCGAGATCTGTCATTTTTCTCCTCCTACATGGTTTTTGCAGTGTAATGCATGCCTGTCAGTACCGGATTGAGTGCACCACAAAAGTTATTAGCACGTCAGCTGTGGTCTGGTACCTATTTAAAGTTATATAAAACATCAAAATTGAAACACTCTAGGTGTGTGACTATTTTCACACATCATTTAACAAAATGCTGATCTATACATTTGTGCAAACCTGCTGCAGAGATTGAATTGCAACCTAAGTACTGAGAACAGTAGGAAATCTTGTTCTCTAGTTACAGTATTTAGACCTAACTTGGCAAAATATGTAAAGCTTTGACTGTAGATGACTAATTCCTTTTGTCTGAACTTATAATTAGGAGTAAAATTCTTGGTTCAAAGCCTGTAAAAATGCCATAAGACACAAACATTGCCAGCACTAGATAAGTGGATAAAAACTTTCAACATTCACATCTTTATTTGAGAAATAAATAGATTTTGGTATAGGATATATATGAATTCTTGTAACTGCCATGCACAGAAACTGTGGCTTCTCAAAGTGTAATCTGTAGGAAAAGTATGAGCCCCTCAATGTAAAGTTTGGGTTATTCAAACCACAGCATTTCTAGCAACATTTGATAGTTCTATCACTTGTACCATGAACATTAACAAAATTTTGGTTTGCCTGTATGGTGAGCTTCCATTTTTCTATGAAAAGCTAGAAAATAGTATTTACAGGATGAAGTAAAGAATTAATATATGGATATGAAAGCTAAATGGGTGGTTCAGTGACACCTGCAATTTTAATCAGAACACTGTATTTTAGAAAATCTATAGAAATCTGTAGACAAAGTGAAATGCATACCGTGCTTCTTATGTATTGTTAAATTATTTTGATGGTCCTGAATCAACCAAAAATCACAGCATAATTACTCTGTGCAAAAATAATTATCTTAATTACTGCATGCAGTATAGCAATTATTGTCTGACCAGGACTCAGTATACTTTTAAATAGCTAAATGATCTTTTTCAGCTGGTTAATCTGCCTGTGTTACTAAGTTTGCTAGAAAGATTTCTCAGAATATTTTAACATGTAGTAAAAACATGGCCTGAACTTTTGGGAATGATTGTGTTCCATCTAACACAACTATTGTCAGTTCACCTCATCCAGAAGCTACACACTCATCCAGCGACTTGCTCACTTTCCACCAGCAGGAAAGGGACAGAATAGGAAAAGCAAAAGATAATTTATGGGTCAAGAGAAGCACAGTTTAATAAGTGAATAAAAGGTAGGAAAAAACAAGTGATGGAGAGGCAGCCACTTTCTCATTAAGGAGACTGATGCCCAGCCAGACTCCAAACACTGGTTACATTTGAAAACAAAACCTCCCAGTTTATTGCTGAGTATGGTGTTATGTGGTACAAAGCACCATTTTAACCAGCTCAGGTCAGCTGTCCTGACTGTGTCTGGTCCCAGCTTCCTGTCCACTACCAGCCTTCTCTCTCGGCAGCAGAATCAGGACCAGAGAAATATTTTGTGTTGTTTCAATCACAAATTCAAACCACAGCACCATATGAGCTGCTACAAAGAAAGTTAGCTTCATCTCAGCCAGGCCTAACACACAACTGTGATTATTCTTTGGTATGTCATATACATGATTATTTTTGCAGGTATTCAATGCAGTTGCATGACCTAAAATATGTACTTTGACTGCTACAAACTGAAATGTCTCAATGCATTCTAAAATACTTCTGAAATAAATAGCAAAATATGCTCTTTATTCATTGCTACTTTATTCTTAGCTTCTTTATCAGGGGCATGACCATCCTGCATAACTATTTGAAGCATTCCATGTGAAAATGGTCTATTCTTTACATTCAGCCCATTCAGGTCCTTGATGCCCTTGCAGTAGATAGATGAGCATGGTAGGATGAACTGCACCTTGATATTCAACAGAATGCTGGCCAGAAGCAATCTAACCTCTGTTGGAGGTTTCCTTTAAGAATGTTCCTAAAGGCATGTGATGTTTTCAGAGACTGCAAGAGGGGGATTTTCGTGCCAAATTTTAAATTTGCAATAGAAAAGAGCCAAGTCTAGCTTGCCAGCCTAACTTCAGTTCCTGGAAGACTTTGGAACAAATAATCAAGAAAATGGTTTGTTAGCAGTAGCAAGGCAAGAAAGACATGAATATCAGTAGGTCAGCAACAAATTACATTAAAACAATTCCTCAACAATTGTTAGAGATTGTCAAGAAGCAGCAGATGTCATGTAATCCTAAACAAATCTTTAGGCACTGTCTAGCATCATATTCTCTTAAGCAAGCTAGGGAATCTTGGGCTAGATTAAGTTTCTAAATTAATAGTAAATTGCATGCAAAGATGTCTGGATAACTGTGAAGTTGCCAGTAATTGCCTGTCAAAATGAAAGGACAAACCAACCACAAGGCGTTCCTCTTGGAATCAATTCCTTGCTATTTTCCTTTAATCAGCCTGGATGGTAGAGCACAGACCAAGTTTATTAAATCTGTGATAATGCAGAGCTGGGGGAGAGAAACCACATACTCAAGAGCAAGCTTTGAATTCAAAATCAGCTTTGACAAATTAGAGAAGAGGACCAAAAAATATGTTAAAACTCTGTGGAAGCAAGTGGAAGGTGCTAGGCGTAGGAAGAAATTATGGACAGCAAAAATATGGTGTAGAAAAAACTTGGTGAAATACTGTTTCTTTGGAAAAGAATCTGTGAGTCTGCATGTATCACATTCTGTACAGGGGTTAGCAAAGCCATGAAGTTGTAAAAAAATCTAGGGAACATTTTATCTCTTGTAAATGGAAATACAGCTTGTAAGACATGGTGAAGTAATTATCCAGTTCTGCTCAGGGCAGTACTCAAGGCTGGAATTCTGCATTAAATTTTAACCACTGCATGTCAGCAACAAAGCAGACCTATGAATTAAAAACCTAAACAGCTTGGGTTATGTACCTTACAGAAGAAGTGACTAAGAGAGGACCTGATGGCAAAGATCAGGTTGTGAGAGGTGGTATAAAAAGGAAATAAATAATCTAGGTTTTTTTTGTGAGTGATGGATAGGAGAAGAAATAATGAGGTTAAATTGCAGCAATTAAGTATAAGTTTAAACACTAGGAAGATCTTTTTTTAGTGATGCAAATAGTGAAACACTGAAATAGATGTAATGGGACTGGAGGATAAGAAGACATTAGATAAATATTATAATGACTGACAGAGATAGAGTTTATCCTACTTTAGGACAGAAAAACATGCTGGATGGTTCTGCTTTTTATCACAGTTAATTACACTGATACATCCCTGGTAAAATATTCTGCATAACATCTGGTGGACACAGAATTAAATATTCCAATACACTAAAGGCCAAAGACAAAAAGTGCTAGTAGCTGTAATAATTCAGTATGTGATTATTTGGTTTTAATATGAAATATTTTTGCCTTTAGGTTAGAAATTATGATATTTTTTCCCCCTTTCCTTATTCCCTGTATTCAGGTTGTGGAAAAATTCTACTTGTTTCTACATTGACTAATCACAGAAGGTGAGGGTTTCAGTAGGATTTTGTTACTAGAAGAAAGGAAGGGACAGGACAAAGGATGGTGGTGGTAGAAAAAGTGGAGCCATGGCACTGTTTTTCTAGAATAATTTAAAAATAGGAAAATAATCCAGCAACACAAACATTATTTCAGTTTGCTTGGTTTGGAATTTACAGGGTCATGAGTAGCCCAAGAAATGATAGAATTAAATCTGGAACAACATAAACCTTTGTTGAAACTTTGCTGCTTCTTGTGTCTCTGCATTTTAGATCCTGTAGTGTAGCGGTAGATGAGGAAGTCGAAGGGAATTGTTTGTATTTACCTCTTTCCTGAAGTGGCTTGATGTTTTGGCACATAATGTTATTGCAATGAATAATATGTGGTGCTTTTGTTGTTCTGGTTGCTTTTTGAAGACCCTGTAGTTTGGACCCAACTGAACTGAATATTTCTCTTCCTTATTTCTCTCCTGAGAAAGTTTTTCTGCATATATAACAACATTTCTTCTCTATTACGCTTGATAAGAAGAGATTTTTTAACTTTCCTCTTGGTGGAAAAAAAAAGTAAGTCTTCTTTATTTTCTTCTGTTTGACATTTTGTTCTTCATATTAAATCTACAATTCTTTCTACAGGAGACATAAAGCTAAAGGGAAAAGGGAAAGTCTGCAATAAATTAAATTTGCACTTGGGAGGCATTTCCTAAAAATAAGTACATCTATCTGGGGTGCAGAAGATAGTGATCTGTTTCATGCCCACTTATTGGTAGTAGGAGAACTGCTTTTTATTATGATAAGAGTTGCAAAAATAGTAGCTCAAATAGTACTATTGCTAAAAACAAAAGGTAGTCTAAATGGAGGAACAACCGGGATGCTTAGAATAAACAAACATTTAGAGCCTAATAAGTTCAAGGTTCAATTCCCATATGGACCATTTATTTAATGATCTTTCTGAGTCCCTTCCAGCTCAGCATGTTCTGTGATTCTGTGATTTTAGACAATAAATAACTTCCATGGGAACTTTTCCTTCTTTTTCTCCTCACTGAATAAAATAAGGTCACAAATTCTCATCACCTTCCGCACAGCATGTTTTCACCCACTTAGCAAAACGGAGTTTTGGAGTTAAATCCTCCACGTAAAAGATAGCAACAATTTGCACAGATATAACAGTCTAAAGAAGCAGCAATAAACACAATTTAAAAAATTATCCTGTTTCAATAAAACACTGTATGTCTTTTATGATTCCTACGCGATCTGTCCTAGAATTTGGTCTGGACATCACCTACCTGTATTAAATATCTAAATCTAGCCTCCTGTATCATGGTTTTATTCTTCATTTTTCCTGAACCAAATTGAAATTCCTATATTGTGTTTTCTCCTGCTCAGCTACGAGCAGAAGAAGCCCAAGATGCACACATTCACCCCAATTGAATGCTTCTCACACAAGTCTCAAGCACCACTTCTGCTTGCAGAGAAATATTAACTACCAAATTTTCTGTCTGCTGCTTGGAGACATTTATAAGCATAAACTGCTGAGGTCCTTTCATGAAACACGCTGTAGAACCATGAAGAGATTTTATTGCTTAATGAAGTGTGAATACTTCCTCAGTCCACTAAAAAGATTTCTCCCTTCAAAGTTACCAGCTCAGTGCTCAAAGCCTGAGTATATAGAATCACCTGAAAATGGAGAGATATTTAGGGATCAAGCTTCAAAAGTTAAAAAAAAAAAAAAAAAAAAGTAGAAGTAGAATGAGTGAAAATTAACCCTAAGAAGAATCAGTTTAGGAGGGTTTTTTTTCCCCCAAGACAATGTAGTAAGTTTGCATGTAAAATACAATTTTAGAACAAGATTAAATGCTTTGGTTTAACTCCACATTGGAGCACACTGGAGCTGCCCATAGAGACCAAGATCCATTTTTTTCTCTTGATATTTGTTTACTAGTAGTCTTGTGAACTGTCATTTCCATCTTATTCATAACATCAGAGCTATGTGATTATTTTCTGTGAGGAGTGATGCTCATGTCCTAAGGGATGAAAATGCTTTCTCAGAATCTGATTTTTCAAGGTACTGTGTGACTCCTGCATGGTTTTTTGTTTTGAGGGCGGTATGGCTTGGGGTTTTTCCATTCATATGAAGAATGGGTGTGCTAGAGTTCCAGAGTCTACTAAAGTATATTTTGGATCTCTGTAGCACAATAAATGATATTGCATATTATGTGTAAGTTGATATTCACATAATCTCTTCTAGAGAGGGCCCTGTTCAGCAAGGTAATGTGTCCTGTGTTACCTAACAGTTCACCCCTTTCTGTTGTTCAGTTTCTTTACAAATATTTTGCCTTCCATTGCAATTACCCTTATATTAGCCCTGTAATGTTTTGTTCACAAACCAATATACAGAAGTGACAGGATTTGTTGATGTTGCACTGGAAATAAAATTTGGGCATATGAGTTTGCAAATGTTTTAGTGAAATACTGTATACTTGTCTAAGCTGCTGATCTTACATCAGCCTTGTTTCGCATGAACAGCATCTCTCCAAGCCAGTGGAGATGCTGGTGGAGGCTGAGGACAATGGTACACCTTATTACTTTGCTTTCCATGGCAGAGAAGGCTGCCAGAAAATCTATTGCCTAGGAATTCTTTTGTTTGAGGTATTGATAGTGACACTCTACAACTTAAGACTGTTCAGCCAAATGCTTTCTGGACAATTGCATATGGGGCTCTCTTTCACACTGATGAATGAGTGTAACGTTTTTTTTAATCCCTGGGTATCAAGCTTAACTAGTCTTAGTCTAACCCTGACCGGTAGACTGACCTCCAGCTTCCTCTTATAGCTATCAATAATTCCCCCTGCATTGCTCTAGAAGCACAATGGGCAAAGACTTCAAATAGTACAGAGAATCCCAATCATGTTCATAGTTTGCCCTGATTATATTTAGACTATTCTTTGGAGGTGAAAAAAGGCAATTATCTTTATATTTTTTTCCTACCTAAGCCTGGAGTTGCAACTCATTTTTTAAATAAAATATATAAAAAAAACCCAAACACAAAACAACCAACCTTAATATAGTTTCTTTCAATGACCATGAGAATTGCTCAAAGAGATATACAGAAACAGATCTGAAATGTCAGTACGACTTCCTTTAAATGGCCCAAATAAATATATTTGTTAAAGGAAAATCGATCTAAAAAGAAAAATTAATCAGTGCTTATGAAGAGGAAAAAGAAAAAAGGTGGCTCCAGTGCTTTATAGTTGTTCTGAAAATATTTGTGTAAGGAATGGCTCCTGGAAAACCTCCCAAGGACTGTGAGATTCCTGGGATTGTGCTGAGTAAATTACTCTAACTCTTACACACTTAGTTTTCCCAAAAGAAATCACTATTCTTTTCTTTATTTTCCCCCTTTTTAATTCTTCTTCTCCCATTAAGTCTCTTCTCTTCTTGCTGTTCTTCTTCTTTAACATGCATGTCATCCTTCTATTTGCTAAGAAAACTAAAAAATTCCAGGAGGGAATACCCAATTTACATAAACGAATGAGATCATTTTTTATGTGTAAATGATACCAAATGAGCGTCACTGCTGCACAATGACGAAACTCTCTGTGCCAAATTCAACCGTTTCAGCCCAATCCTGTAATCCCATTGCAATGCTCCCGATGACCTGAAATTTCCACTGGGGCATTTCTCTCACTTCAGAGAGGCATGGCTGCTGTTAGTGCTTCAGAGTGAGCTTCAGTTTTGCTTTGTACCACTGCTTTCTTCCAGCAGGTGTGAAACACTACTCTTCAGTCCTGCAGAAACTGGGACTGAAAAGACACGTGTTGTTCCTACACAAATCGAATCTGTACTCCAGTCCTCACTGGATTTGGCTTACATTATTTATTGTTTGTTACTATAGCTGTTTTTTACAATAGCTTGACAAATAAGAAATAAATAGCCAACGCTTGTATGAGATATTTTATTTCTAAATGTCTTTGTCCTCTTCTTAAACTCCAAAGTGCATGTAGTTGAATAATGCAACTCTAAGAGAAGAATTCCAATTTTAAATGAGTTTAGGGGGGTTTCTACCAGAGATTTGAACTTGTGTTATAAGGGACTTAAACCAGTCTGCATGTATTTGAAGTAGCTCTCTTGTCTCAGTAGAGATTTACATAACCATATCTTCCATCAGAATCTGCACTTTCCCATTGCATACTCACTCAAATCAATTTAGATGAAAAATTTATTTGACCTATTTTTACTGTCTCCTATCACATCTAAATATCTAAATATGTGTGTATGTAGGCATCCACAAATAAAACATATGAAGATGGTTTCCCTGTGACAGTATCAACATCTTCTGTGTTGCTTTTATTTCATCTTCTGAAATACCAGTTTGCACAAAGAGCCTTGACCTAATTTATAATGTGCAGCTTGGTGAAGAAACTACACACTAGAGATGCCACTAAGCTCATTTTAACTACAACATAAACCCAGATCTTGAAAGCTTTGTGGTAACTTCCATTGCACTAAAAGCTATTGATTAGAAATGCTACCCTGGCATAGAGAGGGGACTGGTGAACTCATTTTTTTCCAGTGATTCACCGTGAGACCTCAATGGATGTTGCAGATGACAAGTAGCAGCACAGCAGGTAAACTATGAGAACCACAGAGCAATCCAGGTCTTAGCCAAGCTGTATAAATTAATGAAAACATTTCTGCCCACCTGAATGGGTTCTAAAGAGGATCCTGTTGTATGTGATAAGGACTATTCCTGCCCAGTTTTTCTGTTCCACTTATCTTTTACTAGTATTTTATATGTTTTGAGTATTTAAATTTTACACTGCTCATCAGAGTACTTTTTACTGAGGACAGGAAAAGCATGTAATGTAGGACATTATATAAATGACATGTCCTTTTTACATCATTTGATTGTAGCATTTGTTGGGATACATAATTTACATGTCTTTTAAGTCCATACTGTTATCACTTGATGCAGGATGTAAGACAGTAGTTACATCAGTGTTTCTTAAGGGTTGTGCCAATGCAGTAACCAGAGGTGCATTTTAATAATTTATCCCACTACAGAAAACAGTGAGAACTCACAGAAAATACACACTGGATAAAAATAGTTTTCAATATTGAATGTTGAAACACATTTAAAGTGATACAAGAAAAACACCTGAGACCTTTATATTCTAAAGTACTTTTGGAGACAAATGGGGTGTTGGGGAGGGTGAGTTGGTTTGTTTTAAAGGAAGTAAAATGAGGTGGCTGCTCTCCATGTATTATAAGCAT
Organism: Rhipidura dahli; assembly: GCA_013399225.1. NCBI lineage: Eukaryota > Metazoa > Chordata > Aves > Passeriformes > Rhipiduridae > Rhipidura > Rhipidura dahli. Next base: position 1,246,838 of record VXAC01002371.1, on the reverse strand, counting down.
GTTTTGGGAAATGTTCTTTGAATTTTTGTCTTTTTTCTCAGAAGAAAATTATTTGCAAGCATTAGATGTTCTTCACAGTAGACACTTATGGAATAAGTAGGCCTTTCATAAAACAAGAAGGCACTTGCTATGGGCTGCAAAAAGCAGAATAAGAAAATGGATCAAACACTTTTTAACCTGAAATATAAAGAGGTTTTACAAAAGTAATTTAAATTATGTTGTTAGTGCCTTTTGTACAGTTTTTATAGTTTTGTTTTGGAACAAGCTATAATTATTGAATCACAGATCTTAAAACTTTTTCCTTTAAACAAAAGAACATACGAAACAATCACAATCCCATTAATTGATACTCCTTTGTCAAATTCAACACCTTCCTATGCATTAATTTTTGTTTTGTTGAATTCTAAGGAGATTTTCCTGCACTTCAGTGTGACCCATTCCTGTCCCTTAGCTTGATGTGGCATTCTGGAGTTTTGTGTTAGTGAAGTAAAATCTTTTTCCCATGTTCTGTACGAAGATTGTTTGTGTTTTGGTATGACTAGTTGAACCATAGCACATCATTTAATGTTCACTGTGTTGTCTGCATTCATTGCATTTATACACCCTTTACATTGCATAAGGCATTATTATTACATGAATGACTGTTCATATTCTGATGTTGTCTATGTATTCAGAATATACTCATAAAAATTCTACTTCCTTCATATATGAGTTTCTCTCTTAGTATACCGAAAGAATCTTTGTTCTGAAAATGTGATTTAAAAAAATATGCAAGAAATGTTTCTGCTTTGTTTGGGAAGTTTGTTAACTTGATTAAGTACGTTATATGATACAAGATCCTTGCTTCTCTGCCGGAAAGAAATTTTAATTATGGTTTAGATGTAGGAGTTTTTCCACTTTGGGAACCTCAGAATTATTCCTCCTCTTCATGAATTAAAACTAGGAAGCAGATGATTTGTGTGTTCATTTTAATAATGGGCTAACAATCAAACAAGATTTCTGTTATTTGCCAGCATTTACCTTACAGAGAAGGACTTTTATTGTTGCAAAGTTTGCTTAATCCACTTATTGTTAACATTTTGCTTTAAAGGCATAAGAAATCCCATTTTATATCATTCTTAAGAAGCGACCTCAAAAGAGTGCAATCTAAGAAATACATTCAGAACACATTTTAATAGATATATTTATTCATATTACTCAACCATTAATAATTTAGTCTCCCCTGTAGCTCCTTCTATAGCTCTACATTTAGATGGTCTCATTCATTTCCTTCTAAGATCCAACTTGACTCAGTCCCATAAAAGGTTATCACAGTGTTCTCCACTGTCCCCTTCATATGTACTGTGGGGTGACACAGAGACAACTTTTTGTGAGGAAAAGTTTTTGTGAGAAGGTGTTAGAATTGGTTCTGATAAGAACCAATTTCTTATTCAGAAATGGTTCTTCACTAAAGAATCCTATATTTCTTTTTCTTGATGCCATCTTTGTTGTCCTAACCAATTTTCCAGCTGTGAAGGAGCTAAAAATGGAAAAGATGCTCTCCCACATTTTCATTGGCAGTGTGCTGCTGTGCTGATGTATTATGATACATGAATTAAATTACAGCATGACTAAACAAAAATAATTTCACGTGGCCTATACTGAAGGGAATGTTGGGCTTAGGAAAAAATGTGAAGTGACTGAAGATGAGCATCAGGATACATATCCGAGCAATTTTTTCAGAAAGGCACAAAGGTAATAACGAAGACTTCAAGAGCTATCAAAAATGACATTATAGTAGGTGTCTGCTATAGTCCACTTGATCAGGAAGAACAAGCAGATGAGGCCTATGGACAGGAAGAGCTTCACACTCACAGGCCCCGGTCCTCATGGGGAATGTCAGCCACCATGATATCTGCTGAGGGGACAACATGGCAGGATATAAGCAACCAGGGAGGCTCCTGGAGTGTATTGATGTTAACTTCCACCTCCAAATCAGACCCGATGAGGAGAGGCACACTCCTGGACAGCATACACTGAAAAGGAGGGTCTCATTTGGAATGTGAAGATCAGGGAAACTTTGTCTTCAGTGACCATGATGGAGTTCAGGACTCTGAAGACACAGAGGAGAGTGAGAAGAAAGCTCTCAACAGTTGCCTTCAGAAGAGCTGACCTTGGCCTCTTCCAAGATCTATTCAGAAGAGCCCCATGGGATGAGGCCCTGGAGGAAAGAAGGTCCAAGGAAGCAGGTTAGTATTTATGGATCACCTCCACAAAATAACAATAAAAAAAGCCTACAAAGGGTAGAAGCAAGGACAAGGTAGGGTTGGGAGGAATACAGAAACATTGTCTGAGCATTCAAGAGTGAAATGAGGAAAGCCAAAGCCCAAATGGAATTTCATCTGTTCGTCAAAGACAGCAAGAAGGGCTACTAAAAGTACATTACTGACAAAAAGACCAGGGAAAACGTGGATCAACTGGCCACAACACAGGGGACATGGTGACAAAAAAGAATGAGGTCTTGAATCCCTTTTTTTTGCTTCAGCCTTTAGTAGCAGAATCGACCTTCAGGAATCCCGGGTCCCTGAGAAAAAGGGGAAAGGGTAGACCAAGGTAGATGCATCCTTGGTGGAAAGAATTGGGTCAGAGAAAACTTACTCAAACTGCTCATACATAAGTCCATGGCACCAGATGGAATACAACCAGGCTGAGGAAACTTTCACCTCTCATTGTGAGGCCACTCGAGATAATATTTCATCAGTCATGGCAGCTGGGAGAAGTTCCAAAGCGGGAAGAGCTCAAATGTCATTTCCGTCTTCAAGGAGTGTAAGAAGGACCAGGGAACTAGAGGCTGGCAAGACTCAGCATTCTCTGGGAACAAGATGGAGCAGCTAATCCTGGAAGCCACTAAGGATGAGAAAATCATCAGGATTTGGCTTCACCAAGGGTAAGTCATGCTTGATCAACTTCACAAACTTCAACGATGAGTTGGCTGACGTGGTAGATTCAGAACACTGAATGTTGTCCATCTGGGCTTCAGTAAAGACTTTGGCTCTGTCTCCCATAAGATTCCCATAGGGACGGCACAACTTACCCAGAGAGATGGTGGAATTTCCAACACAGGATATATTCCAGAGCCATCTGAGCATGACCCTGGTAAACCAGCTCTAGGTCACCCAGTCTGCATGCACAGGGAGATTGGACAACATGATCTCCAGATGCCTTTTCTACCTTAATCACTGAGTCATTCTGTGATTCTGTGCTACCGATTAACTCTTAGGAAGAGAAGAACTAGCTGTCTTGGGTTAATTTCTACTAATCCCAAATATTGGACTATTTTGAAATATTTACTTCTATCTACCACCGCTAGAAATTTTATTTGTGCAGTTTTGAGATGGGAACACTCATAGATGATAAATCAGTCTAGCTCACCCTAACGCCATGGGTTTGCAAATGCACGTCAGGTACAATTTCTCCTTTTTAGAGCCAACTTTTCCACCTGCACACTGGTTATGCCACTTAGGAGTGTTATAAAAGTTACAATATATATCCTCATGCCAAAAAAAGAACTGTTTAACCAATTCATATCAAAGTGATTAATGAAAATTAAGAATAGCTCTAAAGCACCTCACTGATTGCAATGTGTGTCAGTACTCAGGACACATGGAAGCTCAATTCAGGCATTCACATGGCTAAAAAACCAAAATCTTTTATAGCTTCTGTAAAATCAATGGAAAGAAGAGATGTATCAGTTCTTAATTTAGCTAAGGATAGCCAGATTTTAAGTGAAGAAATGTTGATTTTTTTAAAATGTAAAATTTCTTGTAATTACATTAATTGTCATTATCTATAACAACTAATTAATCACAATAACATTCAGTGTTAGCATTGAAATTATTGTAGACTAATAAAGGAGAAAATTAAGCTCATTTAAAAAAAATAAAGATATCTATTTTGTTCACTTGCAGTCACAGATAGCTATGATTAAATTTTAATTTGATGTCAAATTAAGAACTTGGTTACAGTATGCTGACTTCCAGAGTACAGCTCTACTCACTTCAGAGGAAATTCCCATTTAAATGAGGAGATGGTTTGTTCTATACCCTTCTGTCTTCCAAAGGCAGCTTCAGCTCAGTTCACATCCACAAAATGAATCTCAGTAGTAGCCAAGAAAATTTCATGGTGGCTAGCTAAAGAACTATACAGCAAAATGACTTAGAATATTGGTACTCTATTTTTAATTGTGTACAGTGTGTCTTCTACATTTTTAGCTGCTAACTCTCAAGAACACTTCATACCAAATCGTCTTCAGCCGCCTGTGTCAAAGTCATGGCACCAGGATAGCACATAAACATTCATCTCTTTTTTTATAAAGACAGCGTGTGAATACAAAAATATGGCTGGCTTTGCATGCAGTCCTGTTAATTTTGGTGTTGTACCAGTCTGGGAAGGCACAAATATCCAGATACAGAGTCAGGTCCTGAGTGAATATCCCAGATAGGCAAAATGTGCAGTCATATGTCTTCACTCTTCAGTAAGTGCTATAAACGGGAAATGCTATATTTGCACAGTTGAGATTGTGTAAGTGCAGATAGCTGCCGGTACACTGTTCAATACAAAAGCAGTAGAAAAGTTTTAGGAAGCATTGTGTAAAAAATAGTATCCCTCTCATGGACAAAACCCACAACCTCTTCTCCTCTGAGTGTCCTGCTCATGTTATCCACTGGATCATCACCTCCGTAAAGCTGCCATCCAGTTGGAAAATTACTTCTGCCATTCAATCACTGCACAGCATTTTTGCTCACTGTCAGCTCAGCTAATCCTATTCTATTAATGGGTCTAAGAGACCAGTTTTGCTGAAAGGATGATTGGAGAGGGATTTGATTTCTTCTGATAGTAGCTGGGGCCTGAATTTGCAGCCTCTTGGATAGCTGTAATTGATTACACAAAGCACAGTGCAATAGCGAAATGTTGGGCATGTTTCTACTCTCATACACATCAAAACAAGCATGAGTTATCCTGAAGAATCCTTATTCCTCATTTCACAACTGTTTGTTAAAAAAACGTGTTGAAATAAGTTACATTATGAATTTCTCAATTTAATTTCGAAACAGGTATTCTTAAAATAGAAATACCTGTGTCACCTCACATCACTTTCATAAAACATAATCTGTACTTGACATTGCTCTCTCTCAGCCAGAAGAGTTAATTCTGTATGAAAGCTTTTGACAGAAATAGCCTGAAAATTTATTTTCATGCCATGCACCCAGCAGGGCGAAACTGAGGAAAATCCAAAGGAATAAAAAATAATGCCAGAAAGAAAAGAGGAGTTGCAAAGTGAACCATATAAAGTCAGTTTGTAGTTCTAGTTGGTCTATTCATTCTCCGTGGTAGGAAATAAGACCTCTGGTGTTTACAGGGAAGAGGTCCTAATGCACAAAGCAAGGTAAATTGTGTAAATCCCAGAGATTTTTACTGGAAATTGAATGTGTCAAATCCAGAGAGATAGCTCCTGAGGATAAATGGGAAAAGAGCAGCAGTTCTTAAAGAATATCTGGTTACTGAGTAAAATACATAGATTTACATTGTGTTTCATTTCCTACTTATGCCTTGAAATTAAACCACTGAGGAGGGCACGTGGTTATTTGATTCACCCGCATATATGCATATGATTTATTTCTCTTTTTATTACCTCTATTAATGTTACTATATTCAATTGTCAAAAAAAAAAAGTTGGTCCCTGGTTGCAGTTACTACAGCCATGACACAGGAATGCTTGTATCAGTGACTGATGAAAATTTTTTTAAAGAATTGATGTATTGTAGGCAGGTCATAAGTATAGTAAATATGAGAGTAGCAAGAACCCTTTGGGAGAAAAAAAAATTAAATTTAATGAGGTGGGAAAATATGGCCTAAGTAAAATTGCTTGGGATTGTAATATGATTAAAAAGCAGTCATTTTTATATATGATCTTTCCCCTGAGACTGTCCAAGTTTGTATGTTAAAAACTATTAACAGAAGAGAACAAGTAACTTTCCAAAATTTCAGTTCCATGAAGCAGTTGTGAAAAAGGAGATGTAAGTATCAAAGATGTGCTTATTTGTTAACTCCTGTGGCTCCAAGGACACGAAATCCTATTCAGATGTGTAAGATCTAAAAATATGTAACAATAGAATCATCATAGATTAATAGCATTAAACTTAAGCAATGTTGAATGTGTTCTTGTTTAATACACTTGTGATGATAAGTGTTAGAAAAGTGATAAATCTGCACAGGAATGAAATAACACAGAAAAAATATTGCCTCAGAAAGAGTAGTGATTTAATTATTTCTTGATTTTGTTTCTGTTTCTCATCTGTTTCTCAGATAACTGGAGAAGGTATTAAAAAATATAACAGGTGGTAGAAGTAAATTGTGGCTGGGGGTATTGTTCTGTTTTGAACCGTAGGGAAAATAGGAATTTGTCTGAATTTTTTTTTCACCCATTATATTTGAGTTCTTAATGGGAAATATTTCTCAGTGGAAACTTTTTGTAAATGATGCAGGGATTGGTTCTGAGAAAACAATTCATTTGAACACTTTTTTGTTTAACAGGGTGTCAAAGTATTTGCTGCTGTTTATGCTTGGTTTCTGTTTTCATTTAACTAGAGAAAATTCACAGATTCATAGGAGTTCTGGCCAGAATGTACCACAATGAAAACACTAACCTAACCTCCTAAAGGGCAAAAGACAGAATCTCTTCCAGTGATTCCTATAATGCAGCCCTGCAAAAAGCAGAGATTGATGTACAGTGTCTGTTAGAGAAAGCCTCTGTCTTAAGACTTCAAGGAAGAATTTCCAGGAATTGCCAATGCTTATTTTATCTTTATTGAATTTTTTTGTCTTTTCAGTTTGAACTTTTCTGACTTTTGATCACAATCTTTGTCTGGTTGAAAGGACTTCCAGCTATCAGGAACTTTTGATAGTTATAGACTGTGTTCAGACACCTCTTAATCTTACCTAGGATATATTTGACAAATTGAACATCTTAGGGCTGTCTTGGCTGCTTAGTTTTCTGAGAATTTTAATGACATGAATCACTCTGGGAAAAGTTTTTTTCTGAAACCTCTCTCATTTTTTATTTCCTTTTAAATACATGAGCACTGGAACTAAACACAGTAACAGTTTTAGTTATGCCACAGAAAAAGTAATGCCTTTTTCAATTTCTATTCATTATATCTTCGCTTGTGCGCACAGAACTTGCTCTGCCCCCCTTACTTACTGCTTCACACTTGGAGCTCATCTACTGTAGCTTAACTTAAAAGATCTTGTCATTATTTCTTTTTTAAAGCACTTGGGATACTGTCCAGAAAAGACGGCCTCACTTGGAATAAATTCATGGAGGTTACTAGGATTTACAGAAGCATACTGAATTTGCTCTGATGGCTTCATCTTGTAAAAAGCTGGTAAAAACATCTAATTATGCCCTAATGATCCTCATTTGGCAGAAAGTCTTGTCCTTATTTTCAGTCAGGGCAGGCCATGAGTGCTCCTGACAGGATCTTGCCTTTCTCCCAAGTCTCAAACAGGGCATTCCAGAAAAGAAGGGATCCTCAAAGGGACATAGGTAGAGAATGACACTAGAACAGGGCCAAACTCCTGTTGTTCTGAAATTTCTTCTTTCCACGCAAATAATATCAATAATGTCACTTTGTATTTCTACCAACTGCACTGAAAAGTCCTCTGAATGGGTCTGTTCAAAACTGTGTGGAGAGTAGGAGGGGCTGTACATTGATTTCAGACCTAATGGAGCCATGTGGAAATGAAGGAACTCCTGGGCCCTCTTCCCTAGATTCTGGTAGATTTGTAGTTTTTGTCTAAAAATTGCAACCGGACTGGGAAATGCTGTTTCCCTATTTACTAAATACTCAAGAAGGCTGCAACAAAATTAGAGTTCTGTACTAGGTGTCTTTATAATCCATTTCTAATTATTCAGAATTACAGTCAGTAATGGCAATCATTATGTGCAGTACATTTTTCAAAAGTACATTTCTAAGAAATGCAAATAATCATAATGGAATTTGTGAGATACACAGCATTGAGAAGATCAATGCTCATGACCATGGATATTCAATATATTGCTTTAGTTCATCATTATTGACTATATGACTGTTCAGACTTTATAACATACTTCATATTTTCTTATCCTTTCCAAATATTTTGTTTAGAATACCATGTCACTAAAACAAATTTCTCTACCAATCTGAGAAATGGATGGGACAGGCTAAATTGCACTATCCAAGAAATGCTGGGAGAAGTTCCACAGATAAATCTGCCCCTTGAAATGACATTTCCGAGTACAGTTTTTTTTGGTAGATAAATTTAGAGAGACCTATGATTATGCATTATTCTTTGAGAAAACAAAATATTCCATCTTAAACTTCTAGCCATCAATTTTGTTGCAAGACACCTTCATAATACAGCTTTATTTCATGCTGTTTCACCACTTGTCATACTTCTGAATCCCTTTTGAAATTTCATAGAATGTACCTATGGTATGCTATATCCTTCCTTGCTGGAATGTGATTGTGAATCACAATTGTCATGAGAAAAAAGAAAAAATCACTATAAAAATTCCTATGCTAATATGCTATTTCTTATAATGTTGTTTCTGTTTTTGTAATTTCAAACCACTTATGTACTGTTTCTTCTGTTTGTCATGAAAATACAGTTCTTACACAACTGTGTGGTTAAGGTGTAAACACTCTAGCAGATAAAAAAAATGTAATAGTAGAAGTAAGCACTAAACATAGAAAGAGTCAGGTTTTGTTTTTTTTGTTTTTTTTTTTAATCAAGCTTTCCCTGAAGAATCACCAAATATTAAAATGATTCTTTAATTAGTAAAAATGTAAAAAATATGATTCCCATTTTCCTATCACTAAATCAGAGTGATATGCTAAAATAATTAGAATTGGTTGTGCTTTTGTTGCAAAAAAAAAAAAAAAAAAAAGGAGCAAAATCTGCTCTCAGTTCAGCAGGGACAGCCGGAGACAATTCATCTGGAGATAATAAGCCAGATTCACAGCCTGTGTAAGTTGTATAGTTACTCTGATTTCAACTGTGTCAGACCAGATTTAAATCAACTCAGTATTTGGCTCGATATGCACAGTCAACAGATTACACATGTATCACTGAGAGCAGACTTTGGCTGAAGGAATTAGGTTGCAGACACAGAAAATAGCAGGGCAATTAATTTTGTTGGTGGAGGGCATAGGGGAAGATCTTTGAAATAAGAATTTGCCGTGGATAAGAACTCTCAAGTTCTTCAAGTGAGGAACTCGGTGCAAAGTGAAAAGCAGAAGAGTCCCCACATCTCTTTGAAGTCACAATGATGAAGAGAAAGTCTCCTGTTTTCAGGGTGAAAAGTCATTGGTACAATCAGCTGGCACAGAAAAGGAAAGAGCTGCTCTGTGCCACTGCCTGCAGCATTTGGACCTGGCATTTTGGGTCCTGAAAACCTTTAGTTCCACTGTTGTCAACAGAGCTACTCAGTAAGGTCCCTTAGAGCGGCTGCATATAAGTGTGGGTAAATTCTGACTGTGTGGCTAAACCATCAGCAGTGGCAGAGATGTATAGTATGGCTCTACTCTCCTCCAGGTACAGAAATTTTATACCAATGCAACTCTAATGACATAAATACAGTTACTCCTGATTTAAATGAGGAAAATTTTGTTCCCTCTGATCTGCAGCTTGATAGTATACATGGATTTCAAAGAGCTTTCCTTCTTCCTTTTTTTTTTTTCCCCCATTTTTTTTCCTTTTTACTTTGTTTTGTTTTAAGAGTGGGTGCAGTAAGCAAGATGAATAAAAAGCAAGACTAGAATTTGGGCCTTCTGGCTTCTTAGATTCTGCTTAGAAGAATAGGCCATGCCAAGAAAATGGGAATCAGGAAAGCCAAGTGAAGTGGTAGTGATATGGAAATATATCAGCCATCACAAGCAAACTACCTTAATTAAAGAAAAGTGCTCGATGCTAATCTAATGTAAAAGCCTTGTAAAGTACCATAAAGAAGCTGAACTATTTTTTTTCTTAGAATGCAAAACTGTTTAAGATGGTTTAACTTACCATGACAAAAACCTGTGAAGGAATGAATTTTCATTGCTGTTTACTGGTGCATAGGGGTTTGGCTCTATACACCACTTAATTCACAGAGTAGGAATTTGACTTTTTCCATTTTATTTATTTCAAAATGTTTTGACAGCTTTACTTGCTGTCACAAAAGTTTAATCAATCAGACATTTAGGGGAAGCTGCTCAGCTAGTATGGATCTTTCTGGAGAAAATCATCAAAAACTGCATACCAATTATCGCTAAGAGGAGGACTCATGATAGAAAACAAAATATGCTAAACTCTGTAGCCAAATGGGTTTAACCATCTAATGCTGCCTTTGATGCCATTTTCAGAACCCTTTTCTTTGACTGTGACATCATGAGGAACTGAATTCGCCTGTCAGCAAGTTCATAAGCTGGTTTTAAAAAATCATGTTAAACTAAACATAGCCACCAAAGAGGGTGCCATGACAATGTTGGTATTGCAATATACCAACACTGTGATAACCAGAATTAGATGAAAGAGCCTGCAGTTACACTACAACTGAAATAACTAATTTATTTTTCATTGAGTTTGGGTGAGTTGCTTTTTTTTTATTTTTTTTTTTTTTTACTTAAAGAAAGGAAATCACTCTATGCAGTTAAAGGTAGAAGACTCTTCCAGGAAAGTTCTGCTAAGAGCTGATATTTGTAATAGCCCAAACATCACTCCAATTTACATTGTGTATAGAAGATAATATCTTTATCTTGTGAAAATGGGTGTTCTTCATTTTCTCTGTGAATTTTATTCTATTTCTTGATTAGGAGTGTGTGAATGGAAAAGGTGAATTATAATATCTTAACTGTATAACAAAAAATGAGAAACTTAAACCCCTATTATTCATCCTTTGTAGCATTTATTATTTTTAAAGCGGTAAGCTTTTCAAATTATTTGTTGGAATACTGTCTAGTTTTGATGACCTTTTTCAGTGCTTTCTGGCATTGACTTATAAAGGCTTTTCACTACAACAAGTGACACATTCTGGGAGGAAATGACTGTGCTTCAAAAATATCATTAAGCCCAGTTCTGTGAAACTAATTTTCTTTTTTTTTTTTTTTTTAATTGGATTACAATATATCAAAAGTAGTTTAGTTTCATGGTCACATGAAAAGGCTTTATTCCTATGGGATGACTCCATGCAAAATGACCCATAATGGCAAAACTGGCCTTCAACTTGCCCTGGCTTCTGCGTGCTTCCTCCCCGGGAAGCATTGGTGGAGATAACATGAACTGCAGCAAAGGATGTCCCAGGCAGCCAGACTGCTGTGTTGTCACCCTTCCCCCTCTTTGTTGGTTCCACACTGTCCATCTCCTTGACTTCTGTGATGGTTTTCCTTCGTTATTTTACCTTTCCCATTTTCTCTCTCCTATCCTCTCCTCAATCATGATCATAACGGGTAGCAGAGAAATACTCCCTCAAAATCACCTTTCCCAGTGGAGTAGCTGAGGACTATAGACACCAACATAAGTGTTGGGACAGCGAACCTGTTTTTCAGCTTTAAATTCTGTCCACTTTGTTAACTGAGGCTCAATTCTTAGTCCCCTTTTCCTTTCTAAGCTTTGGGAGAACCTTCTTTCCTGTGCCAAATACTGATGCTGGGTTGGGGACAAAAGGACAAATTGTTGCTTGATGATAGCAGCCTTTCATTAGGCAAAATTCCCTTTGTTATAATCTGGGGGCAGAACCTATCCATCCTTGGCACTTTGCTGGCCATACCAGGTAAAGGATTGATTGATTTTCTACAATGTGCAAGTTTCTGATGCTGACCAGTTCTGTAGGACATGATCCGACAATTCTGAGTTATTCCACCCAGTTTAAGTGCCATTTTTTCCCTGCTGGTTTTGGAGATTTAACCCAATGACCAGAGTGCTTCAGTAATGATTGCAGGATCAGCCATGCTGCCTGTGGTAACATCTTCACAACATATTCAAGAATTTAAGTTATCTGAACTTCAAAATCATCTACTTCATCATCCGGGAAAATTCAGAATGGGAAAGTAGAACCAAATGAATTTAGAATCCCTATCACAAATGACTGATGGCTTTAAAATTATATAGTTACAGAAGTCTTACAAGACCCTCTGATTAATAACTAACAATAATAAAAATTGCATGTACAAAGAGCTGCAGTAAATCCTGTACAATTTTTGCACTTTGGAAAGAGTATTTATTGTTTTGTTTCATATCACATGCATTTTGTTAAGTAGAGGAAACACTGCTTCCCTGGTGCTTTTGTTTTTCCCTCTGGATTGTAGCAATGGAGCACTTGCATGTTGTGTTTGATGCCTTGCATGATAAAGACATGCAATGGCAAGTTCCAGTCTGCATGCTGCTTAATGAATGTTTTCCTTTTCTCTCCTTCCCTGTTATGTGCTTACAGAAGACAACTATGTGGAAGGTGGGTGCTTTCTACCTTATTTTCCTAAGCTCTTGTTTTTCCCTTCTGTTCAGTGGGGGTTTTTTCCCTTCTGCTTAATGTTATAAAAGCACACATATCAGTCACTACGGTAAGTTGTATTTTTTCCCCCATAAAGGCATAAAAGTTTATTAAATAAATGTGATTTCTTGTTTCATACAGAACTCAAGCAAAGCTCTTTGGCCTTATTGCTCTAATTCCAGAATATCCCCACTGAAACAAAAGGATTTGGACTCATATGACTGATACCATATCCAAAACCTTTCTGGAGATTTGCAGGACTGATTTCTTCTCATGTTCTGTATGAAAAACACTTCAAGAAACTATTTGTCTCATCAATGTGGAGCCTAAATCCTCCCAATAAGATAGTAATGCATGTAAAATTCACGTCTTTTAATTGCTTAGGAAAATGGAAAGCGCTTTTCTCTTTAATACCACAAACCTTGCTCACTATAACATCCTATATAGCACAAAGCTTTAGGAAAAAAGGTTTTCTGTCTATCTTTTTAGCATAATGCACTTGCCTTTTGGACATTGTGAAACAAGAAGCATGTGATTTTAATAATTATCTTGGTATGTAATTAAGTCCTTTTAAAGAACGTATGGCATAGGGCAGTGGAAACTAAAGGCACAATGCCATCTATCCTGAATATTGGTAAGTAAGTGTATTAGCTGGTAAAACATGCAAATATATGATAGTTTTAAAGCCTTTTTGCTTATAAGCCAAAAAGTGCAAGTGCTTTTTTATGTACAAATGTTTTTAAAAGTCTCTCTAAGGTGAATCTTTGCTGGATAAATGATTATCTATTTGAAAAAAAAAAAAAAAAGAGTTTTCCTATCTAAACTGAAAAATTGCTTTTATTTTACTTCATTCCAATATTTAAAAATTATATTTTAAAAGCAAGGGCTTCGTAAACTAACTCATATGCAAAGTCACTGCCCTGCAATGTCTCTGACCCAGGGTGCTCGTGTGAGCTGCTCTGAGGCCAGAGTTCATTCAGGTTTCAAGACCCCACGGGCCACTGCCTGCCTGTTCTGGGGTGGTTTTCTCAAGAAGCCTTGAAGTGCTGGTGCATCATTTCTCTATGCTGCTGTATTCAAGGATGAAGACAGGTGCTCAGGTTTAGCACATAGACGATGCTGTGCAATTTTATTAGTATATATTATCCCAAGCAGAAAGAAAATTCAAACAATTCTGGTGCTTTACTTGTGTGCACTGTCATGCCCATACACGTCAATAAAATTTCATTTTCATTTTGAGATAAAAATGTATTCAACAACACTGGGATAGGAATTCTAGCTGAAAAACATAAAAGCCTAGAAATAACTACCTAATCTTGTATTTGATCTGTGCATAAAACTCTTACTGGTGTCAACATGAGTCTCAAAATTTGAATTATGTTCAGTAAAACTAGATAAGGAGGTTCAATTGCATTTCACATATTCATTTATGCACAGCAGTACAAGATAAAACCTGGATAGCAGTTAATCCAGACTTTACCTGAATCTAATTCTAAAAACTGCAACCTTAAATTTATTCTAACACAGTTCTGGATACTTATGCATGCATTAAAATTATGAAGCATGAATATGTAAGGAATGGAAGCATAGAATGGTGTATCCAAAGCACAACTTGAAAACTGAGCTAAAATTTTTCATCTTTGATCTCTGTGATATGTAAGCATCTCTGTAAATTAGGTGACATAAGCAAACAGAAATATGTAGTATTCAATTTTGTATATACTGCTGGTAAAAAAGGCTACTGTTTATTCATTTTACTGAAGTTGTACTCGACTTAATTACCTTCACTGCAGGTTTATCATGTTTAAATTTTTTTTTGGCCTGTGCTATGCATGGAACTTAAACACCAAACTATAATGATATCTTCATTTCCCCTTCCACTATCCCACCCTGTGCCCCTTAACTCTCTCCTCTCAGATCCAAATTCAGGAGAAGGTTGGGGTGGATCTCACATGTGGGATTCCTTCTAAATCTTGAATTCCTAATTCACAAAGAAATTGAAGTAATGGTGCACAAATGAGTATTTTTAATGTATGGGATGCCTATATTTGGCTACTTAAGGAAAAAACTTCCCCAGTCTATTTGTTGTGGTGTTCTTTATTACAAGCAGACTTTCATTTTGCAACTCTAGCAGTGATTGCTGTCATGGCAGATTTAGCTGCATCATTTAAACCACTCTGTGGAATGAACAGGTACAGTACTAGTAATTCACTCTTCCATAGCCTTCATCCATAGATTGCAAAAGTAGAAAATAAGGTAAGTGTCATTATATGCCTTTAGCAAGGAAGTATAGGTGACCTTACTGCTTGCAAATAAAGTAGCACAAAGAGTCAAAACAAAATAAAGCGCCTTGAGGAGTAGTAAAAAATTTTTTAATTGGTAGATGTTTGGTTTGAACACTGTATGTCTTTTACGTTCACTTAACTGCATTTTTTCATTGAACAACACTGTAAGTGACTCTTAAAATTCAAGTAGTTTTTATGATGTTTTCAAGAGGCACTTCTGCTATTTATACTTTTTTTTCAAATTATGTAAGAGCCATCTATTTGCAACTGACCAATTTCACATATCATTTTAACAAAAATAGTAGCTATCAAGCAGTGCCAATCTGAAGCTAGACTTTTATTTAGGTTCGTATAGCTATGAAGTTCATATGTAAATGTGAGCTAATAAGAGATCACCTTCTTTGCATACCCCTGGGAGACAGGACAGTGATTTGTTTCATACCTTCTAAGAGCAGAAAAATCTCACATAAAGTAGTGGCTGAAAAGTCACTGTTCCATTAAAGAAAAAGATGCTGCAATGTTCAACTGGTTTCAGTTTTTCTCTATCAAATGCAGTTAGGGTCAAGTCAAAAGTCTGAGATTTCTTGCTGTAGTTGCCAACATCAAAAGTTAAAACCCTGAAGACTAATTAATCAATCACAGGAAGAGACTGATACTTCCAAAAGGCAGTGTAGCAGGGGATCCAAGCAAGGACACCCAGCACTAAGATAATGAATTAAAAAAATGTCAACTGGTCTTTATATTCTGTGTATACAGCAAGCCTCTGTTGCAGCTACACTTACAGAGACAGAACACCCGTGAAAACATTTCCATTCTCTTCCACAAGCTGCAAACTGCCAGTACAGCTGTGTGATGTTTCCCAAGCAATGCTGATGCAGGCATCCCTTCAGGATCGCAGTCAGCTTTCGTTTGCATTGCTGTGAGCCCCAGGTAATCCCACCAGCTGCAGAGCACTGTATTTGGAAACACAATTTATTGCACAAGAGATAAGGCACATCAGGCCCTTCAGTTTCACTACACATCCAAAACGGGTGACATTAAAAAGCAATAATTCAGCAAAACCATTGTTAGTCTACTTGGAACATCACTTGAGATTTGGAACTGATAAGAGACGAATCCTTTCAGACTGATTGCAGCCGGGAGTTCCTTCTTTGAACTACCCCCAAGTAGTGTGAGTCATTTGTGCACCTAATTTTCTTTGTGAATTAGAAATCACAGAAACTCTCTCTCTAGGAAGTCTGCTTTCCAATAAAGAGAAGGATAGTTTGTTGCTGACCTTCTTTGTGTGAATTTATTCCAATTAATTGCAATTAAGAAAATAATGTATGGCTTTTTAAGAAGAGGAGCACATTTAACACATGAAAAATTAATAAGTTCTGAAATGGATCCTAAAACAGCTAATTTCAACAAGAATAAGCCTGTTTTTTAAATCAGACATAAAAGGTGAAAAACCTTCATCTATCTGGAAAAAATATTCTCCCTGCATCACATTATACTCAGTGAGATTTAAGTATCATTTTATTATCCTGAATTTAAAAAGCTGAATGTTTTTCCTTAAAGAGCAACATAATTTGGCTCTGGATGAGTGATTATCATTACGGACATCTGCTTTGAAATGTCACTAGACCTATTCTGGTATGATGGGATTTCATCTCACAATACAAGTATAAAGCGGAATCCATTTCTCACAGATTTATGAAGTAGTTGCAGAAGCTGTCACTTAAATTTTCTTTATTACTATGTATTTGATATTGCATATGTAATAATTTGCCTTCTCTGGAAGAAATTCATTCTACTGTCACATTTCACACAAATAAGGAGACATCCTTTGCATTATCATTTCAATGTGATGAAGAAATTTTATTTAATTACCTGAAATGCTCATTTTTATGAGGGGAAAAAGATCAGACCCAGCCCATTTTTCAGGTTTAAACTTCTCCAGGGTTTAAA
This sequence comes from Rhipidura dahli, assembly GCA_013399225.1. Classification (NCBI taxonomy): domain Eukaryota; kingdom Metazoa; phylum Chordata; class Aves; order Passeriformes; family Rhipiduridae; genus Rhipidura; species Rhipidura dahli. The sequence continues at coordinate 1,230,059 of VXAC01002371.1, read as the reverse complement.
CATCATTTCACATGTAGAGGACAGGAGTCCTCCCAGCAAAGTGTTCAAAGCAATACAATCAAAATATGATAAAGACAGATGGATTATTAAAGGAATTGGTTGAATTTGAAAGCATTTTATTATTTTCTGTCATTGCAAATACTGCACAGAAAAAAAAAATACGCAGTAAAACAGCACCCAGTGTTTGAATTGCAGTTCTGTTACTCGTAGCCCAAAGCATTCCAACCAGTGGTTGAAAAATGCTCTTTGATTTCCCTCTGTGATACAGACATCTCATAGGAAACAGATGCCTGTCACAAAACATTTTTGTCAGTGTGACAACACCACCTTCCCGTGCTCCCTTGTTCATTGCTGACTGTGCTCTTGTTTCCCTTCAAGGTCTGGCGCACCTGATGATGGGCGACCAAGGTATGGGCTCTGTTCCTTTTCCACTCTGCTTTCATTGTTTCTTCTTGTTCTGTAGCTGCTTTGAATCCATCACTGCAACTGATGGGCAAATGCTTGAAAGCTGTCTTTGGCTGCAAAGAACCACATGGTTTTAGTCACATCTTTTTCTTATTTCGTTTTTTGGTTTTTGTGTTTCTTTTTTTTTGTTTGCTCTGTAAGCTTTTGTCCTTCCTGCCTCCTCAACTCCCCCTCTTGCAATACAATAACTAAAAAGAGGTGAGAGAAATAAGAAAGTTATTAAGAAAATTTCATGTATTTATCAGAAAATACAACTGTGGGTGATTCTATTAAAGATAAACAAAGTGCAAGACCTCTCTTCAGATAGCTCCTGAAAGAAGATACTCCTCTTGTCACATTGTACACATTGAAGAGTCCATTTGCATTAATGCATGGCTGATTGGAATTGTGCAGAAAGCACCTGCTCCTGGCTTCTGGAATGCTGAGAATACAATTTTGCTACCTAACAAAACCAGTGATTCTTTTCCTCCTAACCATTGTCCATGTTACTTTTGTGACAGTCTTTCTTATCTAAGCATGGGTTATTTCTGTGTTTCTCTGCATGTACATGATTGGGAAGAAATAAACTAAATCCCTACTATGACACTGATTGCACCTCCATTTGTCTTCAGGCACTTACCTTATACTTTGTCTCTTCATGTTCAGATACTATTGCATTTACATGTACTCATGACTCTTACTGTTGTTTCTCTTCTCTTCTTTATTCTCTTTTTGTCTGGAAATGCTTTCTTCATGGAACCATTTCACCAAATCCATAGGTAAAAGTAAAGGTATTACATGATTTTCTTTATTTTTAATGCCATCAGTATACTTTAATGTATGTATAAATAATGCAAGTAAATGTAAAATCTTTGCACTGATAACATGAGGTAGGTATATTCTTACAGTAAATATTTCATGGATATCAAGGTAAGGAGAATTATCCTAAAGTACCAAAAGGCTGACCATGTTCAAAGTTTGTCTCCTGGTTTTGTGAGAGATATAAAGCTTTGGCAGTGATAAAAGAGGCTACAGTTATGGGAAGTGTTCAGAATGAAATAACAGCCACATTTTGAGGTTTGCCTTTTTCTGTTCTCAAAGAGTTGTAGTCTGAACCACCAGACACAGGAAAAAAGCCCATGATGTTGTTCCGTAGAGACTCTCTGGAGATAATCTGCCCAGGGTCAGTCTACAGCTTGATGTATGTTTTAAATGGGAATAGCACCAACTTTAGCAAGTCTTTGCCCTGAGAGTTTCCTTATATATTAATCACTTTGAGCACATCTGAGATAAGCATTGGACAAAGGAATGAGGAAGAATAAAAGCCAAAGAGAAGTGTCTGGTTTCTTTCAGATTTTTTTTTATTCTATTTGTTTCTCTATGTAAGGAGTGCCAGCCATATTTACTTCCCTTCTCCCAGAGGAAACAGTGCCATAGGGGCAAGATTTTTTTCCTGTATAAATAAACACCAGGTTTTGCTACAAGGACACTTGTTCACAGACATTGTGTAAATATATTTTTTATGATAAAAAGATGATCATTAAAAGCCATTTAATGTCTCTTACTTGTGATGAATAATAGTTTTTTTCATCTTAAAAATTTGTCAGGGGGTGTGTATTCTTTGTATATATCAGAAATCTGCATGGTCATATTTACAAATATTTTAACTAACTAGTAAAATTAGAAACAAACTTCCAGGTTTGTTGCTGTCTTGGCTGATTCAGTGTTTCCATACCTAGAAAGTTCATGTGATGCAAAGACTGTAAATACAAGTCTGTAGTGTCTCATTCCTCTTCATATCAGACCCCCTGAAAGGACTCCATACCTGTATAGGTGGGATACCATTTAAAGGGTTGTGTGTGTCCTGGAACTCTACATCTTCTTGCTTAGCAAAAAGTTTTGAGCAAGTATGAATGCCAATCTGCTGATTTCTTTGTTTTAAAAGATCATTTTGTTTTGCTTGCTGTATCCTTTTGTTTTTCCTAATCGTACCTAGTATGTGTGACTTCCTTATTACTTATTTTTACTATCTTATTCCTAATCAGTAGATATCCTGGCTGCAGTTACCTTAAAATGACATTTTATATTAACTGAACCTTGACATTATAGATATTTTTTATTAATAATGCAGAATTATTTTTCTAGATTGTTCTGCATAAATGAATAAATGATTTAGTATGTATGACACCAAAGGCGTTTTTTGTATGAAAGGATTAAAATAGAAACGTTATGAATATTTATTAGTAGCAGTAGCTGATCTGGAGAGCAAATTTTTAGCGAAACAGAAACTTTTCAAGTATTGTGCAACATTTAGACATTTATATTTTCTATTTTAAAAGTTTAACAATTATATTCACCAAAAATATTACCTTGTATATATTAGTGACACTTAATATTCAATAATGTGCCATGTGACATAATTTAAACACCAATCACCAGTCATCTAATCATTTGACTATATTTTTCTTTTCATATTTTGATTTCTATTAGGTTTTTCCCATTAGGATAGAAATAATCATTACTGTGTTTTGAGAATCACAATATTTCTGCACATATAATGGTGTATATTTGTTTAAATGGATGGAAAGGGTTTATGCGTGTACCAACTCCAGTTGCTTGTAACAGAAAATATCCCTCAATATTGGACCATGTCCTCAACCAGAAAAAAACAGCCTCATTTTTTTGACTATCCTGAAAGTTTATTAATATTAGCTATTGAAACATGTGGCCTTGAAACATTTGTGCTAAGACACATTCATAACACTTGACAATATGAAAGATTAGGAGGGTGGTGGAAAGGAATGAAGGGTAAAAAGAGGAAACACCTTCGTTATAAGTTCCATTCCTTGAGAGGTATGCAAGGTCAGTAATTGCAAAATTCTGGGTGATTATATCATGAATTAATCTTATTTTGGAAATATAAGCAATAAAACACTTTTAAGAAGCTTTTGTGTTTTGTCCTGAGGAGTATAAAATGCTGAAGCATCACCATCTCCTTTAATTGTGTAGATATTCTTTGGGGTACTGAAAAAGGAAAAAAAAAAAATCAGAGTATCTTCAGAATTAGGGCAGGGTGTTAACAAGGTAGGGACCTGGTGTTGACAGAGGAATGAGAATTGAGACAGCCTCTTCAACTGGGCAAGCAATACTAAATCCAGTACCACCTCATGACACCCTGATGTTTGTCATTTAATTGCAGATCTAAATTGGGATAATTTCCCCACAAATTGTTCCTTGTAGATGCTATGCCTAGTTCTAGGAAGAGCTGCAGTTATACTGGCATTCAGTTATTTTCTGATAGGCACCATATATTCAGAAATACTTAGGAATTCCTTTTTCAGCCTCTGGAAAAACCTGCCTGTATAAAACTTTAGCAGCAGGGTTGTCACCCCTCTGATGGTGAAAAGACATAGGATAAGGTTTGTTAATGGCATTCGTGTTTTTATTAGACCGCTTGAAAATGCTACTCAGAATAATTTTTTTTAATTCAAAGCAAACCTTAAATCTGCTGTTTATAACAGACAGATTTGTTTGCCCCAAACAAATTTGTGCCCAGACATATTTTGCCTGCTTTCTCCAACTGTTGGAGGTGATCTAATGCAACCACCATTTCCACCTATTGGCCTTATCTCATCAAAGTAATGAAGAATTCTTTTGTGATGAATAGTAATACAACTAAATTTACACAGTAATTAATGTAAACCAGTCAATTTCTTTATTAAAAAAAAAAAAATCCCATCCCCTCCTTTTGGTATTCTTTTGGTGAGCAATGAAAGAAATTTATAATTCAGAAACTATAATAGTGACATGTATTCATTTTTTATACTGCAGTCCTCTTAAGCCTATACATATTTTTACCTATAGTTTATTTTTATGTAATTATCATACTTTTGACTACATCTATTACTCACTCTATACCTAAATACTATGTTCATATTCCTGTTCCATTATTTTAGAAATTATGTGCAGCTTTAAATTGTACATGAGTCACTCAGGTTCGTAACAAACTATTAAATGCTAGCTAGCTGAGCAATAAGTGTTTCTGCCAAAAGATTGATAGTACAACTGCAATTTATTGTATTAGATTGCAGGCTTTTGATGTGCTGCTATTTTCTATACTGTGTATAAATGCTGAAGAAAGACTTCAGAATGGCAATTTATGTATGTGTCAACTTCCTGGACAAAGGAGGGCAAGTTTTTTATTGCACAAGCTATCGTACAATATCTGTAACACCAAAGTGACGCCACTAATTTGTTAATTATCAATCACACAATTCATCTGATAACTGGAAAAATAGAGCACTGAAAAATAAAAGGAATTTAAATAAATCCTTAAACAATCATGAGCATAAAAGTGGTATGTTATAGCTAAGCAATTATGTAGTGCTTGTGTCATGCAACACAAATCTCACCTTGTGCCAGTAACCTCCCCTAACATCAAACTGTGTGGAATTCAGTCATTAACCTTCCTGTGACCACAAGTTCATCTTACTGCAATGACTTTCATTTTTGCTCTGGTTTCTAAGAACTAAAATGGTCTTGGCTTCTTGCACTCTCTGATCTTTGGCGGATCATTGAAAAGCCTGTCCTCTCCTCATCTGCTTTTGTGTGTGCTGCTTCAAAGTGGGCCTGAGAGACACTCATCCCCCAGCCTTCCCTGACCGCATCCCCCAACAGTCCAGAAGCTTTTAAATGCTTTGGTACAGCCCTGGGCTGTAGGACAGCTCCTTATTTTTGGCTCAGTGCCCTGTTGACATGGATTCAGTTTTACGCCTTCTCGGCTCCAGTTGCTTTTTTGCCTGGGAAGCACAAAACATGGATGGAGGGCATTCTCGACTCTCTGGACTTGTTCACACAGTTGTATATCCTAGGTGATAGCAGCTGATTGGAAAGACTCCCTGCTAGAACTAAAGTGAGGCAATTTAGGGTTTTGACACACAATGAGGTTGCCAAGGTCAGGTAACTGAAATTGTTTCTAGATGATGTTACAGGAGAAGAATGGATAACTTGGGCTTCCCCACTCAATCCCATAGTTTCTTCTACTAATAAAAAGGAGCCAGTCAACAAGGTTTAAAAGTTTGTCCTCCATTTAACAGGTCCCAAACATTTTGAAAAGTCTCAGAAAATTTACAAAATTATGAGCATAAAAACTTAAATATTCCTTATAAAATTACCATTATTTTTAATGAGAAGTACCTTTTTAAAATAAATATAAAAGCTTTAAATATACAGTTCCCTTAAGTACTCCAAAGAGCAGTAGCTACGCATCATGTCTCTTCTATAATGACCTTTTTTTCTAAAAAAACTCATAAGTATAGTTAAATAGAGTCTGCTGTTCACCAAAAATATTATAATTAAGTTTTTGTGTATAACCCGTGCCCCCATGCCTACAAATACATGTTCCAATAAATATTTATACTATCCTTATATTTGTTTGGTCAATATGTTCAAATTTTGGTTGAATATCATAATGGTCCATACATCAGATGTTTATTGTGATGCTTTGAAGCAAGTAATTTCCTTGCACTTCAGTGAGTGATACCCTGCAACCCTGTAATATTGATATTTGAAGCTGCACATTCAAATTTGTGTTGAAATGTGATCAATTAACAGCCCCTAAGGAGAAAAAACATGCAGCAGATCATGGCTGCTGACAAAGTTTTCTGTCTGAAGCATATGGCTCAGAAGAAACCAATGAACATCAGGAACAGAAATGCAAAGTCCTCCTTGAGACATACTCAAAATTCTATCTGAGGTGGCTGATTCCTCATCAGCAGTGTGAAAAGAAATTGACACAAATACCAAGGAAACTTTCTGAAGAAAGGGGAACAGACTTATTTTTAAATCAGTCACCATGTGGTAATACCCAATCCCCACCATGAGATCTAGTTCTTACCACCATGAAAATAAAGCAGTTACCATGTTCTGAATCATTCTGATATCACTCAAAATTATTATGCAACATGTGTGTGTTTTTCATAGACTTCCTATGGATTAAAGAGACAAAAAAAAAAAAAAAAGTGTGACGATGAAAGATTTAATGTAAAAAATATGCTATATTTGCAAATGTGTAGATTTCTGCTGGGTCCAGTAAACATTGTGGTAGGAGGTAGTACAGATCTAAAATTTTGGCTCCCTCAACAGAAGGCTCCACTTTGAGCCTAGGTTTATCCAGAAGATGGGTGTGCTGACAGAGAACCTTTCAAAATAATATTAAAGCTCTTTCAGGATGAAGGATGTGTATTTCAGGCCAAAAAGTATGAGGGGATTTATTGAGGATGGAAAACAGTTGAGCTGTTGCTCTGAAGAGGTAAAAAATGGTACAGAAGGTAAGAAATAAAGAAATAGGGAAACTTAGCATTTCTTCCCTAAAGCAAACTTTTCTTTTAATGTATATAAAAATGTACATAGAAAAAGTATTTAAAGCTGCAGTGGTCTATGTCTTTTTGCACAGTGAAACTCCATGAGAGTTTTATACATATTTCATAGACATTTCCAGTGAAACAGGTATTTGAGAGAGGTGTGTTCCTTGGATGTTGAAATATCCTTGAACCTCTTTGTAAGCCAAATACATCAGCAGAGTGACACTAAAGATTCCAGTGTCACCCTAAGATTGCACTTAGTATCTTCCTAAGATAACATTCAGTCCTTGAAATCTACAACAGCAACTAAACAAATGAGCCCAAGAGAATCTACTTTCTGTTATTTCAAAGAAAATCAAAAAGTAATTGGAAATTATTGTACGTCTCACTCAGAGCACAACTCTCAGCTGATTTTAACATTAATCCAATCAATCACGCTCCATGGAGTTTCATCAGCTAAGTGGAAAGAAATTGGAGCCCCAAGGAGGAGTATTTTCAAACATCTCTAAGATTTGTCTACATGCAGGATTACAAAATTCTGGGCTAAACTTTTCCACAGTTTCCAAAGAAACTAAATCTAATGAAAGTGAAGAACTCTTAAGAAGACCGCTCTAAAATTGTACTGGTATTGCTGAAAATGGGGATTATGCCCTCTAAATGCGCATCATAATGATATTTTTCTACCAAGAAAGACTCCCTGGAAAGGAATTGAAAAAAATATATAAATAGTCAGATCAGAATAAATTGTTCCTGTAGAAATAAGAATGCTGCATAAAACTTTTTTAGCCTATTCCTTACAGAAATTTTCTTTGGCAGAAATAACATGATATGGTACTTAAAAATGACAGAAATTTGAATTATCCAGTCATCTTTAAACCCTTTTAATTAAACAATATAATTTGTGCTGATACTACTAATATACCTCTTCCCTGATTTTCAAAGCCTTCTGTACCCCTGATGTTCTTAATTGCTTGAAGGTAGCTTTTTATATGTACTTCAGGGTCCACCTAGAGCAATTAAGCAGAACAGTGAAATTGTGCAATGAACTGGGAAGTTCAGGGGCACAAAGGAGGATTCTCATAGGAAATGAGTGTGGAGCATGGAACGTGGACTTTGGTATGAAATTCTGCCTTCATCATTCTTTTAATGGTTTTCATAGATACCAACCTGTTATCCAGATAAGTTTTTTTCCTGACTTGGGAGGAAACAAAAGTGACTGAATCTTTTTATTGAATTAATTTGTTCTAGTGAAAGGAGTCCTTTCTTCCTCATTAAAGCTATATTCAGTGTAAGGGTTTTTTTCTGTTGGCACCCACTTACAACAATTTTCTGATCAGCACTGCATTTCATTTAAAGGCAGTTTTTGTAATTTACTGCTATGACTTAGAGGTTCTGGTACATTTTTTTACCCACTCAAAGTAGACATTTATTCTTTAAAGAAAGGAAGCATCTGGACTGATTCACTGGCAACTAATAAAGCTGTATAGAAGCAACCTTGGATAACAAGAGGCTACCACAGAACACCTGGCACAGTTGGCATCACAGCATTGACTTCAGTAGCTTCTCTGTATTGGGGGTGGGAGGAAATAAAAGCAGCTGGGTCTAGTTCCTTTCATCTGCTTTTGCATATTCTTCAGACAGAGGGGAGTCTGCCTGGAAACAAAATTCAGCATTGAGTGAGTATAAGTCTGGAAAATTTTCACTGGAGTTACCCTTAGCTAATAGGTCTGTCCTGAATTCCATGTCATGAGCCATGGTTATTCCATTTTCAGGAGTATCCACCCAAGGGAAAGGAAGCTAAACATCTTTCTGTGACCATTAATATTCTTCTTCTGAAGCATCTTTTAGCTGAGAGGTTCCTGATGACAGCTACCTTGGTACTTATGTGACCCCACTCCCAACCAACTGTAACACACCTCTCTAGGACTAGAAGTCAGGAAGAATTTACTTGATTTCCTACTTCGTTGAACCTGAGTGTCTTTGTTAGAAAGAACCTGAGTTATATCAAAAAGGTGCCAGATAAGTGCTTTTGATCTCAGAAAAAGGGCATTGCAGGCATTTTGCTGGTAACACAAGCTGTTCTTTTGATTTTCTCAGTTAATGGCTCTGCTTAAGCACTTGGTCTTACCAGATACTTACAGGGTACATTTAGATTTCCCAAGTCCATAAGAAATTTTTTAAAAACCCCACCAAAGTCGTTTATATGCAAGTCACCATTGAAAACTATGTTTGCAAGTTGTGATTTAACTATTGAAGCTGTGCAAAATAATGCATAAATTAGTTTTAAAGCCAAATGCCAGTTTGGCAGTGCTATTTGCACTATGGATGACTGTTTATTTTAATGGATATTTGAAAACTGCAACTACTGATGAGAGTAGTTTTCAATTTTAGAAGAGTCATTTGGCTGTAGTTATATTGAGCTGTAACATGAGTATATCTTTACATCATCTCAAAGGTGATGGGAGGTTTCAAAAAGTTCTATTTTAATTGAACCTTCATTTATCCAAACACCCCCACATCATTGTGGTGTGAGTAGTAAACTGATGCTTCCATTTCATCCAAATGCTTGTGCAAACCATGAATTTTGCAGGTATCCCTCTAACTTCTTATATCATTATGCACCTTCAAACACAGAAAATGCAGCTGTGACTGTGTCAGTCATGCACTGATATTTTTTAATGTCCCTAGTGGAATTTTGTCTCTATACATCTCTGCAGTGAATTATTCAAATAAAAATACTGTCCATGACTGTGACTGTACTATAATATTGGAAGAAAATTTGTATTTCAGAAAAGAAAAATGTAAAAGTATCTAAGTGCAAGATTGGACCGACAAAGTTAGACTTGGAAATTAGTAATTTTGTAAGATTCTTGTGCAACACATTTATCTGTATAGAGCTGTTATATGTATCCAGACATCCTGTATGAGAGAGGAAAATATCTATGGCAAATCTATATTCTGAATGTTACATAAAGCTACCTGAGTCCCACTGTTATTCTACTGCTGCATACTTCCCCGGAGCAAAGAAGGGGGCTCTTCTGGCTACTGTGAAGAGGATAAATCCCTGTATTCCATTTCAAAATATTGGAAAGTAATGAATAAGTGGGTTAAAACACATTAAGTCACTCACAATTCTAAAGGACAAATTCCTCAACAATTTTTATTAACATATACACATTTACCGTACATACATGGAGCTGCATTCAGGACATAGTGACATAAGCAGGTAAATAGAACCTGCTGTACCTCAGCAGTTTACCTCTCAGAAATGTCTCTATCTCAGGGTTTATAAAGCTTTATATAATGACAAATATGTAATAAAAATTACTCATGAGTCATTATGTGTCATTTATTCTCTCTTCCAGGAAAACACATGTATTTGGTATTTATCCAGTGTTCTGAAATAGCTGATAGAGTTACACCTTGCTAAGAAGACTATTCATTTTGGTTGTCCCTGAAATGAATAGGCTTGTTAAGGAAACATGGTTTTAAGAGCTCTGCATTTATTGAGCTGTTATAAAAGCAAAATGAAAGTTTAATTAATATTTTCCTTTTCAAAACACCTAAAAGATCTGTATATCAGCCCTATAGCTTTTAATAAGTACATATAACTCTCAGAAATGTACATATATCTAGGTCATGCTAATTATCCACCTTGGGAGGCAAGAATGTGCCTATACTCCTCTACCTAGTTGGCATACTCCTGAGACCCAAGTCAGAAGAGCAGGCTTCAGAAAGTCTAAAAATACATTTCCTAGGTTCTTAGCCATTAAACTGCTTAAAGAGGAGGTCTCTCATGTACTAGCTGACAGCCTGTAATTTGTATTATGCAGGAAATGAGACTAGATAATCAAAAACAACCTTTCTGGCCTTGAAGCCTGTGAATCACACAGAATAGAAAAATTACTATGGTAACATGTAAGAAAATTGTCAGACATTAAAAGAGCCACACCAGTTTTGCTTTATTAGTGACGCTTTCATCATGATTCCTGTGTAGATGCAGTTATGTATCAATGAGCTCCCCCAAGTCAAGTCCTTACAGACTAACTGGAAAAACCATTCAAAGCATTCCCTTAAGCCAGGATGTAACACGAAAACTGAAACACCTCCATGGGAAAACCTCAAACATACATGGAACTCTGAATCAAAGGGAGGTTAATCTTTCTCAGACTTCAACATTTTGCTGTGGATATTTATTTTGAATACTTTAAATTGAATACTGCAGTTAATCTCATTTTCAGGAGCGTTATGCCATTCAGTATTTTTATTTTATACAGGTTCTCATAACACATTTACAACAGGTTTTGGAGTTCTTCAAGTTACACTGTAAGAAATGAGCTTACCATGTCATACAGTGGCTGCTACACCAGATAAACCCTGGACAAAATACTGTTGTGAATTATTTGTGCAGCAAAACTGGAGCTGTCCATTTCTGCCCTTTTATACAGGGAAAAACACATATATAAAGCTAACAAATTAAATGAGGAATAGAAATTTTCTAATGATCTAATGATCTTTCTAGTGATCTAATCTAGGAAATGTTATAAACTAGAGGATAACAGTCCCATAAGAGTGCTCCGAATTAGAGAGAAGAAAGGTTCAAACTTATAAGACCCAGAGTCTTTTAATTTAAAGACTGAACTCAGTGTCCTAATATTTAGTTTCTCTTTAAACCTTACCACTCAAATTTATATTCATTGAGAGTTAAATTGTCTTCTTTACTTGCAGTATGCTTACAAAAATGGAGAGGATGGAAACATAGGCTACTTTACATAAGGACTTATTATTCTACATCAGAATTATCTTTATTCATGAAGGCTTCAAATACTTTCTTAATGTTCAGTTTTACTGTAACCAGGAAAAAATCCTGTTATTTGCTAAAATTCAAGAAGACAAATGGGACTATGTAGTTTCTCGCAGAACATGTGAAAAAAAAAAAAAAGGAGTTATTTAATTCAATGAAGTTAGAATATTTCTAGTTTAAAAGAATTCCAAACCTTTCCCTGATAATACATGTTAACTATCAGACAGGAGGAGGAAAGGTGTGTCTTCTATGCCTCTTCTTTTGAGGTGTGTCTTCTATGCCTCATTGCTGTGTTCAGCTACATACCTTGAAGACTTAACAGCCTCTGAGTTTTGAACATCTTATTGTTTGACAATTTTTTAATACAATGGGTCAAATATATGTACAAGCAGCTGAATTTTTGTTATTAGGGAAAATGCAAAAGCATACTCACTTGGATGGGGAAAAAAGTCTCTCCTACAATTTTTCACTTATTATTTTATGCATTAATTATGAATATATAACATGGAAGCATCTCTTTTGGCACATCTGTCCTTGTTTTCTAATCTACCTCTGTGTCCTTAATGAAGCTGGTACTCATACAGCTGTCAGTGAACTTACTCTGTTGGGAAAAGCCATAGGAGAATGGCAAACTGGACATTCACCTAAGGAAAAGCTGAGTGCAAATTTTCCATGCCTTTGGATTATGTTCAAGCCATACTGCTGTTTTACAGAGAAACAGGCTTCAAATACGTGGCAAATCCGTGCCCCTGGTTCCTCTTGTGCTGCTGCATGGTGAGCGTGGGCACTTCAGAAATTCTCTGAGAAGCTTCCTTCTTGGTCTCAGTGTCATCCCTCACAATTCTTCAGCATCTGGTATTCTCAGAGAATTAATTTTTGAGTAGTGTTTGAGAACAGGGCATATTAAAATGTCACTACAAGCATGCTATCGTATGTTTGAAGGCTGATACAGAGGAATTGACAGCAAAAAGCAAACCAAAATGTAAATAAGCCAACAAAAAACAACCCTAGACCCTCCAGCAGTTATAATTAGGTCATTTTGTATAATTTATGTTGTATTATAATATTCAAATTCACATAAATGAGTACATGGGAGAAAAGCACCACACCATTTTTTCCTTTATATATACAATATATTTTAAATTTTTTCTTACCTTATGTTGCATCTGTTTACAAGAGATTGTTTAGCAGGAGAACTGATGAAGCCCTGGTGTGTTCATGGTTGCTCAATGTCTGTCATTGTGCTAGAGGACTGAGGAAAACCTAATTGGTATTTAAAGCATGAACTTTCTCTCTCAAAATATGGTTCTCAATTCCTATTTTGCCTGTGGTGCATCTGCTGACTGTTTCAGAAGATGTTTGAGTATCTGTGAAGTGTGGTCATGACTGTTGATGTGGCCAGGCACATTATTTGAATAAACAGCTTTCCAGTACTCCAGAATGTGTCTGATTCAAAATTTAGATTAATTTGATTTTAGTAACTCTACGTGGAACACCTGATTGCTTCAGTGTTTGGGCTTATTGTAGTAGGTTTGTCTGTAAACAGGCACTAAGAATGAAACCAAGCAGACATTAGTGCCAGTCTGGGATGGTTTGGGAAGAGAAGTTTATCAGCAGAAACACAGAGCCACAAAGAGAGAAGAGAAACTTTGAATGTTGTTGCTAGGTGTGTATTGTTACCTAAATTAGCATTATTTCTTTCTATATTTCAGCTTTTCTTAGAAGCTATGCAAGTTGCATTTGGGCTGCATTTCGTTCTGCTTTGTTTTGGTTTGGGGGTTGTTTTTTTGGGTTTTGTTGTTGTTTGTTGTTTTGGTTTGGTTTTTTTTTTAAACTGAGTAATAAACAGGGTTTCTGTGGTCTGAGAACAAAGCCACTGCATGTGTGGAGACCAATGAAATACTAATTGGATTACAGGTGCACTTAATTATCGTGCACGGAAGGTGTTCAATTTTCCTGTGATCAAGGCAGTAGTGTGAATATGGACTGAAAGAGAGAGGGTTTTTTTCTTCTGCTAAGTGGAAAGCTCAGAGAATACAAAAAGGGTGAGTAAAGCTGACAAGAACTTTATAAAAACTTTATGCATCTCTTGTCTCTCCTTTTTCCTGAAGGACAATCTTTTTCCATACTTATAGTGTGAACATTGAGCTTTCTTTTGTGAAACTCTTTGCTAATTAAGTACCTGTAGCACCTCTGAGATACTTGCAGTGTGGGAGGACAATGACTTCTGGCACAAGGTATTCAGAGCAGCCTGTTCTGGTTTATTGTATTCAAAACTTTCCCCTGAAAAACTAAGGCATTAAGTAGAAAACTACGTGGGGAGACTTCAGTGTCCTGACCTTTAAATCTGGTTCTAGACAGATTTGAAAATTACCTGTGTTTGTGAAGTCTCAAAGAAGGTGGGAATGTTCTGAAGAGCCATAGAAGTACAGGCATAAAAGATTTTATTATTCCATCCTTTTCTCCTACTGACTGTGTGCCCGTTGCTAGGAGAAAGGTAAGGTAACTGCTCCCAAATTTTTAAAATACCACAGCTATTTCCTGCCAAGAGTTTTCTCCTAGGACTGACTGTTCCAATACTCAGTAGGCCCCACACAAACCTTTAATAAAGCCAACCACTCATCCACTTTGTTACTTATATTCCAAGGGTCAGGAAAGGGAGACATTTAGAAGAATGGGAAGGCAAAAGAGCCATTGCTGTGGGAGCGGATCACAATTTAGAAGAGGAAAACCCAGACCTAGCAGTCCTTGTTCCTGGCTTGGCTTGAGAATGTACAGAAAACTGCTTGAGAGATGTGGAAGATGTGCCTTGTGCAAGCTGTCTGGTTGTTCCTTTAGTCTTTAAAAAGAAGAACCCTGCTTATGCAATTCTGTCACTTTTGATGTGTGATCAGAATTCAACAATACTACATTTCTGTCAAAGGCTTTTCAACTCCAACGCTTCCATATCTTCAATTTTCATAATTGATTTGATAACAAAATTACTTAATATTAAGTTCATGACAACATTTTTGAGAGAGAAGTTCTTCCTTCAACCATTCTCCTCCCCTCATTACTGTATTTTAATTCCTATCTCTGAAAGTAGTATTAAATATTTAGGCTATAGACTTGATTTGATCATCACCTGTACACCAGCAAAGAATCTTTGCAAATACAGGGAATTAAAAAGAGCTGTGTGTACTTTAGCATAGATGATTTAAGACCAGTTGAGAAGAAGGATGTCATGAAGTAGATCTGTATCCAGAGGAAGGTTAATGAAGACAAAATCCCAAGACTTCTAGGTCTTAAGCAGAGGTCTATAATATTTGCCTAACCAGATTAGGTCCTGGGGCAAAACTAAGTAGCAGAGTGCTCTCACATAATCAAGGAGGTGAAAGTGGTGGCAAAGAAGGAAGCAATAAGCAAAAAAAGGCATAAGACAGCAGAAAGAATTTTGCCTCTGAAATCAGTACATGGAGACAGTCAAACCCAGTTTTACTTCATACGTTTTCTACCTTTTTTACATGTAAATAGATCTTCTATCCATTTCCACTAAAATTTCTATTTTTTTTTTGTGTATCATAGTCTTAAATAAAGGTAAATAGATCAAATAACCTCTGAAGCTCTGGGACATAAACATTTATTGTAGCTTTTTAAAAGTGGGAAAAGATACCTAACTCTTACGTATGCTATTAGGTATTCTAGATGACTATTTCAAAATCACATTATTGTTACAGTTTAAAAAACCTTGAAGCAAAAATGCTTCAAGTCTAATGTGAAAACAGAGTGAAGAGAAGCAACTAGGTAGAATATATGTTATTTTTTAATAATGTGCTTGCATATGGTGCCCAAATATTTTTATTTTCCCAAAATAAATGTGTTGAATTTTTTTTATATCTAAACATGGAAAAAGAAAAGAAACTCCCAAAACCTTTACTACTTCTTAAATCTAAACATTTTATGAGGAAATAACATGCAGACATTACATACACTCAATCATTACTTACATGCCTTAAAATGTCAAATAATCTGAAACAAAAGTAGCCCTTTTTCAGAACTCTTTTTTTTTTTTTTTTTAGAAATCCAGGAGCAATATCTATATAAAGTGACTCTAGAGCATGCTGAAGGCATTTAAAATTTATCAGCAAACTCCCTTTAGTTATCAGGCTTGAGAACATTTATCCTATTCATTATTGACATCTCCCAGAATTCTTTCCATGGTTTTGTGCAAATAGCTTGTCAGCTTTTGGCAAATAGAGGTGATTTTCAGTAACATTTTTCAGATACTTCAAATTGAATTATACATCCCGAGGCAGTCAATCTTTCTTACCATTAATTTTGCAGAAAAAAAAAAAAAAAATCCTTTCATATTGAAGGCCAGCTCTGCAAAGGGGACCTAAGCCTTGCCATGCTAACAGAGATCTTACCAAAGGGTTGGAGAAATCCTGCCCACCAGAATGTACAACCCACACAGGGGGTTCAGCACACAGGCTTGTTCTGCAGTAGAAGGGGAAATATAAAGTGCCTTTGGGTACTGTGGGAATTTTAGTTCTGTCAAAGTGAAAACGGTGAGGTTGCTGCGTAAAGGTTGTGAGATCTAAAAAGTGCTTATCAAAATCTACATTAGGAATTTTGGCATTCCAATATAACAATGTTAAAGAAAGCACACCCATGGCCACAGCTCTGTGGTGGTTTTTGGCAATTTGCATCATTTGTTTGTTACTTTGAACTCTATTATCTTAAACCATTTTATTGTAAAGTAGCTCAAAAAATATGTCTCTAATTGTGATGACAGTTATAGACTCTTAACCTGATTGAAGTAACTTATTAAAGTGTGAGATATGTTACCATTTAATTGCTCTGTAAATACTGGGCAAGGCCTTTATTAGGCCTTTGGCCTCCTTTTATTGCCTATTGAGGCTTTTATTGACTATTGAGGCCTTTATTGCCTATTGAGGTATTGCCAGATAGAAGGTCTAAACAGAAGATTAAATCAATATGTAGAATCTTTGCATCATAGCTAATCCCAAAGCTGGGAATAGGGCTGAGCTGTAGCCTGGAGCCTTCCTTAAGCATGGAGAGCAGAGTCACTTCCATGAAACAGGTTGATGCACAACCCACAGCAGAATCACCAGGATGGTGCAATCTCACATAGACACATCTTTTATTGTTACTGACTGAGACACACTCAGAAAGGATCTAAGGTTTTGATCAGCCTAGAATATGTGGGGTGTAAAATGATTTCCCTTAGAGAACTCAGAGGCTCAGGACCCATCTGCTGTTATGAAAGTCAATGAAAGTGTGAAAATTGAAGTGTGCTGAATGAGGTGCTACCCAATGCATTGAGCTTGGCATATCATCTTGTAATGAAAAGTCTGAGGTTCCCTTTTAGCTGTCAAATGCAGCCTTCTGCAAATGTTGGAAGGTGAGTTTTCAGAATTACAGATCAACTTTCAATGATTTAATAACTTCCTTAAATAAAAGAATTGTTAGTGCACAAGGTAGGTTCGAGAGAAATACATTAGAATAGAAATACATTGAGAAATTATCATATGAATCATATTATCAAATGTCAGCTGAAAACTACTTTTTTGTATGATAATTCTACCTCTTATTATGAAATTACTTATGTCGTCATCTAGTTTTCAATTGTCTTAAGAGAAAGAATGCACATAAATCTATGTGACGTTGGTCAGCCGTTGGATGGTGATCTTAGAGGTCTTTACCAACTTGAAAAATTCAATGATTTTTCAATGGGCTTTATGTATCAAAATAAGGACAGAGATTGCAAAACCAACATTTTTTTCCATAATTTTTCTTCTTTGGAATCTTCCATGGAAGTTCTACTATTCTGTGGGTTTTTTTGGAGGGAAGGACAAAACAACTGATGCCTTATATCCAAGTCTTGCTATTTGGAAATGCTCCCACTCTGATAAGCAAGGTTTCAACCGGCAATCATGGCACAGAATGAAATTTCACACAGTTATTAAATGTAATACTTTATTAAATCTGCAGCCAGGTTCTTCTGTAGTTGCTGCCAGTTGCCAAGCAGGATGAGCCTAAATTCCAGGAGGGTGGGGCTGGAAGTGCAGGAGAAGACGTGTCAGGCAGTAAGTCCATTGTGGTCAGGCAATGAAAGAGGCTGTCAAGGATGAACCACTAATTTCAAATGACAGCTTTCTGCTGAGATGGAGTCCTCAATAGACAGAAGATGCTGGAGAGCACTAGTGGTGAATTCCTGTGTGGTGAATTCTGAGCTGGCAGAGCAGTTTTGCGGCACAGATACGTGAGCGGTGGTTTCTTCACAGTGAGAAGAGTTTTCATAGTCCATCCCTTGGTATTAACAACTAATTGCTCTAAATATGTAAGAGAGTAGACAGTGGTATTATTTACTGCAAAGGAATTGGATATAACTCTAGAAAAGCCAATATTCTGCCATGAAACAAGCTACTAATTTGCTTATGTGGTAAAGTGAGAGTGCTGCTCTTACGATTGAATTACTCGTAGGAAAACGGAGAAAGGCCCCACCTGCTCACCTTCATGAAGTTCACAGATATTATTGGCAGGCTGATGTGGCACAAATTTGTTTTGTGTTCAGAAAGATAGTAATGAAAAGGGTCATCAATATAGCTAATGTTACTATTGATTCAATATTGTTGTGTTTTTTTTTTTTTTACTTGCTGTACTGCTTTGCCGTGATCCGTCTCTCTTGCATGAGGCATTCTTTGTTCTCCACTTCTAAGAAATGAAAATACACATCCCTCAAGCTATGCCTTGAAATAGGCAATAGCTGCTGAAGGAATGTTTTTTACTTTGGGTTTTAATGGAAGACTTTAAGACTTTGAGCTATGGCAGATTATGTCATTAAAATACACTTTAATTTGTGTATAGTTTATAAAAGTGTAAGGGGTTTAAGTGTTTATAATAAATTGATAAATTATTATCAGTGTGGAAAAGCAGTAGATTGAATAATATGAAACTCAGTCACTAATTTTGTATAAATTCCTTTTTAAAGCTTTTAATTGAATCAATCTATTTAAAATCAGATTACTCAGACACATCAAAACTTTAAATGTATTGACATTTTCTCTCTGAACTTTATGGAGTAACCTTAACTCTACTTTTTATCAATAACTTGTTTGTGAACTTGTTTATTAGTTAAGCTCTGTAAGGGCAATATCCTAGCCTTACTGAAGTCTATGGCAAAATTCTTCTTGATTAAAATGAGGTTGATAATTCAACCATATTCTTTTGATAAGTTGAAGTCTTACATCTTACAGAAATTTAAAAGAATTATTCTAAACTTGCTCTATTTTTTTACATGTAAAATATATAGGAAGGAAATTACTGTTTAACACTCAACTATTTGCACGAGCATGCAGAAACTACACCTGGCCCAAAAATAAACTTGGTCATAAATTAGCAGCAGAGAATAAATTAGATAATATTGTGAAGGTATCAAGTTCAGCAAGTATTATAAATAATTTCTTAATCAAAGGTGGTAAGCAGTTAATTATTCTATTAAGATTATAACACAAATGAGGATACAATACTGTAATATTTAAATGCAGTTTTAATATAAGCAATGCTAAGAAAAAATTGCTTTAGGAGCTGGGAATAGGCTGTTGTTAAGATGAAATTTTTCAGACTCATCTGACCATTGATCCTGTTTTTCTTCATGTTCTCTTATTGATAAAAGTTGTAGTCAATCAAATATGGCTCTGTTGTATGATGCAAGGAAAAGCATTGATGTGCTAAGTAGATTTTAAACATTATGCTGGTTTTGGTTGCTGTAAACTATAAGCCTCTATTACACTTCATATGAATAATCTTTGTTTTTAAAGAGATTATTTTTTAAGAAGAAATATGTGGTTTTGATATCTGAATAGTTTGATCTTCAGGCATGGGAATAACAAAATATGCTTTAGGGCTTGCAACCTAAAGCCAAATTGCTATATTTGACATTTATCTACTCCCCATTCAATTTTGCTCTGGGGGAGGACCAGCAACTCTTTGATTTATTTACAACTGGTTCAGTATGAAATCTTAGTCAAGGCATGATGATGGTAGGTCAGCAGCAATACCCCTTTCAAGGTACAGTCTTTGAAAGGCTGGAAGGCTCTGGATGTCACATACAGATTTGTTTTTGTTACTTTTCTCTACATTCTATTGAAGATTTTTTTCCATTGCTCATAATTATGTTGAAGAATGAGGTCTTAGCCACACATTTATAAAAATCTGTGTTCATGTGAGCAATTGGAGAGCAAGAAAAGAGCAAAAGAGCCAATGGGTATATTTTATGAAAACTTATGCTCTTTCATAAATTCTACTTGCAGTGAGGATCTAAATCAGCCACTGTCAGATTTCAGGCCACCTCAGAGGTACTCATGAACAATGATGTAACTTCGAATGTCCCATTACCCCATCAAAGGATTAATGGGAAACAGTGCTTCTTGAGGGAGGTTCTTCATTGTGCCAGAGTCATGTGAAGTGGTGCCAGGGAGACTTTTTGCCAACTGTGTGCAGTGCAGGGCTTTCTGTCCTGCTGGGGGAAGTCCCAGAAAGCTGGCTAACCTGTGTTAATAGCCCCTTTTCTGTCATCAGAGTCCCGTGAAAAGGTGTAGAAAAGCTGGAAAAGTGCTGTCTTGTCCTTATGACACATGGCATAGCATTCATACCATTTTTTTCCTCTCTTACGGATTCACTTGGAATTCAAAAAGCACTTACGTGAGAAGATGGTTGTGCAGATAATTCTGACTTTAGTTTCTGCCCTCAACAAGACTATATTCTACACTTATTTGAAAAGCACATTAATGTCTAGTCTAAGTATTCTCAAAACCTTGGTTATTTCTGAAGAACATAAATTGTATCGGTGGCACACAAAGACATTTGCTTGAGAGACGTGACTGTTAGTCACACTAACCTACAAACAAAACCTTTGAATCCAAGCTGCATCTGGGTGTATATTTCTATTACTGACTCCAAGCCTGAGTTCATGAGCTTATACCCTAATAAGGAGGAAAAAAAAAGAGAAAATGTTCAATTTCTGGTACAATTTCATATGAAGAAGGTTACTTCTAAGTTTTCTTTATATTCACTAAGCCAATATCGTGCATGTTCTGACATCCTAAAGGTCGTTCAAAATATCTTTCTCTAGATTTGTAAATGCCGTATGAATAAAAAAAAAGCAAACAAACCTTAGGAAAAATAAGACCTCATGACAGTATTTGAAAGTTTATGATTCATTACAGTTTGCATGCTTTAGTTTAATTCCCTTCTAGATTTTCTTTTGTGATTTTTCACAATAAGAATGACATTTGGGGAAAAAGAAAAAAAAAAGAGATACAGTCCGCTGTGCAAGAAATCTATTTTAAGCCTTTTTTTTCTTTCTTCTCCCTGTGTGCTTCACAGAGATGAAAAAAAATTATTGATCTTGGCAAGAGATCAATATGCAGAGCCATTCACAATTAGACATTCTGCAGAAAATAACTTGAATCAAATTAACCTGGAGCACCTGCTGCAGTTTTGCCAGGTAACCTTGCTCTCAAGCAGGTTTTAAGTATAATAAACTATATTTATGTGGTAAAAAGCAGTGCCTTGTGAGTTGTTAAAGATATACTCACTGGGTTGCACTGTAATCCCCTCTGTAATCACCCATTAGTATATCTTTTATGCTTTGAGATTACAGGGTTTTATTTCAAAAAATAGTGGTCATACTGTTTTTATTACTTTTACTTCTAAAGGTCATGTTACAGTTGTCAAAAATAAGTATAGATCTTGGTATTAATATTTTAAAACACAATGTCGGCAAGCCCATATTGTTACTCTCCCCATGGTAATTTAAGGTTGGGGAGCTTTACTGATTAAACCCTTCATTTTAATTTTCAACATTTGCATTTAAAAGGTAGCTCCTTTGACTGGTAATAAATGAGGCATTGGTTATATTTAATAACTCCTATGCATTGTGGTGTCACAGCAGACCCACAAGATCGTACATGCTGTCACATTTAGGATGATGGATTTTATAAAACTGCGTTGCATAAAGATGAACCCTTTTGTGCTACCTTGCAAGGTTGCCATGGTGACAGAGCACTGCTTCATGGGAATTTCACTTTTCTGGTAATGTTAGATACTGAACCCAAAGCTGCTTCGTTAGGTTGGTCTTAAATCTCACTTTTAATACAACATAGTTTTGTAAAGGCCTATAATTTATCTTTTGTATCTTTATTTTCTAAGAATATCTCCTGTAATGCTGCCATAGGTAAAGTACTAAATGTTGACTTACCAAATGCTGAGCATAGTCGACATTCTGGGTTTTATGTTCTATGCCATTGCTCCATTTTATAAATATTTAGGATATGTTTTGCAATTCCACACTTTCTCTGAACTATAAAAAAAAAAGATCTCAGACCTCAAGCTGTGGAAATATTTCTATCATGGGAAAACATTACAGATAATATGCTGTAGACAGATAAATCCTAGCTTTCTTTTTCCTACCTATTTTGTTAGCAAAATAAATTTAAATCTTATATATTTGGAGAATAATTACAAAATTATTTTTAGGTCTTCAAATAAAGCCACATTTTTTTTGTGTGGAGTTATTGTGCATTTCTCTGTAACTGGTGATGTATTTTTATTATCCTGTATGAGTAAGAAATCATATGGGAACTTCAGTTGATCTGACATTCATAAGCCAATGACTTTCTTTACCTTTATGAATAAAAATGACTGACATGCAAATCCTTATTCCCTGCCCTAAGCCCCTCTCTCTGAATGCTTGGCTGCAGATTGTTGGCTGTGCTGAATCAGCCAGAACTATAATGTTCCCAAGATACAGCCAGCTCCTTGGCATACGGCAGAAAAGATATACATGGATATAAGTCGTACCAGTTGGTACCCAGTTGGAGCTCCCTAGCTATGCTAATGAAATTCATGCAGCAGGAATATTTTTCTGGTGGAGGGATCTCTTGCTGTTTTCAGATGAAAACAGCTAAAATAAAGTGCTTTCCCGAGGACAGTGTTAGGAATTGTTCTGCACCTTCTCTTGCCCCATTCATATTGAATGTTCCCCAAGAGTGCTGCAGCATTTGTTCAGAGCACCTAGGAGAGAGCCTGGCAAACATCTCACAAATGACTGAGCCAACTGAGAGAAGAAGATATGAGAGCCTCTTCCTGCATGGGGAAAGATGGCACAGTGCTCTCTGCTAATTAAACAGGCTTTCCTTTCCCTCTTGCTCCCATCTGAAGCGGTCTTGGAGCAAAGGGAGATCAAAAAGGCCGGAAAAGGGAAGTCTCAGGGAGAAGACAATGAAATGAGGGAAGACCTTTTCTTCTCCCTTTCAAAATTTTGAATCTCTTCCTTCCAATATTAGTGTTTAAGCTCATCTGCAATTTGTCCTGCTGCCAGTGAAATTCTTCATTGCCTGTAAACTTGCATGCTGTCCTCATTTTGCTAAACTTGGCAATGATAAGATTTATATGGACCTTTTGTGCTTGATGTCTTTGCCCCTAAAATTGAGTAGCTTTTCAAATGTTTGCATGATGTTGCTTATATGAAGAATTAAAATCTGTTCAGCAGGAAGCTTGCTCACTATCTTTTTTTTTTTTTTCTGTAATCTTCTAATCACTGAGTAGATTTTTTATCTCTTAACAATATTTCCTTGTTTGAGTGTGAAACTTCTGGTTTTGTTATTTTTCTTAAAAGCTACTAGACTGTGCTCTGAGATCACCACAGATAATTTTCCTGTTCCACAAATAATAGGAATTGTTCTTACTAATTTTTAAGAAGCAAGTTTAAACTAAAAAATTAGAAGTATCTTTTGTGTAATGTATGAAACTAGCAATACTTTTGTTTTCATATTTTGTAAATAACTTAAGCTTCAACATTTTTCTCCAGAGTATCACTGTCTTTAAAAATGTGATGTGATTTCAGTAATTGTCTATAAAATTTGTAATTAATAGTAGACTCATTACTACAGTTAAAATCACTTCATTCTTGACAGTGCTTCCAGAGGGTAGGGAGACAAGCTGGTAAGCAAGGCTTCAAAAAGCTCTACCACTCCTATTACTGTGCTTATTCTAAATGATCATGATAATTCCCCACTCTATGGAAATAATTAACTATAGAGAACCTCATGTCCTCAAATATCTGTTCATCAAGAGAAACCTTAGTCCTTCTGGCATCTCCTGAAGTACTGATAACATCTTTTTCTCTTAAAGGGAGAACATTCTCCTGTTCAGTATGTTCAACATGCACAATGCATGTGACTTTTTAAATCTACTGCAGTAGATAAAAGAAGATCTGAAGAGTCAGATCCTGAGCCTTCTCCATCGTAATATGAATTCAGGCAATATTTTGGACAACAAGGCATACATAATGATCAGAAAATCTTCTGTTGCTATTAGCACCTCACTTCTGTCTGATAAAGAATGCTTTTATAGGGAAAAGTACAATACTGCAAACCAGACAGAGAAGATAGAAATTCTTTTTAATAACCAGCAATTCTTACTGTCCTAAATTATTCCCAATTGATTGTTTTAACAGAAGCACCTTTTGTCCTCATACATGAATAGTAGAAAAATCACTTCAGATAAGAGCTGTACCCAGGAATCCTGCAGTGTTATCACTGCAACAAAAGTGCGATGACCCCTGGTATGCAAAAGGTGAAATACTCTGATAGCACTCACATTTGTGTATCTTTTACTGTGCTGACTCACTTCTTCTGTTCACCCTCCCTTTTGCATCCCTCCCTGTAATAAGGATGTCATACTCTGCAAAAAAAGATTACTTTCTTCACCCTCTGCCTGATGAGGTGCATACCAATTTCTTTCAAAAAATTTACAATTTTTTTTTTTTAACAAGCTGATTTTTCACTTTGAACATGCTGACAGGTAAAGTGTGGCAGGAATGTAGCAGGATGCTAATGGCTATTTGTCATAAACAACACTAAATTTAGGACAATTTGAGTGCTCCTCAAGAATTCTGTACCATTGATGCATTTATTTATTCAAATACAGTAGCTCAGTGTAGCTTCAGAACCTCACCTGAGCAGCCTTGTGGCTGAAGCTTGTGTAGGGAGGGAGAAAGGCAAGAATCAGGAGTCAGATTTGGAGAGTTTCTTCCATAAATTAATGTTATCCTCATGCACATGTCTGAGCAGGGATCAGTAGTAAAGCAAACCAACACCTCCCAGGTGAAGAGAACTGTGTTCTCTCTCTCAACCTTAAAATAAGACCTGAACAATCAAACTGAGTTAGAGAGGAGATATATTTATTTTATACTAAGTTTTTCTGACATATTATTTTATAGTATCTTCCTCAGTTTTGGTTACAAGTGATGTTCAACATATATTGCTAAGTCATTGATAAGGTGCTCTGAAGAGTGATTCTATATTAATAAATACATTAGAAAAGCAAATAAAGTACTGCCAGAAGTATTTCCGGTTTTTTTAATAGGAATGGATGCTTATATATTCTGTGCAAAAAGGAGCCCAAAATAATAACCCTTTAAAACAGAGTCATCCTAATAGTCATTGAAAAAGCTTCATGAACCAGATTTTTAAGTTGATAGGTTTGGTTATTTCTTCAAAAGTCTGTTAGTTATAGAAAACCTCTCCATCTTGGCAGTGTACAGTAGTTAAGGATCTGATCTTTATCCAGTGTTGCCATGGTTGACATCTCTACTCCACACTGAAGACAGCCAGACTAAGGGTGAGCATTTTCAGCTTCTGCTGCAAATTGCATTATAAGGACTTTCTCTTTTTTTGTTGTTGTATTTATTTATTTAAATGTAGCAGCTGGAGAGCAACCAAGAACCTCAAAAGAGCACTCTCAGGTAGAAATGTGTGTAGACAAGACAGAGATGTTTCTTTGGTTTCTAAGTACGATTTTTATTTGATTGGTTCCTTGTTAATGAGTGTTGGAACAAAGCTACCATGCTTGAGCTCTGTTGGAGAAAACCCTGTAAACATTATCACCTTGAGAAAACCCTGTAAACTTTATCACCTTGAGCTTTACTTGAAAATATTAAAAATTTAAAATATTAAAATTCATTTTAAAAGAATTTTATGAAAGTTCTTTAAGTGGTTTTGGAGATCATAAGAAGTAAGCCAAGGAAAGCAACTGAAAGGTTGTTTACTAGGTAATTGACTGACTTCAGAGGTACTTTTTTTACCTTTAGGAATCAGCATATCATAAGTCCATAACAGAGCAATAAAATTTAAAAATCTTTAGGCCTTTGTGATCAAAATATAATTCCTCCTCTATAGGAAAATCTGGAGTTTAAAAAATATTTTTTTTTTTTTGTTTTTTTCTTTTTTAAATCCCATAAAAACTGGGTTTTCAAAACTTTCTGTGAAAGTGACACATTTTGTCGATGTTGGCTATTACCGAAATAGTGTTGATGTTTGATTCATTGAATCATAATCAGAAAAGGATCCGTGGCTACAAATCTGGATGCAATCTGGAGCCTCCTTGGGCCACATGCTCAGCCTGAGAGTCACACGCGCCACAGGGACTTTACCTCATTGGATCGTGTTACAGAATTGGCTCCTACGTTTGTAAAATGCACCCTGGCCACAGGAATCTGCTGGTTCACATCTAAATGCAGTATAATATGGTGTGTGTTGGGTAGTTTATTGAAGTGTATGACGTTTTTCTCTGGGAGGCTCTGGTTACTTGACTGAGCTTTGTAATAAGTTGAGTTTGCTGTAGAGAATCACCGAAATATTGGTAAGAAAGAAAGAGACTTTTGAGAGATCACTGGAAGTGTATGTAAACCTTACTCACTTGGGCTTCATTTAAGGGTTTCTGAGATCACAAACCAGAATGTGCAGTGGGAAACAGAGAGTTGTGTTCTAACCCAGTTTAACAGTGACCCACATTCAACGACAGTGACAGATGAAAGGATGGATGATTCTTAAACTGTTTCATTAATTTAGCCTTCCAGGGAAGAAACACTACTTTCTAACCCTATGTTCTTTCCTCCTGCTTAAAAAATATTTATTTACTTTTCTTACAACACCCTATGTATGTTGCTTTCTGAACTATTTCTATTAATTTTAATAATTAATACAATTTTTATAGTAATATGAATATTACAGCCTAAACCTAAAATGAGTTTGTAGTGACGTGGGGGTTTGGTACCTTCTCCCAAGTAACAAGTAATAGAACAAGAGGAAGTGGCCTCAAGTTGTGCCGGGGTGTTTTAGATTGGATATGAGGGGAAATTTCTTCATGGAAAGGGTTGTGAAGGACTGGAATAGGCTGCCCAGGGGAGGATTGATACACCATCTGTGAAGGCGTTTAGGAGTCATGTAGAGTGGGGCACTTAGGGAAGTGGTTTAGTGGTGGATTAACAGTTGGACTGGATGATCTTAAAAGTGTTTTCCAGCCTAAATGCTTCTGTGACTTGAAGAATTTAAAACTTAATTATTGCTAGATATTTATTTCTATTTAATTGCTATTCATAATAACCAGAAGAATGTAAACATTATAAATACCCATTCTCTCCTTTTGTGAATATGAGAAGCTATACACCCTTCTTTTTACAGTGAAAAAAGTGCATGGACCTTCTGACAGTTATCTGCAAATGTGAGAGATGTTGTGAGAACAGTCTTATTTCCAGAGAAAGAAATCTTCTTTCTGGGCTTTAAATAGATGTGTGTGCTGTAATATATTTAGGATAATGTTGGACTGAGTTTGTTTTGATAGAAAACAAAGCCAAATGTAGTAGGTAAACGTGACCATGCTTCTCATTTTATAACAATCAAGTTTCCACATGACTACAACCAGTATTCAGGTGTCCTCTGGCTGCTTGTAATTGCTGGTGCAGATGCACTGAACTCATTTTCCAGTTGCTCCCTATTTCCCACCTGGAGAATCAGAGTAAAGGCCTTCTCTTGCTCCCTCCCTCCATATCAAATCAGGTTCAAGCATGCAAGGCCAGATTATTCATAAAAAAGCAGCCAGTTTTCCAAGATCTTTATGGCTCAAAATAATTAATCTAATGTATGTTATAATTATGTCTAGCTACAAAAATAGAAAGTAATACAGTGCTATTTTTTCCTAGTGCTGAAAATGCATTGAGATCACTACCCATTCTTTCAAGGAAAGGTCTATGTTACTTTTTTGCTATCTGGAAGAGAGTTGTAATGATTTCCTGGAATCATAGAATGTTTGGATTAGAATGGACCTTAAAGATGATTTAATTCCAACCCCCTGCCATGGACAGGGGCACCTTCCATTTGACCAGGTTACTCAGAGCTCCATCCAACCTGGCCTTGAACACTTCCAGGGATGGGGCAGCCACAGCTTCTCTGGGCAACCTGTGCCAGTGTCACTCCACCCTCTCAGTAAAGAGTTTCTTCCTAATTTCTAAGCTAAGACTTTTTTTCTGGGCATTTTCTTGGATTACTTGGCAGATATTTTAATTGATTCCTGTTAAAAAAGAATGTAATATCCTATGACTTGAAAAAATTGTGTTAGCATCATAGATATTTTACGTTATGTACTAAGGTGATGAACCAACTCGCAGACTTTTCCTGTCACCTGAGCCAACAGATGCTATAGACAGCTGCAAAGCTGCTTCTAATAAAAAGGATTTGAATTGACCATGACATCTGAGTACATTTTTCAACTATTTCTGAAGCAATGTTTCCATTAACATCTACCTTAGGAAAAAAAAAAAAATCATAGCTTTTACTTTATTTCTCAATATACATTTGGATTTTAAAAGATAATTTTTAATTTCTAGTCTAAGGACTAAATTACTATTTTGATGAAGCAATTCACAAATACTTTTATAGAACAGCTGGGATTTTTGGCATGTTCCCTGCTGACAGATCTTAAGAAATGTGCACCGCTACCCAAGATTTTACATCTTTTGAGGTCTTTTTAGGATCAGGCTGTTGCAGGCAGAGCAGGTGTTGGTATGGATTTTCACTCAAT
>VXAC01002371.1:1178828-1201434 GCA_013399225.1 Rhipidura dahli | reverse complement strand
TTTTTTTTATTTTTTTAATAAACATATAGCCATCCTAATTTGAACATTTGCTAAGACAGCTCTATATATAGTGTTGTATGGTATTATTTCAAGTCATGCATATTTTATTTATATCTTTCCTAACTTGAAGATCCACAGCCATATGTTTCAGCCATATATCAGCAGGCCTGAGCATCTGCTCCCTACAAAGATGAAGTAGTTTCAGGGGAAGCTGAAAGTGATAAAACCCTTTTCAAATCCAAATTCACAGAATCACAGCACAGGTGGTGCTTGAAGGGATCTGTGATCTAGTCCAACCCCCTGTGCCAAGGCAGGTTCACCTACAGCAGCCTGGGATGGGATCCTAGAGCAGCGTGCCAGCCAGGTTTGGAATATCTGAAAGGATGAAAACTTCACAACCTCTCTGGGCAGCTTGTTCCAGTTCTGTGCCACCCTCAAAGTAAAGACATTTTTTCCTCCGATTCAGATGGAACTTTCTGTGGTTCAGTGTGTGCTCATTGCCCTCTCTTCTGTCATTTGGCACCACTGAAAGTACTCTGGCCCCATGCTATACACATCCACTTAAAAAAGATTTGTAAGCATTGATAAAGTCCTGTCTGTCTTTTCTCCAACCTAAACAGACCCAGATCCCTCATTCTTTCTTCCTAACAGAGATGTTCCAGTCCTCTTACCATTTTCACAGCCCTCTGCTGGACCATCCCCAGTAATTTCTTGTCCTTCTTGAACTGGAGAGCCCAGGACCAGGCACAGCACTCCAGATGCAGTATCTTCAGCAAGGAGTAGGGGCAGGATCACTTCCCTTGACCTGCTGGCCACACCCTTCCTTGTGAACAGAATTTTTCCATCTTATTTCCTTGCTTAAAACTTCCATGTGAGCTAGCAGGATAGCAATGACAGTCATCCCAGCTATGCTCCTACATTTTAAATGTAATGCAGTGGTCCAGGCATAAATAAGCTGTAGCTGCAGGTTTGTCTTTCACACAGTCATTCAGAGGTCACTTGTAGACTAAGTCATTTCAGGGCTGTGTGGCTGAATCTTAATTGTAAAACTGCACCCAAAACTGCTGTGAGTTATTAGCACAATAAATATTATGATGCAAGCAAAAGGGTGGAGCTTCTTGGAACCACGTAAATAAGCATTAAGTGCTCTATTAGCCTCTCAGCTAAAGAGGGGAGGGAGGAGTAGCTGTCTCCCTCTGGGGTAGGACGGCCTCTAGCACACAAGTGTGTGGAAAAGTCCAAAGCCAGACAGGAAGCTGAAATCCCATGCAGGATCACCCTAAGTAAGAATGAAATTATTAAAACCAAAGTTATTTGGGACATCATTCTTGAGCTGTTAGGATGGTGTAATCAAGTGCTCCCCCTCTGGATTTGTCATCCTGTGACAAAGATGGCTTTTGCAGACATAAACCAGGCAGTTTCCATCAAATTTGGTTCTGTGTGAATGTAAACCTCTAGGACTGTATTTGATTGCATGTATGTTTATTTTTATTTGCTTCAGTGATTTGTGGGAAATTAGTGCAATCCTCAGAATTTTGTGCTAGCATTAAAGGTGCATTCTGAAGAAAAGCCTGTACATCAGGGTTAATATTTACCTCATTTACTAAACTTTAGGGCCATTTGGGGCCACTCTCTTTCAGGAAAAGCACTGCCTGTTCAGCATCATTTTTTCATAGCTTGTTATAAATCTTTGATGTCCAGTCCTCGAGGGAGAGAAAGAATGGAAATCATTTAAAACTACATACTGTATTGTATTTTTCAAAAAGACTGGCTTCTGCAAAAGCAGAATTCAAACATTGCAGGAGCTACGAGCCCCATGGTACAGATAATGTGTTAAAGGAAAACTGCTCATTGTGTGAATCAGGTATTGTTGAGATTATACAGTTAAAGAGTTTTTTATTTTTAGGCCTTCAGAACATTGGGGAAGCTCTCTTAATGCATCCCAAAATGTGAATTTGGCCACCTTCTGAAATTTCTCCAAGTTTATTCCTAGCACATTTTGCTTCAGATGAGCCTACCTGTGTATTAAATACACAAAGACCTCTGTATTTGGATGTTTGTTTTTTGATGTCCATTATCTAACCCAAATGGTCCTAAGACCTGGCTGTGTGCTAAGAAAGTAGAATTCAATTTTGATTCTTGGCTAGACTGAAACTCAAGAGATTTCAAAATCATTTCTGGGCTTTTTATTTTAGTCCTTTCTCTTCTGAGGTCTGGGTTTGGGTTTTCCTGCTTTGTTCATTAGAGTAGTGGGAGGTGAGATTGTTATGCACATCTTCTAAATGGAACTATTTCCTTAGTTTCATTTCCCACTTTTCTACAATATGCATGTGTTGTGTAAAACAAACCAACAAACAAAACCAAAAACTGAAGGGATCTAGCTCCTTATTAAAATCTTTTTTCTATATGGAATTTGTAATGTAAAGGCAGTTGGCCACTACAGGACATTAAAAACTTGGGATCACCACGTGTTAAAGCATCACTGATTGCAACTGAGATTACATGTATGCCTAAAATTAAGATATTGCTACTCCCTGTCACAAAAGGATTTCTTTAATCCAGTGAGTCCATTGTCCTGATGTAAATATATAGGTTTATAATTCAATAATAAAAGAACTATTAAAGGTCATATAAAATGCTGAAAGATTTTGTACTGGAACTGTTCACCAATTAATCTGTTCCCAACTCTATCCCTTTTCCCATGAATATTCAGAGAGATAGCCAACTTATTTTCACTGGCAGTATTAGTAAGCTTGACTCATGAGGGCTTTATAGAATTGTAATACTTTATCCCTTGCTGAAAATATTGTGGGCAGAAACAAATAGGGAACTTTAGGGAAGAGAACAAAAAATATTTTATTTGCTTTAAGAGTCTTGTCTGTTTGTTCTAAACGAGTTTCCCCTCTGATTTAAGGGCTTTTTAGTGAGACTATTTATTCCTTTCTAAAACTTACCTGATAATATGACTGTTAATAATTCATCTCCTCGCCTCACATAATTAATGACCTATAATGCAGGAATTTAAACATTAATTTGGATTGCAAAGTTCAAGCAGCCATGACACAAAGCTCCTACTGTCCTCTTGCTCACTGGTATTTCCAACAGAGTTCCATGCCTGAATGCCTCCTGAAGATTTTAGCAAGGGATCATTTGACTCTGCTTACAAAATTGTCTGTGTAGTTCTACATTGTGAAAAAGATCAGAAACTTCCCAGCTATTATACCAGGATGGTAAGCAAAATATCACATAGAGATACTGGCATGGTTCCCAGAAACAACAGGCCCAGACTTAAAGAAAAACCAAAAAAAATCCTGCATTTCTGGAAAAAAGCTTATTTAGTTTAGACACAAGGAATCACTGATGCAGATAGTTCCTTCCCATTCTTGACTAAATAATTCACTTTCATCTCAAGGAGCAGATGGGAGACACATATATACCCTACATGCAGTGCAGTTAGGAAAGGTTTAAAAAAAATTATACTGGAGTCTTGTCAGCTACATTTTCCAACACTAGAATTTCTGTTTCTCATGTATTTTACCTCTCATTGTGAAGATTTAATGTATGACAAAAAGTTGACACCTTTAATCCTCTTTCAGGTCACATGCAGACTTTTCTGATAGCTTAAAATCTGTTTTTTTTTCTCTGGGTTAGTAAATTTTGATGAATGCTCTTGAGTTTGCGTCATGCATATGCCAAGTAATTCTAAAAGAAATCTTTAAAAACCCCCATGCTTTATGTGAACCATTTCACATTGACAATGAAGATGAAATTTTTATACCACTGCAGCAATTCTAAAGCACAAAATTTGTTCTGGTCAATCATTAGTCAAGACTTACACCACATAACTCTGATATATGAGAGTGAGGAAGAAATATTAAAACCAAAAATTTTATAAAAATGGGACAGAATTAGTATTGAATCTGGCAGCCTACCAGTACTGGGCATCGCCTGCTAGCAGCAAAATCTGTATATCATCTATGAAATTATTGCTGAATTGGAATTATTTATTGACAAAAATATGTCTGCTTTCAAAAATCTTCAAAAGTTCTGAGTGTAGGAAAAAGACAATTGTTGAAGTCAGTGTTAGCCAGTGTTTCTGCTGAGGTCAGGGAGTAGCTGTATGGTGCCAGATAGCAAAACCAGAGCACAGCAAAGGTTCTGCTTCCCATTTTTGAGATGAAATTAGAAACTGCTTGTTTTTCTTCTCTTTCATGAAGTTAATTATTCAGTACAGATGCCCTGGTCACCTCTTGAACACTAATATGTCTCCCTTCATCCCAGGAGATGCATTTTTACTACCTCAGAAATCTTCCAATTGTAAATTCCAGCTGCAGCAAATCCTCTGTGTTTCCACATAAACTCATGAAATGCAGCTTTCCTGAGCAGCATACCACTTGCTAATCTCTCAAAAAATGTGTCTGTTACAATTTCAGTAGGAATTGTCTTCATATCGTGTTTTTACAGTGACCAGAATAGCTTGAAAAGATGTTAAATTCCCATTTTTTAAAAAAAATAGCATTAGTTTATCAAACAGCTTTTATTTTCAATACTCTCTAATTTTTTTGTGTTCTTTCTCAAACTTGTTACAGGTGTGGTAGATTATTCTTATTTTTTAGGTAAATTGATGTGAGAAATTACTAAATGAATTACTCTCTCCATACTAACATATGAACTCCATTCTAACATATTATCTATGTCTCTTTTTTTTGTCCCTTAGACCATAATTTCTGCCTTTTAACCTTGGAGTAGAAAATAAATATTATAAATTATGTTCTTCAGGCAGGAAGGTGTGACAATCTATAACTGGCTTTGAGCTTTTATTAATGGCCTCTTTCTTTAAACTCTGAGGACATGGTTCATTGAGAAAAGGCCAAATATTAGTCAAAGAGTGGGACTTCATGTTGCTTTAAAGCAAAGCAAAGATGAATTTGTGTTCTTTTTCTGAAAACTGAGCAATAACTGAGAAACAAGAGGGGGAAAGAAGGATTTTTTTTTTTTTTAAACAGAAAAATACATGTCTTTAGGGAAAAAAAAAAACCAAACAAGGTTGCTTTGTTTCTTGAAAGTGCTATAATATTCAGGTTAAGAGAGGAGTATAAATACCATAAGGAAATGCAAACACTTCAGCTGCAGAGCAGGCTGGTTCCTTCTTTTGATAATTATGGTTTCAGCTGGAGTCGCTGGGTCTGCACCAATTCATTACAGCAAACTGCCAAGTCATAAATATATTTCAGCTTTGTTGGCTTCCATTACAACTTCATTGACCTTTATCTCAACAAAAAACTTTTTTTAACTAAGGCTTTTTCTACTTTTCAATTAGATATATTTGTCAGTTTTCCCTTGATATGTGTCTGTGGCACTGCGAGTAGGTTTTTAATTTATTTTAGAACAAAAGCAG
Organism: Rhipidura dahli; assembly: GCA_013399225.1. Classification (NCBI taxonomy): domain Eukaryota; kingdom Metazoa; phylum Chordata; class Aves; order Passeriformes; family Rhipiduridae; genus Rhipidura; species Rhipidura dahli. Next base: position 1,196,036 of record VXAC01002371.1, on the reverse strand, counting down.
CATAAAACTCTCCCAGCTGCACAAACAGAAATAAATATTCCATTTACAGAACTGTTAAATGGAGATGACTCTTGACAGGAGACAATCAACCTTCATAAAACGTGGTGCCGCTCTCTTCCCTAAGTGAATGAGCCATAGTGGTCAATTCTCTCTTCATAGTGACCAATTCATTTGTTGTTGACATTTAATTAGATGTACAAAAGAAAACCTCTAGTAAGAAGTACCAAAACATCAATAATTAAGTTCACTTAGTTCTAAAAACAAGATTTAACTCAATTTTAATGTTGGGCTTTTTTCGTTAATATGGGATCTTCATGTAAATTTCTATCAGCAAGTTTCACCATTTCATAGCTACATTGTCCCTCTCACTAATCACCATTCTACAGCAGAAACTCTCAGGGATTTTTTTCTCCATCTCTCCTGTATTTCTTTTTAGTCTAAAATTACAAGTCAGAGAAAAAAAAAAACAGGATTTGAGTTCTATAAAACAATGTAACTAAAACCTTTTCTTGCAAAACATAGGAACTGGAGATCTCTATACAAACTGCTAGGTAGATATTAAACTGCTCTTTTAATCAGCTGAATTTCATTAATTTAAGTTTCAAACTGCAAATGAAAAGTGCATATATCTGTTAAATCTCATGTCTTTAGTCAACTTTAGTTGCCTTAAATCTTTTGCTTCGTGTTTAGCAAGTTGCTGATTTATATTTTTTTGACTTCAGCTGATGATGGATTTGTTTATAACCTTTATAAAATCATGCCAAAATTTTATATAGAAACTTATTAACTTTACTGTTATAGTACTGGAACAATAACCATAGGTTAGAGGTCCTGCTGTGACAGATTAAAACATTCCGAGATTGTCCTAACCTGATTCATTTTTGTGCTAGATCCTAATTTCAAAATAAATTTTTTATCTCTATATAATTATATATGAGGAAGTTCTTAAGTCTTTAATTAGCCAAGTGGTAAATATGTATCAGAAATTATTTTAGCAATATTTTTTATATTATGCCAAGATTACCTGAAGTCCTGCGAGCAAAACTGGCTCACCTTTGCAAAGCTCAGTGCCCATTTTCCTTTAGAGAATTGGCGTTCCAAGATAAGAGGAAATGTCTCAGGTACATGCAAAAATGCATTTCCATTGGCACCCTCTGCACTCACTGACTGAGGGAGGAGTTCTGTTGAAGTGGGCCTTACTGCATCCTCCCACATAAATCAGGTGAAGAACTGAAAGTTTTTATAATTGCTATTGTTATTATAGCTATTATTATTATTATGTGATTATGACTATTCTAGTGCGTCTTTTTTTGCTGTGCTAAAAGAATTTTGCATCACTACCTAGCAAAATTGGCCTGAGCAAGGCACCCAGATTGAGCAGATTACAGTAAGTGCAAAGAGGTCTCTTAGGAAAATCAGGAAAATAACATTTTCTTTTAAAGCACAAGATTTTGATGCCAGTATTGACACATAAGAAGTTCTATCTTGCAGGTGCAAACAAATGCATTTATTATATTTCCACATGCTGAATGTTAATTAATTTTCTTTAATGTTCTGAGCACCTGAGCCAACCTGCTCTACAATCCCACTGGGAAAACAGCACAGTTTGGGAGAGGCAGTGGAAGGACAAAAGTAACCCGTTCCTTTCCCCACTGATGTGCAGCATCAGGCATTTATTGTGTTTTTTAAAAGAGTAGGATCTAAATGCCTGTAATCTTCTCTTTCTTCATCTGAGTCATTTCCACCTGGAATGTATCTAGAGGCCATCTGAAAACCGGGTTGAAACTCTTCTTGAAGCTGGCACATTGGAAATGCACAAATTAACTCTGTAATCATTACAAACAATTTTTCATAAAGGGGTACTGAAATGATCCTCAAAGTGTGTTCATTGTGCCTCTTTCTTTGAATGCCATATTTTTAGTCAGTATCATGATAACAATGTCACACGAATTAAAAATACAAATAAGTGAAATAATTTCTTATAAGCGTAATAGAGATGCCTGATAAAATGGATGTTCCCAAAGCAAACTCTGGGGAAGGACTGATGTGTTCCAGGGACAGACTTGCCAATCAATAGGGATGTGCACGGAGGAAGTCTCAGTTGTATCATAAACAGAAAAAAATGACAGGGGATGTGGTTAATTATTATAATGGCTTAGTGACTTGAATGCTCTGGGGATGTGATTTCTCAATTAAATACACTCCTCAGGTTGTTGCATTGTCACTTTGAAATGTCACTGGTTTTAATCCAAGTAGTAATTATACCAGGATAATACTTTGATCAATGAAGTCTGGAAGATAATGCTGGTACCCAGGGAAGGTTCTTCCCTTTCCATAACCTGTCCAGTTGTCCATCACATCTTTGGGAATTACTGTTACTCTGTACTGCATCTGAGCCAGGCAGTTGTAAATTTTACCCTTCAGCAACCTTAAATGTTAAATTACCAATTCAAGGAAAAGGCTTTTATCCAATATTCAGAGTTTATATAAATATACAGTCTTTTGTGTGATTAAATATAAAAACTTAAATGGATCATTTAATAGTATGTCTAAGGCAATGAATTTCAAAACTGAAATGTTTTTGTTAATTCATAAAATGCCAAAATTAATACTGATAAGTTTACATGGGATTTTTTTACAAAAAAAGAAAAACTAAACACGCCAGAAATACTGGTAATTTTAGTACAAAAACTGTGCATCTTTCTCTTTAAATTATTATTTATCAAAATACTCTGTACAGTCTGAAACAGAATATAGAATTTGAAAATAAACAGGAATTTTTAATGGGTATATTAGTGTTTTGAGCATTAGTTAATTTTAAAGCTATATCTTGGAGAAAATATTATCATCAAGAGGGCTTTTTTGAAATTCTTTTCCATAACTTGTATAAAATAAATAACATTATCATGTCAACTGAGGATAAAGCCAGATGAAACCAACATCTCCCATCGGATAGAAATCTGATTGTGTTCATCTCTGGTGAGAAGATCTTGCCCTTCTTTTCATACACGTGACAATACTCTCAGAACAACTTTGAGATTTTTAAAGAGAATATTGAGTAGCAGGTTGAAAACAACTTTTTTTCAAAGACAGAACCTGTAACAAATGGTTTTTCTAGAAAGAAATGCAAGAAGATCATTTTAGGTAGAGCAAAGTATTTTGTAAAACACTATTTTTTAACTCAATGATATTCGTGGTAGAGGATATGACTTCTAGCTAGTGATGTGCCTTCCTCTCTAGTGTCATGCTCATTGGACCAATCTGCAAAGTAAAAATTGTATTTTTGTCTTGTTAATTCCACTTACTAAGGAAATTAACCATCTGTTATACTTTTAAATATGAAATAGACAGGTATCAACACAGGTATCATCTGCCTCACCTGAAGGTATGAGACAAAATAATACTCCTTACTGGGTAAAAATGTTATTGAAATTTCCCTAGGTTTTTTTGTACTCTGATCATCTGCTCTTGATCAGAACACAAAGTATTACAAACCAGCCTAAAGAAGTGATTCTGAGTCTGACGAGGTGATTTTGCCACTGTATTCAGTGTTGGTGCAGCCTCACCCCCAGTGTTGTGGGCAGTTCAGGGCCCCACAATTTAAGAAGGACCTGGAGGTCCTTGGATGCATCTAGAGCCTATGTAAGTTAGTGTAAGGAATGTCCTATGAGCAGTGGGTAAGGACTTTGGACTTGCCCAGTTTGGGAAAAAAGAGGCTGAGGGACAACTTCATTCCTCTCTGCAGCTTCCCTGGGGTAGGGAAGTGGAGATGGAGGTGGTGAGCTCTTCTCCCTGGTATCCAGTGACAGGATGTGTGGGAATGGTTCAAAGCTGTGTCAGGGTAGGTTTAGAGTGGGCATTTCTTTATGGAGAGGGTGGCCAAGCACTGGAACAGGCTTTCTAGAGAGGTGCTTGATGCTCCAAGCCTGTTGGTGCTTAAGAAGCAATTGGACTTTCATTAAGCTGTCATTGTGCAGAAACTCAGATCAACATTTATGTGTTGATGTAACAACATGTTACGTAATGTTTTAGCATCTGTAATCAGGTAAATTATTTTCTTGATTGAAAAGAAATATTTTGTGTAGATTTAAGGTGACTTCTGAGTACAAGGCAAGCAATGCATTAGCTTCTCCTAATTGGGAAAACATGAACATGAGTTACACACATCTCATCAACAGTCATTTTGCATCCGCTGCTGCAAAATTAAATCCTGTGATGTTTGCATCAGATTGCATCACTTCATGGAGGTGAGATTATAGAGACCACATAGAAAAACTCCTGAAGCTATTGACAAAAAGGTCATGATTGATTTTATAATTATCCTGTGGTTGTGCTAATCATTTTCTTTAAAATTTTTATGGCTATAAGGAAATAGCTGTTGAAAAAGCAGGATAAAGTATTACAGATATTTGCTGTCCTCTGTACTTGATTTTATTTCATCAGAATGTACATCTTCAGTATAATGTAGTGAGTAAATTATTTGTACTGAAAAAACAGAACAACAATGTTGGCAAACAGCAGAGCAAATATACAATTATGTGTGCTGCCTTCTTCAACCCTGTTTCAAACCATGGTCTGATACCCTGTATCTTTACCTGGAGACAAAATATCAGATGCTTAGCAGTCAGTCAATTCTATTCTAGAAGCCATGCATAATAACCAAGTCAGACAGAAGCTTAGTGGAGGAAAGACTGAGCAGCTTGTTCAGACAGATTGAAACAAAATATTTTGCATGTGCCATGGCACGTTTAAACCTAATGCTGACTTAGCCACAAATTGGTAAGTCTAATGCTATAATAATACCTACCTTTATACCTGGAATAGTTTCTATCCTGGTAAAGCCCTCAGATTATCATCCATTACTAATTTTTCAGGTAGGTTGTGATGGAGCTCCAACAGGAAGTCCAAGAGAAATCAGTAGAGATTTAGGGCCTTGGGGAAACTAGTTAAAAAAAACAGGAGTGCAAGTAGCACTCCCCTCTATCCTTGCTTTTGGAAGGAATGATGAGGGAAAAGCCATCAAGAGCCAGCAGATCAAGATGTGGCTCTGAGCCTGGTGTCACCAGCAGAATTTTGGGTGTTTTGATCATCGGTTGGTCTATACAAGGGCAAGTCTGCCCACGACAGCATGGCACACCTGTCCCAAAGGAAGAAAAGGATCTTTGCAAAGGAATTTTCAGGGTTCATTGGAAGAGTTTTGAACTAAATTAGATGGGGGAATGGGTTAAAGCCAGGATCAGCAGACATAAGCATGGGGACAACATGCTTTGAGTGCTGGTGTGCTATGGAGGTCCCTCAGTCTGCTGTCTCAGTACAGTGAGGGGATGGAGCTCCACATGGCAGCAAAGACACGAGGGTTATTGATGTGCTAGAAACCATGGAAACACCTGGGAACAGTCCCAGGGATTAAGGCTTCCCCCTCCTAAAAGGTGGTGAATCAATAGCCCCAGTGAAGTGCATCTCCACCAATGCACACGGCGTGGGCAGAAAACAGGAGGAGCTGGAAGGCACCACGCTGCAGGAAAACTGTGACACAGGCATTGTGGAAACATGGTGGGATGAGTCACAACTGGGGTGCTGCAATGGATGCTTATAAACTCTTCAGAAGGGATCAGCAGGGAAGGGGAGGCTGTGGGGCAGTGCTGGATGTTGGGGGTGTCTCAGTTGTTTCAAGATGTTTAATTGCCGTGGTGGCAAGGTAGAGTGTTTATGGGTAAGAATCTGGTGGAAAGCCAACCAGGCAAAGAATCCTGGTGGGGGTCTGTTGCAGAACACCCAGCAAGGCTCAAGAGGCAGATGAAATACTCTGTTAGCAGCTGGGAGAAGTGTCACAATTGCTAGCCCACATTCTCCTGGGGAACTACAGCTTAGCAGGAAATACAATACAGCAGAAAGGAAACAGTCTGTGAGATTAGATTTTTCCAGCCTAAACAATTCTGTTTCTATGATAGTACTACCTCAACTCCTTAGCCTTTTATTTTCTGAATTTACTCCTTCTATGCTATAATGAGGTGCTCGGGGTATTTCAGAATTTTGGTCTTTTCCTTTGTTTCCATTATTTTTGAGGAAGTCCACACTGCTGTGTGTTTGCAGCTTTTTGCAAGAAGTGGTTTAACTCCTCTGCATCATTCAATACACACACTTGCTGAAGGAACCAGTGAGTTCTTCAGTTTGTTTTGCATTTTTAAAAGACAGTTCACAGATTGCATACTACGGAGAAAGGCATTTAGGGAATCACAGAAAATAGGCAGATTTTTCACGTGGTAACAGCACATCAGCTGGAAGCAAATACAGCTTTGATATAATTGTTGGTTCCATTCATTCCTGTGAATGAAGCACTATCATTTAGGTGATGTTGACCAGCTAATGTTAATTACTATAATTGATGAGGATGTTTAAAAAAATTAAAAATGTCCTCTCCATGCATACATTTGGTGTATGGTTTTTTCACATTTTGTAATTACCATTAGTGGTTCCAAGTAGGCTCCTCAGATTATGAACAAATAAATTCTCTTAGAAAAATCTGCAAACAGATGAAATGTTTAAAATAGGTACAGACTGTTAGAAAAATCCACACCCTGATTAACCACAGTTTTTGCTGAACAAACTCTGTTCTGAAGGGCCTGAATTAATGGTGAGAAATCAGAGGCTGGGTCAGAACAACAGGGATCTTGACAAGCCCCTGCCTCTGTTCTCAGGGGAAAAGAGATCTGGTAGAAGGCATGGAGCTGTGTGGCAGGTGCCTGTGAGGAGCCACAGCAGCAGACAGGTTTCTGTGCATCAGGTGAGGGGAGAGGCGGGCATGACAAATGTCCCAGCACTGTTCCCAAGTGAACCTGCAGGTGCTGCATCTCAGCTTCACGGAGTCAGGCTGGTTTCTGTGACGCACTGATGCACCTGAGGCTGGGCACCTCTTACTTAAAGTCACCTCATTGCTTTCCAGTTGCTGCTGTGATGGTTGTGCAGCTGCAGAAAAGAATAGAAAAATATGGAGAAAAAAGAGGAGGGAAAAGAGAGAGCGAGGGAGGGAAGGTGAGGGAGAGTTGTGTGTAAGGACAGAGAGAAGGGAAGCTCATTTCTCAATATCTTGGTATCCATCTTACTGGTCTCCTCCTGGGAGACTGAAAACCAGCTAGAACAAGAACTTAGAGGACAGATGGCACAGCATAACTCTGCTGAAAATCTGTTCTTAATTCTCTGATTCAGCCTTTGCCCAATATGTGTTGTTCTGAGAAGTTGTAGACTGCAGTTTATAGTAATGACAATTATTGTGTCAGAAACATGTATTTCCAGAGGTTCTTTAAAGAAAAAAAAAAAAAACAGTGGGGGTTTAAAGCTAAAATTAAGCTGGAACCCCTGAGTACTCAATCATATTTGGGGCCACAGATAACTGTATTAACACACTGGATTTATAGTCAATTATTATCATAGCTAAAAATCAGAGGATGATCTTGAAGTACATGTGAGGAAGCAAACAGGCCTCAAAACAGGTGTGATTATTTTTCAGACCTGAGAGGCATTTTTTTGTGATACTTAGATCAAAACCTGCATATCCCCCAAATGATCTGAAGGCTTTTCCTAAAAATGTTCTTCAGAGTTGTTGTCTCCAGCTAAGAGAAAGGATGACCGGAAAAACAGACTAGCATTGAAAAAATAAAAGGGGGTGGTGTAGCTGTGTAAAGTTCTGAAGAAGAAAGATCTTTTTTAGGGCTGGCCAGAGTCATTAGGCATATGATATTCTGCCTCACTAAAATTACAGACTTTTCTTGTCTATCTTTACTCAAAACTGTGACTCCAGTTCATTCAGTACAGTGAAAGACACAAAGTTGAGACCATAACAGGATGGTTCCTGTTAATGTGGCTGTCTTGATGTTCTGTTTTTCATAATAGTTAAGAAGTAGAACAGCTTGTGTAGTAGCAAGCTCAAGTAAGTGCTGTAAACATGCTTTCTGTAATTGAATCTTATTAACTTTAGTTCATATCCAACATAATTAAGCAATTCTTTTTTGCAGTGTTGCCATATCAGTCAAAATCATCTATTTTTAATGAGTGTCAAAGAAAAATTACTCTAAAACTGTGTTTATAATTTGTTTTTTTTGTTGTTGGTTCAGGTTTTTTTATGCTTTTTTTTTTTAAGAGTATTTACCTTGACTGGAAAGTATTAGTTTGAAATAAAGGTTTGGGTTTGGCATGAGTTTGAGAGACTTGTCTGACTACGAGGAAATTTGTAGTTACGTAACATGCCCTAAAAGTTTCTGAAGGTGCTAGAAGTAATGGTTTTCTGAACTGAAGAAATCATGGTAGATTCTTCCATAAAAAGATCCAGATCAGACTGCTTTTCTACAAAGTCAACATTTGCCTTTAATCTCTCCATTTTCTGTCCTCCATCTCAACCCTTTTTTAAAAATAAAAATCATTATCGCCTTAAATCCATGGAAACACTTGTATCACCATTCTTAAGAATTCATGACCCTAAAGCTGGTAACTCTAGCATCAGTTAAATGCCTCAGCTTTGCATTAAAGGCATTATGTTTGCAAAAGCCACCTACTTGTCAATATTTATTTGTCAATAATTGAAATCTGGATGGCAAGTTTTGAATGGGAACCGGTCCTAGAAAGAACAGTTTTGTTCTCTGTTGAGTAAATAATAATCACATCACAACATTCCTTTGATACTTGTGAACTCTGATCATAGGAGCCAACTGAGATTTGGGGTAAATTTCTCATTATGCCTCAGTAAAGCCAGGGACCTGAAAATCAACCTCCTCATGTAGAGTGTAGAATAAATCTTGCATGTGTCAGAGCTACTCTGCCTTACAGTCCTCTGGGAAGCCCAGTGGCTGCTTTTCACTGAAGAATTGACTGGGTGCATTTCAGCACTTCTGAAACAGAGCATCATAAAATTTCACTTACAAATCCATTTCGTGCCTTAGCCTTTCATTATTTATATGGAATTATATATATATATATATTTAACTGTAAACTCTATTTTAAAAATCTGCTTTGAGGTGGAGACATGAAATTTGGGGGTTTGCCAGTTCTAATCTCCACTTCTCTTTTTTTTTCCCCTTAAAACAGTCAAGAAGGAACTTACCTGAAAACATGGGAAGAAATTTTGAATACCTACACAAATTATTGCGAATGAGATTTTTTGCCTGGGTTTCTAAGTGCAGAGAGCTTGGCATGGGGGTGGACATGAAGCTTAAAATCACTGCCCTGAAACTTCTTTGAAATGGTATCTGACCACACGGAAGTGCTGGAATTTAAAATGTTTTGCAGTGGCAGGCAATTCTTCATATGCCTACAGAGGAGCAGAGCATACTGAACATTCTAGCTTGCTGACAGGGCTATATTAATACAAAATAGAAGTCTCAAGTTAATTACAGTTTTGTGTCTGGAATGGAGAAGTGTGTGAAATAGATCTTTACATAGACAGCCAAAGAAGAAACAATTTTCTCTTTATGTTTAATCTTAATAAATGGACAGCCAGCAAATTTTAGATGGTCTGCTATACTTTAAGTATGTACAGTATTTAGAATGTGTAATTGAGCTCTTGCCAGTATAGAAACATATTTTCCCTTTTTACCAGGCTGAGGCTTTGGAAAGGAATATGTAAAGACTTAAATTAGCCAAAAAAAAAAAAAAAAAAAGAAGTTGTAGAAGTTTCTAAATGGAAAACTTTATCTCAAGAAATCCTAAGTAAATACCTTAACCTTTATTTTCTTTTTTTTTAATTAGGAGGGAAAAAAAGCCACAAAAATTCAAATATAGAGATGGAAGAAAAGAGTAGGCAGCCTTGCTGTAAATTCAGCAGTTGATGTTGGCAGGAAGTTCTTGATTCTTTTTCCTTTTAATTATGAGATACATTTTCTCATTAAGCTTCTCTATTTAAAGCTAACTATAATTGGCTTACATATTAAAAATAACAGTGACAAATGCAGATTAGAACAAATGCAGATATGGATGAACACTTGAGAACTGAAGCTCTGGCAGAAAGTAACTCAAAAAAGAGGATAATTGAGCCCTCTTTGTTACAGGTGAGGATGAAAAACATTTCTTCTGCGAGAGAGTCTGAACAAAAAAAAGGTCTCTCTAGCTAAGATATCTGGGTATGGCTGGTGCCAGAGCACTGTGGTGTGGAATGCAGCTGTTTCCTTGAGTTGCTTTACTACTGGAAGTGCTCACTGATTTTTGTGCTTTGGTTTTAAGGGGAGTTATGAGGGGCCAGTGTGACACGACTGTTCCGTGTGCAAGAACTGGAGGTGTGCCTGGGACAAGGCAGTCTGGTGACATGCCAAGTGGCTCTAGAAGGTTTGTGAGGGGGTGCTGAGCAGCACACCTCGTGCAGGTAGCTGGGTGAGAGCAGTGGGAGCTGCAGGCTGGGCTCTGGGTGATGGGAGATGCGGCAGCCCCTGCCAAGGGGCCGTGGATTGGCACCAGCGCTTTGCACAACCAGGGCACAGGGACCTGTGACAGCAGCCAGGTGACAGGACACTGAGAGATGGCACTGCAGGAGGAGCCCTGACTGTGGCTCACACACACTGTGAGGGTACAGTTATCTGGGGTGTCCCCAAAAGGCTCCAGCTAGAGCTGTTTCTGTGTTACTGTGCCATGGTTAAACTGCTTTAAGGATCCAGACATGTGGGACTGGTATAGGAGACTTTGTCTAAGTGTGAGAGTGGGGTGTATGGGGAACCTAAACTGCTTTAAGGATTCAGACAAGTGGGACTGGTGTAAGAAACTGTCTAAATGTGAGAGTGGGGTGTGTGGGGAGCCAAGCAGGATACCTGGGGGTTGCTCTGGAGCTGTCCATGGGGAAGGGGCTTTGGTCCCAGCAGTGAAAATCTCCAGTGGTGGGAGTGTGGCAGCCAGAGTGGCTCTTGAAATTCTCAGGCAGGAAAGTTTCTGAAAATCTCTTTCCTTTCAATGTGCCAAAATATTACATGTATAGAAATATATTGAATATCTTTGTAACTTGGTCCATCTTTGTTAAATATAGGTAGTGGTCAATGAGGGAGCAGAGATTATTTTAGTATAAGGAGATGTTTGCATTCAGCCTCACAACAGCAGTCTGCTGGTATTGATTTGTTCATGTAGGTTACTATATTTGCATTGCTTTGCAGTGTTTATTCCAATGGCGTTTCCTTTGAGTGTGATGGATAGTACTAGTTGGAGTATTGTTGTAAAACCTCTTATTCTCAGTTTATTTCCTCTACAAAAATTGTTTTTCACTCATTCAACCACCCACATGGAACTCTTTGCTCAAGGAAATAATTCGCTGTGATTACCAAGTTTTTCTTAAAAAAAAAAAAAAGAGTAAATGAGAATATATAGACCTTGCTTATACATCTCTTTATATAAAGATTTCCAAACCCTCAGATTTCTTTCAGGAATAAGGAAAGATTTCAAGAATCAGCCATTGTATTTTCCAGGAACATCACTCACAAAGTCCAAGCACTTAGCAGCAATGTCTAGCTGGGCTCTCCTAATTCTCACACAGCCTGCAAAATGAATGTATAATTTATATGCATAAAGAAACATCCTTGATCACAACAATCTAAATCAGCAATGAGTCATAGTTAAAAGTATAATTGCAGTTTTGATTTTAGTATCAAAATATTCATAGTTTTTATTACGTGACAAGTGTCTGATGACAGCTATTTAGTTCATAAGTTCCCTCTGTACAGAATAATGTTATATAGGTAGCCTTATTTTTTTTTTTAATTTTTAATCTAGGGAAAATAAGAGAATATTGATCATTTGGCCAAATGTGTTGTTAAATTCACATTTCAAATCAATAAATTCATGTATGTATGTACATTTGATTGTTTTTAAAATTGGTTTGCTTTTAGAATAGCAGAATTCTGCTGCACTTTATAAATCTCTGTACTGGCTGAATGTCAGATGAACATCAGTTGTTTTACAGAGCAGGAGGAGCTGTAGTGCAGGTATAGGAAGTAACAAAATCAATGTGATGGGATGAGTGGTTGCAATGTTGTATTCCATAAAAGCACACCTATAGGACACTGATACAGAGGCATAGAATGTAAAATAAATATCAGCTTCAACCCCTTTAGCCCTAAGCATATATTTATTAACCACAGAAATATACTTAGGCATTCTAAACCACAAATGACCTATTGCTGGCCACATTCCATGTTTAATAACTGCATTGAGCTGCAATTCAAAATAATTTCCTGATTGTTTGTGAGTGCCTCACCTGATATACCTTAACCCCACTTTTCAGGAACACACTGCAGGTCCCTGGAAAACCAACAGGAAATAAGACAAGAAATGAGGACCTCTATATAGAGCTGTAATTTTGACCCCAGTGTTGATTTTTCAGTCAGTGCTCTGTGTGTGTTTGTAACTTTTACAAAAAATTCAATTGGATCCTGTATTCTTTTTGCATTCCATAAGCTTGGATTTTTTAAACACAGCCAACACAGGGTTGTCCTAAAAGGTTTTAAACATGAAAAGTTTACAGTGGTGACTTTTAATCTGCTTTTACACTAGGTGATGGCAGGAAACATTACATTTTCAGGCAACCTCAATTAATGTGTAAAATTTCACACAATATGTTGAAATAGACTGTCAGAAGGAGAGAAGAAATGAATGAATGAATGAATGAATGAATGAATGAATGGTGATTGATTTGGATGGGCAGATCTCTAAATGTGGAACATTTAACCTGAGAAATGCAATAAATCAAAGAGAAGAGGTAAGGAGTGGAACCAGAACTGTAAATTAAATGTATCTTTCTGGCACCACACAGATTTCAGGTATTATTTTCATGAATTGCATCCAACCATCAAACCCCTGAACTTCTTTAATTGGTGATGCTCTGAAGGGCTTTAATGAACTGGGGCTAAGACTTGGTGCCACGCTTTTCTGTTTTGCAATGTACAGTGGAGTAACCAAATAACTGTTTTAATTTTACAGAACTGAGTGTGATTCATACCAAGTGACTTGGAATCTTAAATACTTCATGGAAATTTATTTATCTGCAAATGCTGAGCTGTAGCTAACTAACATAAGTGCTCATGAGAACAGAGCTGTACTCTTAACAGAGAACCCTTCGAATGACCAGTTAAAAATTTCAGAGCCAAGGGGCTCATTTCAATTGCAATTCATCTGCCAGGTTTGTTGACCATTTTTGTCTTTTTTAAGTATTGGTCCCTTCATGTTCAGTTCTTCACAAAGAACTATTTTTTTCCTTTTTCATTGAGTTTACTTGCATTTTCCAGAGAGGTTTCCATCTGACTGCATATTCAGTGGAATTAAATAGGTTTTTAGGACATTGGAAAACAAGCATCTGTAAAGAAGGTGTGAGTGGGTGTTTTTTGTTTTGTTTTGCTGTTAACTGGGATATGATTTGGCAGCCCAAAAATGAGATGTTGAGTCTGCTATACCAAGTAGCATCCTAACCACACTGAATCCTTGAAATGAGTGACCTCACCTACCCTCCAAGACCAGGGCAAGGCACTGATCCCCAAGGCTGTCTGTCACAAAGAAGACAGACTAATCTGAAAAGGATGTGAAGAGGACCTAGCTTGATTAGGTTTGTTACAGGACTAATCACTGAACAGTGGCAGGGATGCAAGGATTGGGAATGCCAAATTCGTTATTCATAGCACGCATCCCTCTGCTTAATAAATCTCGAATACAAACATTACAAGCAAACCGTGGTCTCTCCTTCAGCTGGCTGGCTTCCAAGGCCTTTCTGTTGTGCCTCACAATGTGTATTTGTCAAGAGACTAATTTAAAGATTTTCTGATTAGTTTTACAGGAATAGGAATGTTCTATTGCTAGGTAGCAATTTTCTGATGATGCACATAAAAAATTTTAAACAAACCTGTAAGACTTTTAAAATTTCAGTGCGGTCCTGCCCTGTTAGACCAATGGAAGGATAAAAAGAGGCATATTTGTATCTGGGAAGTTCATAGTAAGCTGAAAGTTAAAATGCTTATGGTTCTAATGTAGCCTAATCAGAGAGTAAACCAAAAATTTGCATTAAGAGGTTTTGAAATCTTCATTGCTTAAAAAGCCACTTCTCCATGAAAGAAAAAAAAAATATAAATCTGTGACTGTTTCTTCTTTTTTTTTTTTTTTTTATAAGATGAGAGAACTGTAAGGTTTTTAAAGTCTGAGGAGCTGAGCTGTGATGAAAACTGCCATTAGCACTTTCACACCTGATTGCAAACCACTGCAGTCAATACTGTTCTACTGACAAAGCAGTGTCAGCCTGTCAGGTTGGGATTTAACTCTGGCTGTTCATAGCTGCTGTCCTGGAAGTGTGGAGAAGTTAAATGAGAGCCACTGATTCTCTTTCGAGTTTCCTGGGTTTTTAATGAAAGATTTTTCATGCTGCTGTAGCTGGTGTAGCTTGAGTGCTTCATCTTTTGCCTCGATTCCTGCAAGCTTGAACAATTTCTGTATTTATGGAGGTGTGTTGCTTTCTGGACTTATCAGGTGCACTCACAGCTGCCAAGAGGAGTGCCAGCTTGAGGCTGCGAAGTTTTATCACTGTGGCTCTAAATAGAATCCATATTAAGACTATCAACTAATTTGTAGCTGCTCTGGCAGGCAGCAATGCCTTTTTGGGACATTGTTGATAGGAAGTAGAGTGAAGAAACCAAAGCTGAGTGAGATGGGAAAGATTCTCATCCCACTGATGTCTTGAGTCATGATAAACTGCCAGTATTTGAATTAGAGCTTTTCTTTCAAATAAAATAATCTCTGTTTCCAACAAAGGTAAATTTTTTTGGGTAAGATGTGCTTTCTCTTCTGCAATTTGTGTCTCACAGCTTTATTCCTTTATTCTGGGTAAGATTCTATCCATCAGTCCCCTTTGCCTCATTCAAAAAGCAGTCTAATGAACTGCTGGATCAGGATTTCTCTGTCTCTGGTTACTCATGCAATTTCTCTAAGTGCTTTGATGAAGTGAAGTTGAGAATTTTTAGGAATCAGCTGCTTCTCAGCGGCAGCATTGCCCTCTGGTGGACGCATGACTCCAGTGGGGGAAAAGGGGGAGAGAAAGAAAAAGTTATGTGAACTGGCCCTTTTGTTTTTTCTCTTTATTCTACTCAAATCTCCGTGAATTTAGAGGGTGGATAAAATATTAAGCTACGCTGCAGAATCTATTACAAATACCTTGGAAAATCCAAGCTTTCCACCAATTAGTGACCAGGTGAAATGTATGCCATTACTGACTACGGCATTAAGTGGAGTCTTGGGGTAGTGGAAACAATTTTTAAAAGTGAAAGAAATCTTCAGTACACAAGGAGTGTAAGTACTATAAGCCAAGGTCTTAGACAGAATATAAATAAATAGAGAATGAGGAGAAAATGCTTTCCAAATGACAGAGAAACTCTTTACCGGCACCATTAAAATTAATTTTTAAATATGCTTCATCAAAACTTCTTATTTGTAGCTGAGCTAGAAAATTCAAATTCTGAGCTAAAGTAACACTCAAGGGACATCATGAAGTTGGTCACCAAAAGATATGAAAAATAACTCTAAATCATGAAAAATGAAAAAAAAAAAATTACTCTAGGACTGAAAGCATTGGAAATGGGATTTAGTTCTCCATGCATCTCAATAGTTGAGCTACAGCTGATAATGATGATGATAATGATAAAAGTCTCTGACGGCTTCTTAAGTTTCCTGTATAAATATCCCATTTAAATGAGACTCCAGACCTTTGGCTGGGGTTTTGAAAGAAGTAGAGAATGATTGAGAGGTCTTTGGAGCCCAACACCTATTTACAAATGTTCTGTTGATTTAAAGTTTATAATTTATCATAATACTTGGTGGCTTTAGATTCCCTCCAGTATTAACTTCCATTACTTTCAACATGTGTTTCTTCTTCCTGGCTGATATTATAAGAATATCATTGAATTCTGGGTTTCCATTAACTCCTGGGTTACTGGGCAATATTCTGTGCTTCATATTTTATGCTGAGATTAGTAACAAGGACATAAATACCCAGCAATAAAAAATAGCCTATTTAAAGATGCCTCATTTGTGAGCCTTTCAGAAAACATATTGTTTGCATACATTAGGAATATTTTAGTCAGTGGGCTTTCTTCAGACCACTTCTTTGGATCTCTCATTTTTATATCAAAGGACTTTGTTTTTCATCTTTTATAATCCATGAAGGAATGCTATATTAAAAGCCAATTCATCATTATTTGATGTAAAAAAAAAAAAAAAAAAAAAAAAAAAAAAGAGGAGGATATTAAGATATATGAAGATTTTAATGATTTAAAGGCTCTTTAATGGTCTTATTACATGTCTCTCCAGTGAAAACATGTGATACTTTCATTCTAGAAAGGACTATGGAAGTGTTTCAATGTATGAAAAAAAAAAATGAGAGTGCACAGACACCATAAGTGATATCTCATTTTAAACATCTTAAAAATTGCATGCTTCTTTTATGTGCTAGAAGTTTAATGACGTGCATTTTAAATAATGGAAATGGGCAAAGTAAGCTGCAAAGGGGAGAGATTTGAACTAAAAGTTTTCAGATGGTCTTTTGATGCCCCTGCATAAACTCAAGCTACAACACGTACAATTAACAGATTAAAGTAATCTTTTTTGCCTTTGTTGCTCTAATTCACTATTGTTTTAAAAAATGCAGCACTGAGAAGAAAGTATATCAATAGGAAGATCATTATTGAGAAAAAATATTTCTGTATTGGGAATAAGTAACTAGAAACATGATACCAGTACCAGAGAAGAATATTCTAGCTTTGATTGCTGTATTTCTAGCTAAAATCTGGAAATCTCTTTATGAAAATCACAGTGTCTGTGCTTTGGATGCTTTTAGATGGTTTAGATATGGAAAATTATTACTGTTTAAATGGAGGAGGAGATTAAAGTCAGATAAATTCTCTTTAATTCTGAATGGAATGATCATAAGAAACAAAACTAAGTCTGCTCTCATGTAACAATTTTTGATGAAACTGTGTTAAAATATCAGATATCTAAACCAAATCTAGATCCCAGCACAAGCTGAAATTCCTATTGTTGCCTCATCTATAGTTATTCAGAGATAATTCTAAGCACATATAATAATAGACTTACAGCCCTAATGACAGTATTCACTGTCTTCCATCACACATTTTGTTCCCATTTTTTATTTTCCCCCTAATGATTACAGGATGTTTTTAGATTTCTTTACAACTACATTATCTTTTTTTTTTT
>VXAC01002371.1:1088213-1178789 GCA_013399225.1 Rhipidura dahli | reverse complement strand
TTTTTTTTTTTTTTTTAACCTAAGAGATGTACTTTTTATTTAGAGTGCTTGGTTCTAAGTACTTTTTTTTCCTATCTGTCTCTTTTATTAACCATATGTGGGCTAAAAAGCACAAAAGCATTATATCCTTATTTCTCACAGAAGATTAATTGGGGTTGGGAGCACTTGCTTGAAAGTAAATTTTCAATGAAGCTTGTTTTGCAAAACTGCTTGTATTCACAAACCATCTGCCAGTTCCTTCTTAATTTACTGAAGCTTCTAGGACAATCTTGGCCTTTTATGGAAACACAAGGCAAAACAATGCTGGGGAGTTTTGATCTGAAAAAAAAGATAAAAAAAGGAAACAAAAAAATTCATGGTTCTCTCAACAATAAAAAAACCCCTACAATAATAGAAGAGTATTTAGGCAAAGTTTCTTTTCCAATTTGACTATTTTTTCCAAGTCTGTTTGAAATGGAAGTTTATTTACGCATTTCCAATTAGAGGAAAATTCTACCATGAGTATATGGATTTTAGCCTGTGTCATCCTTATCCTGTTTTACTTTTTGTTCTCCCTACCATTTTTTTTCTGACCACTTGGCAGTTCAGTTTAGCCCTAAATATTGCTCCTGATGGCTGGAAAGCAGAAGGGAAGTTATTTAGTAGCATATAGCAAATTTTGGAAGTGCCTTATTAGGTAATTGCAATGGAAGTGATCCTTACACCACCTCTAGTATATGCCAAGGTAAATGAACAGGATTCTGAAAAAAGTTGCATCTATAATTATTGTTAAATAATTTAAGTAAGTTTTAATGACATCACATTTTTCAAAATTTTATATCAATTAATATAAATGAATTAATAATATAAATTACTATGCTTCTTCTTTCAGTTTAAGTAAACTTTACCTTCCTTGGTCTGTTCTGCCCATCCTCAACTTTCATGCCCCTTCAATCACTTCTAATCAATGCACTTCTTTATGAGCTGTTGTTTTCAATCTTGTAGAATACATCCCATGAGAGCCCTTCCATCAATGCATTATCCTTACTGGATTATCACTCTGTTCACTATTAATTCATGAGACTGATTCGCCCCCTTCCTCACAGAGAAATATTAACATGTAATTAAGATACAAATCCTAATGTGAGAGCATAATAACAGGAAAGTCATCTGAGGGAAACAAAATCACAGCAGTGACATGTTCTAGAAGAGGGCTGCAGCTGAAGATTAATTGGTGAGCACTCACAGTGACAGCAGATAACTCATGTGTTGCATTGACAGAGGGAATGAAAGAGCTGGAATCTGCAGACTCTTTGTCATAAATAAAGGAGATGGCTTTCTGCAGAGCAATTCCTAAATCTGCTTACATTTAAAATATTTTTCATGTTGAAAATAATTTGCTGAATACTATGCAAAATCTGTGTAGTTCCACTGTATTTGGGTCAATTCACACTCCTTTGGCTCTTCTACATCGCTTAAATTATCAATCAGGAGCTGTGAATTCAAACAAGGGCAATCCTTTATTAAGATCACACTATTGGAGGAACAAATGGGTTAATGGCATTCTGAATTTGTGTTTGGTATTTGCTGCTCGAATCTTACAAGGTGTATAAACACACAGGGAAACGACTGATCTGGACTTATCTTCTGTGTTTATCTGTATGTGTGTGCATGTGCTTTGCAGTAAAACTTGAAATTCCTTGGGGCACCATCCAGGTTTACTAAAAGGGAAGTAGATTGCATTTTTTAATGCATTATTACACTGGTGAAAAACAGGTGAGGATTTTTAAGTGAGAATTTTGCAGGAGATGATTTGTGAAGAGAGGGACAAAGGTTAAAAAGAAATACTTTGAAGTCACATGTCTGAAAATGACTTCATCATTGTTAAAGATTTTAATGCACTGCAAAGAGGTTCTGTGCAAAGTTACTTGCGCTGAGAATGCCAGAGGATGATGAGCTCAATTCCAGTAACACCTTCAGAAAGTGATATCAGTAAATGAAAATGCACATACAATTAGATACTGAAATATTCATAACATTTCAGCAATGGAAGTGTTGTATTATGAGAAGGTAAGAACAAAAGCAGATAATGAGGCATTAATAGCTGAATCTTACATAAACTACATTTGGATCAGACAGATGCAAAATGTGGCTTGTATATTGAGTATGAATTCCAAGTGTCTAAAACTTTGCATAGAAAATATAAGTTGAGACTAAACTTCATATTGAAAGGCATTAGGGGGTTGAGAAATTCAGAATGGAGTGGGGGGGATTTTGTAGAATACAGAACTGTATGATGTACTAAAGCTGGGGCACCCATTTGAGAAGGTTCTGCTGTACAAACAAATGAAGAAAAGGCACAAAAGTTGCCTGTCAATAAGACACACGAGCAGTCTGTGCTTTAACCCTGGGTTGTTTTGGTTTTTTTTCTCCTTCCATGGAAAGATTAAGAGGCACTTTTGGGAAAGAGTCTCTTTCTTCCCTGAAACTTCCCTGGTTAATGATGGCTGATATTTACCACAGTGAGATAGGTTAAATGTGTGTGATCAATGTTCCAAACTGTGGCTTCCAGCCAGTCTTCTCAAGAATATATAATAGTAATATAACTGATCCCCCTTCCTTCCCCAGTCCCATTCTTCACTCTCTGTGAAAGGATAAACATGGCTAACTCTGAAATCCACCTTGCAACACCAGAGTGGTCATATTACCCCACTTGGTAGGCTGCTGCAAAGATAGTCATTCCAACCAAACCAAAATAACTGCATGAATGAATTATACAGGCTGAGAAGACAGCTAGGGGTTGTGAATTTGGGCATGAAGTTCAGGCAACCATTTGTAGCCTTATGCAGTTCTATTTGATAAGGCAGAGCTCAGCACTGGAATTCAGAACCACAAAGCCTTCATCCTTCGAGAAACACTCTGCTAATCTCTTTCAGCTGGTACAGATGTGGAGAATTCCTTCTCTCAGTAATTTAAACCACTATCAAAATGTTGCACTAAAAATCCTGCCCTGAATTTTCATTAGGGATATCCTTTAAAAGACTCAGTTTTGCAGTCTTTGGCTTTATAGTTTTCATGTCCTGAACAGTGAAATAATACTGAGAGTTGTGTATGAAAGAGTGAATGTCCCTCCTTCCCATCATCACATTCCAAATATGCTCACAAGTAGCCCGTGCAAAGTTAGACACAATGCCAGTTTGGACTGGAGTTTGTATTTATCTTTTGATGGACTGTGTAATTATACCAAAAATAATTAGGACTGGCTTGAAAAAGTGTCTATTGAGTTGGCCTTTCTCAGCCATCCTTTTTACAATCATCCTGTCTGAACTAATAGAAAGTAAATAATGATTAAAAGGTAATGAGAAGTAATGGACCTTAAACAGATTGACTGTTGATTGGGTACCACCAATTTGCAACATTTGTGCTTCCTTCAGGGCCCTCGAGCTGTGCAGCTCCCTAGCAACAATGAAATCTGCTCTGAGATGTTCTCATACAGAAAAAGCTGCACTTGCCAGCACGGTATGGTGATAATCGAGCTGGCAAGAGCTGAAATTGCTGTGCAACAAATACCCTTACATTCTGCAAGATGCTGCGCTCTGCACTGTGCATGGCAGCCACGGTTACAAAGCCTTGCCTTTTGAGAAAATATTTCCATACTTTAATTTGTTTTCCATGTGCAAAAGTTGCTGTGATGGGGAGGGGGTGTGTCTGTGTGTTTATCTTATTCTTGCAGTGTCTGAACCCTGTCAGTATTCGTGTTCTGGGGTGCTTTTCTGCAGTAATATGTAAAGTTATGTTTGGACAATCCAGACCTGGACTCCAGCTTCTTCAAAATATTTGTGCTGCACGTCTTTGCTACATGTTTGGATTCAGAGGAATCTTTTCTCCCGTGCCTTCTTTTCTCATCTATGAAAGAAGAAAATATTATTTACATACATAATGGGGTTGAATTATGGGGGACAAAGGAGGTAGTTTCAGTGATAAAAATTTTAATTATTGCACTATTTTGTGAAGTGATTAGGTAGAGATGGTACTATACCATTCATACAGTTGTAAAATAGGCAAATCTTGTCCTGTCTGGTCTGCTGGCTCTATTGTAGTATAGCATTATAGTTAAAGAGGGAAATGGCATCAAAATGACAGCATTCCAGTCATCTGCTGAATTTCTCTCTGTTGGAAATGACTGAGAACCAAACTAATCTAACCTGCCATGTTGAAGTCTTTTTTCAACATAGAACATCAAAATCTCAGGTATAAAAGTTAATTTTCACTACAATGAACCTTACAATGCATTTCTCACATCTAATTTAAAGATTAAAATTATTTACAAATATTATAGCTCTTTCTCTTATTTCCTGTAGTTGAAATTAATGGTTTTTAGACAGGAATATTTTTTAAGACAGTTTTTTAAGACAGGAATATTTTAACATCCTATTGTGGACAATGTCTTAGCACATTAACATAGAAAATTATTCTGATTTTTGTCAGAATATCTCTGTCTTTTGAATAGTGCTTTCTGAATTCAGGTCTTGAATGGTTTTCAGGGCTCCACTGTTGTCACTGTTATGCTCAAGCAGGATGTGTTACTTCATGGATGTTATATTTTAAGTGGTATTTTAATTTCATTTTTTCTTTTTAAGTGAGACAGAAATGCCTCTTATTTAAAACTGCATACCTACCTGGTCTTGACAACATTTATCCCTTTCATTTTTACCTTGTGTACCTCTTTTCTTAACAAACATGCATGCAACCCCCACAAATGTGCATGTTACTTTTGATTTGTTTGGTTCACAAGCCTGGGATGCAGTCATTTATTTATCTGATAAATAGTGTGGCCTTAATGGGTGCCTTATCAAATCTCTGAACTGCTAACACAGATGTAATATCAAACCATCCTGAATTCCAGCTCCTTGCTATTGCCTGCTTCTCCAAAAGTAAATTTGGAAAGAAGAATATTGAATTAATTTGTTTTGTGTCCATTGGCTGATTCTAGTTTTGAGCCTGGCAGTGTCAGGGAGCAGCAAACAAAACACATGGAAAGCAAAGCTGGTGTAATCTGCTGCTTTTCCTTGACCTGGCTCCCTCAAGTGTGAGGGGGTTTCAGTACACAGAGAATGCAAAGTAGCCTCCATGAGGCAGTGGTGTGGCTTTGCCTCAGGTGTGAGTGCAAATGCAAACCATGAATGACACAGTTTAAAGAAAAAACTGTATACAATTAACTGCCTTTGATTTGGCATTAACTTTGCTTGCTGTGGCTGCTGAGTTTGATGCAATTTAATCAAGGTAAGCAATTTTAAGTAGCCAAAGATGGCTTTAAAGAGATGTGGTGATTTCTGGGTTTGGATATACCTGCCTCTGTGGAATGCAAATGGGAGAATGAAATCTGGTCTTTGATTTCTATTGAGTGGCTTTGAAAAAAGTCACCGTGGAGATAAATTTGTTTGACATAGTCCTACTGTTCTTCTTTTAATCTACCCTTGTGTGAAACATGATAGCTGCCTTTATAAAGTGTCAATTTTCCAAGTCTTAATGTGTTTTGACAGAAACAGAAGCTTAAGTTTTTGTTCTTTACTCCAGTTCTACAAAACCAAAATTATCTCTGATAATGAAGCTCTGATTTGATGTGTTCAAATTTCTATTCTCCTGAAGAACAAAACTTGGTGGCTGTTTCATCTGCAATAAAAAGTTTGCCAGAGCATAAAATGTGGCAGGTGTCTTCATATGGGGCTCCTTTTGGGGAATCTTGCACAGGTTTGAATTTATAAAGGCTTCATTCAGCATGTAAACTAATCTGGTTTTGATTTCAAAAATGCCAAAATGCTGCTTTAGTCAAGACCATTGCAACTTAATCTATAAGAGGGTTACACAAATGCAGAATTTGCAACACAGAATTTGTGCAATGGCATTCTCTTGGGATAGAAAGCATGTTGTGGTGACATGGACTACAAAGGAGAACCTTGTTTTCCTCTGGTGGCAGTGTGAAACTGAAGCATTTTGCTGTCTATACCTTGAAAGCACTTAAAATCTAAAACACTGGATCTGGGCAGGCAGGAGGGATACAGCACACGGATAAACAAGTGAGATTTATGCATCCCATTTGCATCACCCATCTCATGTGGATATAGTTTTTTTAGGTTATTTTGGCAACTTTCCCTGTTGTCTAGATTATCAATATCAGACAAGTAGCAGATGCCTATTAATAAGCCTTGTTTCAGTGAAATTTGGGGGCATCTGCTGATAATACTCTTCAGGGTATTATATCAAGAAGAAAGGAAAAGAATTCAAACCTGGGGGGAAACCTCAAAAATATTTGAAACCAAAAGGTATTGTGTAAAAACTGAAGGATGTGGAGGCTCTGGAACATTTTATGAACAACTAGACTTGAAGGGGACATTTAAAAACATGTTATTGAATCACTGTTGCATTACAGTTCTATTGAATTATGTCAGAAATCCTTGGCAAAAGTTCTTAAACTTAGTGAGATTTCTGTAGTCCTACTGGTTCCAGAATTGATAATAGACTGTAAAGATTTTGTGTTAAACTTTAACAGCCTGTGAATAAGAGGATTTTAATTTCACTCCTGTATTTTATATGAAAGTTTGAGTCAGCATGTGGAGGAAAGTCAAATCCTAGGTCAGTGGTTTGGAAGTTATTTTAACATATATGGGCTGCAAAAATAGCTCTTTGTCCCCTAGTTTAAGCAGAAAAAATGAATGGGATATGGTACATTTTTTTGCCTAGAGAACAAAAAATTAGGCTCCAGATTCATAAATGGAGTGTGTTTGCTGTTGGTTTGCATTTACTAGACTTGTTTTGTGAATAAAACCAAACACAGATTTCTGAGGGAGCAAATAGAGAAATTTAAAAGCATGACTATGTGGTCAGGCAAGTCAAGCCATTATTCGGTGGCACATTCTTGCACATTGGTGATGTGTTGAATGAAACAGAACAGCTCTTAATCCTGTGTTGTCAGTAGCTGGATTTTTGGATAAAAAAGTTTTCCCTTCTGTACAGATTGTTAGGTTTTTTCAACACCTGAGGAATCAAATTCCCTTAATATGGTAGAAGCAGGGGTTTTTTTTTGTTCATCTCCTATCTTATTCAGACTTAGTCACATGTGACTGATCTGCTCTGCTCTCAGCATCAAGTGCAAATGGCATTTGTGGGTCCTTTGATTGGAAGAGGCTTTCTTAGCTCAAGGTGTAATGTTACACTGTTAGTGCAACCTGTGCAGCACAGGTTCGTGCTGCAAACCTGTAGCAGCTCGTTCTACTCAGCAAGCAAAACACTGGAGTCAGCAGATAAATGCAGTTTGCAGTGGCATAAACTGCCTGATGTGTGCTTATAAATATGCATTTACAGTACACTTTCCAATACTTATTATGCTTTTTGAATATATTAAACTAACACATTTTCCTCACAGATTAAGCAGGAGCTCATTGTATATCAGCACAAAGTTATTTCCAGAAAAAAGTAATGTATTTAAATATGAAAATCAATGCCTACTAAAGTACTATTTCAAATTTTCTTTCAATTAGTTTTCTTTTTTTCCTCTTAATGTTTGTGCATTTTTGTAGCTGAAGTGCTATATCTGCTGGTTTTGATACTATTCAATTTGGTGCTCTTACTATAAAGTTGCTTTATCCTTAGCATATTGTAACCATAAAGATCATCTGAAAGTTCTGATAATTTTTATGTTTAATATTTACAGTAGCAAACATAACAATCATACCACCTGATTGTATTGCAATCTACTGAGCAAATAATACCAATCCTGCTTTTGTGTTCTTAGTGAGTGAAGCAGAAATAAAACAATTCTCACTGGTAAGGATGAAAATGCACGATTGTGCCATTTTCTAATGCAGATTTGTAATATATGCAGGCATAAATAGGATCCTAGCACACTGCAGAAGCTGGTTGAGTCCAGACCTCTTATTAATTGGGCCATGCCACCATTCCCAGGCAGTGTGGATGAATAAGTGGAGAGCAGAGCAGTCAGACCTGATGACTTTGCATGTGGAACATACAGGTGATCTAAGTGATTAAAATCTTTGACTAACTTCGGAGTGACCCAGTGGACTGGATGCCCATTTGCTCCTGTGAAGTGTTAGAGGCAACCTTGGAGCAGAGTTTTTAGTTTAATTCAGAGGAATGTGTTTTGTGGCTCCTGGGGACCCGTAGCACAGGGATTACAGCGAAAGGTACCTGAGAAGCATCCCCCTGATCTGAAATACAAACTTCAGGGGAGCTGGACCTGATATTTCTACATTACATAATGGCTTTTGGTGTCACAGGCATTACCCAGTAAACCTTCTAATGCGAGCAGACCTATGTTTTATTAGGAAAATAGGATTCAGGTGTGGCAAGAAAAGACCTATGTCTTAGTAGGAAAATAGGATGCAGGTGTGGCAGGAAAAGACCTATGTTTTATTAGGAAAGTAGGATTCAGGTGTGGCAATTGGTTTCAGAGTATTTTCTGGCCTTGCCATTGTTGTTCCTAAAGTTAAACACTTCTTTTCATGCTTCCGAAGTCTATGAGTGCTTCTTTAACCGGGACTACCACACAGTAGTTGTGCAGGTAGGTGTGCTAAATTTCAGATGTTACAAACATGTTATCATGTGAGAATGAAAAAATGGTCAGTGTTGTCTGCTGTGAAATTTTACCTGTAGTCATTTCAGTAAAATGACATTTAAAATGAAACCTCTTTTTTTTGTCTCCTGTTTATTAATGAGCTCTTAAGGCAATTGGGCTGTGCAGCTTCTCTGTTTTACATTGTTGTGTAAATAATGCAAAAATCAGTAAGATTTTAATCTTAAATGTTTTAATGATTATTGATAATAACGTGCTTTAATATGAAGGACACAACTGTTTGTTTGTTATACAATTCTTGACATCACTATATTGATCAGAATTCTCCTCTTAACAACTGCTATATTCAGTTTCTTATAAGTCCTTGATAAACAAACCAACTTTAAATTAAATGTTAGATTTATTTGATTTGAAGCTTTTTGGCCCATATGTCTTTTCAGGACCCTCTAAATTGTGTCCAAATTTGTTAGTAGTGACTGGTATTGTGAGCCAGTGTTTTTTAAATAATTCCTTTGTACATATATTTAATAACTCATCAGAGGTTGACCAGATGTACTGCCTTTGTTTCTTCGGTTGCTTGCAGGCGTAAAATTCAAGACATAATACCAATGTGAAATTGAGGCAGGTTCATGTTGGGTTTTACTGATAGCAAAGTTCCTATAGCATTCTTTTTTTCTGTATCTCTTGAATAGGTATAAATTATTAATATGCCATTAACTAGTGTTGGTTGTTTAATAGGAGCCGGGCAGTCTTTTAAAAAATATTTTATTTATTATTATTATTGATGGCTTTTATACGTAATGGCATCTTTGTTTACTTCCTTATTGATTTTAGCATCTGATGTGTATTTATATATATCATTAGTGTAGTACTATTATAATTAAAACCATGGGGGAGGAAATGTGCTTCCCCAGTTCATGTGGAATTTGTGAAAACGAATGGCTGTTTATCTGAACTCTGATTCAGAGCCAGGTGTCTCTCTCGGCAGGTGTCAGTCCAGGTTAGGTTTTTATCATCAGGTTTTTTTTTGCTCTGGAATGGAAACCCATAATCTGTGTGTGAGCAGGCCTTGAACTGCAGTGGAGTTGGTATTTTACAACTGTGCTAAGCTATAATTACGCTAAGTAGTTTATGCAGTGAATTTGGGAAGAAGAAGAGTAAAGATAAGGGTTTAATGTCTGGAGGGCCAAGTTAATAAGGTCACTAATTATGTAAATACAATGTACGTATTCATTCTTTCAGTTTTCAAGCCAGTTGCCTCAATAAGTGAGTAATGCAGTGCAGTATCTTGAGTTTTTTGGGGACTGCTGGTGGTGAGGAACATCAAATGTTGTTTTCAGCTAGTGACAGCACAGCTGGTGTTGGCTGTGGGAGTTCAGGTTGGAACCAAAGGGACAGGATGAGCTACTGACAGTTGCCCTGGCATCAGGTAAATAGGGCCCTATCAGACACTCAGTTCCCAGTTTAAGCACTTACTTGTTCTGTGTGCTAAAATTATTAGCCATCTTCTGTCCCCTCAAAATGTCAGATAATATGAAAAAGGTAATGTACTCTGCTGAACACAGTAAAGTTTTTCTTACTTCAGGTAGTGCTTAAAGCACTGTATTAAGCAAATTGGGTGGAACATCAAACATCTTACTGTTTCTTAGGGCTTGCAGGGCACTTTTTCCACTGCTTGAGCGAAATCAAAGCCAGTTAAGCTACAAGTCTTGCACTAGATTTGTGGCAGAACTTTGCTCTTTGATTTATTCCCTTTTATGAGTAGGAATCTGTAACCTACTGATGGGATACATTGCATAAGCTAGACTTGTCCTGAGATATTGAATATAATAACACTTTGGCCAGATGTCAGGTTTGGATTTTATTTCTTCCTTCTACAGTTTGTCTTCTGAACCACTTAAAGGGATTTGCTCAAAAATACATGTTGCTTCCAGCTGAAACCTCTTGATCATTGTAGTTATTTTTCAAGACAGCTTATTCATCCTAAACACCCCCTCTGATCAAATTAGTGAGCACTATTTAAGGTGTAATATGCTTATTTTAGTACCAGCCTTCTGATATACTGCCATTCACTCTCTTTGAGTCTCTGTAGCACAGAAAAACTCCTCAGTTCTGTTTGAACCTCTAAGATATTTGTTAGGGGGTTTTGATATCTTTGCCTGCAACTCAAATTTAGACCATCAAATTCTGCTCAACTGTCTCAAACCCTGAATATGGCAGAAGTCTCTGAGAGCTTGAATTTCTAATGTTCATGTTCCCTCACTGCCTTATGTTGTGCTTCTGGTCCTAATCTGACTCACCTCAGATGCTGAAGTGTTCACTAGTGCCAAGACTAAAACTTGACAGGATCTAAAGACATGTTTTTTTTTTTTTTTTCCTTCCTTGTCTGAAGGTGCCTGTTAACTTAGAGTGCAACATCCTTCCTGAGTCTCTTACATAAATTGCTTAATTGTAAGAAGGTTCACATAAAATATGACAGACACAGTCTCAAATTATACTTGTTGCCATGGAGGACTTGAATTTAATTTCAGCTCCTCAGTGCTTCAGTGTGGAAACATAACAGCTTCAACAAAGAGGATTTGGGAAGCACCTCCAGTGAAGGGCATAGGATTTTGGTTATTTAGGGGATAGGACAGCAATACTGCCTGTGAATGATTTCCAATCTTCTGGGTTAGCTAAACTGAATTTTAAATCTGAATGCTAAAAACTGTTCTGTGAAAACAAAAGGGCTTTTTTGATTTACAGATCATTATTCTTGCCAGCTAAACCATGAATCTGGATTTGTTACCTGTTTGTTTGTAATTCCATGTGTGGCAAACACGTAAGTTAAAGTACTTGGTTATGTATCTCCTAGCATAAAACAAGGAATGGATGAGGAATTTCCAGAGAATCCGGAACCAAAACTTTAATCTCTTCTGGTGTTTTTTCTTGCAAGGGCCCATAAGTAGAGGATTAAGGAATATCAATTTTTTGTGCATTTAGAAAATTCTCATGCTGTTAAAGAATTTATTGAATTGAAACTGGTTGTTAACTTCCCTGAGCTCAAAAAATTATTTGCTTAACCTAAAAAGCCAAACTATTGAGGTTATGAAATAATTAAACAGCCTTGAAAGCTTTTTACTTGGACAATCATCCTATTGTAGAAAATACCACCTTTTTCATCCAAACTGTCATCCAAATAATTCAAAACCTAAGTGCAATATATCAGCCATGACCACTTGGCATCTGCTTCGCTGGAAATTGCTTATATAATTTGTTTTGCCTCTTTAGTTTTGTGCCTTAGGTTTTTGTCTTCAAGTGGGTATTTTTTTCATAGAACTACTTTTGTTTCACTAGGGTGCTTCATCTTAAGAGAGTGGCAATCTAAGTTTGAAATTGGGATTTAGAATAACATCCTGACTCTCTCCAGCTCTGAGCTGTGTGCAATATGCAGTCTGTTCTTTCTTTATCAAGTGGGTTCTGATGCAATGAGAATTTTTAAGGGGGAAAATACACAGGAATTAAACCAATTTTAGATGCAAATGCATTATGGACAGCTAATAGCTGTTTGATATTTAATATCCAACTCCTTTTTTTTTTTATTTATGATCCTCTATGGTGTTTATCTATTGTTAGATGATGGCAGATCTGTAATAGAGCAGCAAAATCTTCTCACCTCTCAGTGTTTAATAAAGAATAAAATACAACAAATCAAGCACAATTTTGCCTACCATCCTTTGAAAACTGAGCACTGAAATGCACTGTTTTAGTACTTGGGACAAGCTCTGTATGTCTTTTTATGATATTCTGTTTATTACAGAACAAATTGACTTGAAAAAGATGAAAAGTTGAAAAAAATGTTTTGTTATCTGTGTTTGAAATGGGGGAAATTAAAAAAACAAATCTTGTACTTGCTCTCTGGCCCTCAAGAATTAGAAGGAGCTCTAATGTTCAATGACTCTTCAATGTTTTACTTGGGAAATGAACATCTTTTGAGGTATTGATGTTCCAGCTCCTGTAAAACAAATAAAAAACTGAACACTTCTTTTAGCTGTGTCTTAATAGCATGCTTGGAATGGCTACTGGGCCTCTTACTTTTTAATCCAGATCAAAACCCTTGAACCTGTTTTGTAATATGGGGACATATTGATGCCTGGTCTAATACCAAAGACTAATGGAGTTTTGTCCTACTTCAGATTTGTAGATTGGGGCAGCTCTGTCAAATACAAAGCTTTGAATACAGGTTTTCAGCTTTAAGTATCAACATCAACTTCAGCCATGTGGTGGCTTTACAATGCAAAGTCAGGGTTTTTGTTTGAGGCAGTCAAGAGGAGGTGGAGATCTGTTTTGAAGTTCATCTCTTTTTGGTTCAGTCAACTGTGTGCTCTACAAACTTGTCTTGAAGGAAGATATCATACCCCAAGATCACATTCAGGCTGCGTGAAACCTCAAGTGACACAGTTACCTTCGGTGCAGTGATATTTTGAAGTAGCATAGATGCTGAACAAGTCCTGTCATCACTGCAATCTCTCATGCTAACCCACCATTACAGTGTTGTGGTGTCTCAGTTTATGTTCTAAGAGGCCTCAAAGATGGTAATCTTTTGCAAAAATCTGTTTTAACTAACCTGCTGTGGTGTGTAGCCATATTTTGAAAAGTAAAATGCCAGTGCAATGGTCTTATGTTGGTCTGAATACTTGTATGATATAGTTAGGGGGAATGAGGAAATGGATTTCTTTTTTCATAGGGAGCAGGAAATCCTCTGCTTTTGGAGTAGTGATTTGTGTAGCATCAAGGATTTTTTTAGTTTTATATATTTATATAACTGAGTACTATCTTTGGCTAAAACTAAATCAGTCTGATATTGTCTTGAAGAAAAACTATGATTTCTAGTTTTTTTAATAGCTCAAGCATTTTTGGTTCTGTGATGTAATTGTAGCTGACAGAAAGGTCTAGTCTTGAAATGCTCAACCACATTTGAGTTTTAAGAGTTAAATCAGGCTCTGAAGCAGAGAAAGTTCACCTTAAAAATAAATAATGATCAGAATAAAAAAGGAAGCGAAGAGGCTTGGTGTGTATGTGTAAAAACTGCTCTTTGCTCCAGGCATTAGCTTCCTACCACATCTGGTCAAAAGTGTGTCTTTTTGAGGTCAGATTGTAAATGCTCAAACAAGAGGTCATGAAAAGTTGTGTCTTACTTGTGTAAAGCCAGCAGACTCATTTTGGTTGAAACTGGTGTTACTGAATTTAGATTTTTAGCCCAGAGCTCTACTGTAAAAAAACACAGGTATTGAGTTCATGCATCCAGGAAAAAAACATTCCTTCAGGTTGACCCTTCCCCCACTACTTCTAGTCAGATGTGCTTGTTTTTCTGTGACATTTAGGTGTGGAAATTTTTGCAAGAAATTAAGAGGATGTGACAGATTACTGTTTGCACAAGAAAGAGGTGATGACATTTCTTCCTTGACAGAGAGGAGCAGTATGGTGATACAAGTTTTATTTTAATATATATCTAGTTATGAAATGTGCTGTGTTTTACATTGATTAGAAATTCGTGAAGAAGAGCTGATGTTATATTAACATTGATGAAGATTATTCCTGCTACATTTGCCATGCAGTTGCCATGGCAACTGTACTGTAGAGTGACCCAAATTAATTTTCCACCAGTCACTAAGTGCCCTGTCAGGTTGGTTTTTTTTTTGGTTTGTTTTTTTTTTTGTTTTTTTTTTTCCCCTTGTGCTAGAGATCAGCAGGCTCTCAAGTACTTGGGGTTTTTTTTTGAGGAATCTTGCCTTATGATTTGTCTCTTGAAAGTGACGGCTGAGCTACATTAATCAACCCAAATCTCTTACCTTCATTTGTGCAGTTAAAAGCACGCCATTTAAATGCCAGCATTACAGAGAGAAACACTTGAATGAATAACAAGTAATTGAATGGAAGCAAATGTGCAATATCTTCATAGTAATTGGAGCAGACAGCATAGTGTGGTCATTTGCAACCTCTGGCTTTGCTCTGCTCTGCTGCTTCTACATCCAGGCTTCCACATCCCTCTTAGGGAGCAGCAAGTCTTTGCTGAGCCTGATCAGAAAGGGAGCAGAGAATACTGTGCTCTGCATGTTTATCTTGCTCTCCACAATTCATTAGCAGGGTGCCAGTAGAACATCCTTTGGCAATAAAAGGATACAAACTCCTGATAGAGATATTGGCAGCTTATTGCTGGCGTGGAGCTGAGCCCCACTTCCAAATGCTCTTGCTTGTGTAGCTGGTGTGTCATGGAAGTGACATGAAGTCAGTCATTTCAAGTTTAAAGCTACTACTCTTAATTATCACCGTATAACACAGCATTTTGGTGTCTGGCAACGACCAGGGTGATGATTTGTGTCTGTATTTCCCCTTGCTGGATGTGGTTTTGCCTCACCCCTGTCTTTGTTCACAAAGGATTTCTATCCCCGTGTCAATGAATGCACCTTCCTTACTTGAAGCTCGTTTGTGCCTTGCCCATTTGTGCAGCTTTTTCTTCTGTAAGGGTCACGTCTGTATGCAGATTGAGTGTATCTGTATTCACATCCACCTTTGTAATATGTAAAACAATGTAATTGCTTTGTATTTTCATAGATAGGGACAAAGTACCTTAAAAATAGGGTCTTAAAACACCATGTGCCCAAAAGTTTTGCAAGTATATAGTGTAGTTTTGCTGCTAATTTTGTAATAACTGTTCAAAATATATAATATTGTGTTGCTATGCTGTCAGCTTATATCTAGGCAGTTGTCATACTGTCTGCTCTGTTCATTAACACAGAGCTCTTAGATTGATTCTGGTATTTGATAGGTTATTTGCAAATATTAAAAAGAACTAAACTTCAGGTATAAGACATGATTTGGAGAGGACAATGTCTTTTTTTTTTTTTTTTTTCCGTTTTTAAACCATTCTGCTGATTCAACCAAGATCACAAGTATGTTTAGTACTTATAATATGGGCTTTACTTACTAACTTTTTGACAGGGAAATGTAGAAACTACAAACATAATATTGCATTCAAACTAACACAAAGCTTTTAATCATGAAAACATTACCTGGTGTTTCTGCATTTAAACTGCTCAAAATGCTTGCATAGGAACTCCAAATGTGTAAAAGGACTCTGTTAAGTTTGTTGTATTAATAAATAGACAAGGATTCCTGCTGATAATGCCTGCTGTCTTACAGCATTTGAAGCAGGATTTTGTGGTGTTTTTCTGAACATCTTTTTTCAAGTAGCCTTTAAAAGGATCAATCTGTATTTTCAAAATGAAGCCAGTGGACTGATTCCCAAAAGCTGAGGGTAAAAGTATATTTATACATAGTTGGGAAAACTTAACCTTATGAACCTTCAGGAGGTTTTTTTATTTGAAGAAAGACTAGGACAGCTTCTCCAATGTCTCATGGTGACATGGATTTAACTTGGTAGGATATGTATCCAACCACAGGAAAAAGCACTGAGCAATCCAGAATGGTCTCTACCTTTGTTGTGGGGTAGTGGCTTTTGAAAAGCACCAGTTTTAAAGACAACTCTAAAACATGCTATTGATGACTAATTGCATTCTGTCTCTGAAATATTAACTTCTATGGGAGTCAGGGTATTTATGGGAAAAGAGCTTTCAAATATCTCATCTTTGAAGACAAAGCTTTTTAACTCTGAGAAGTAAATTTTCTTTTGACTCATAAAAGCAGACAGGGTTTTAAGGGCTGAACAGGTACATTCGCTTCATATTTTGCAAGTGGTTGTTGAGATGAGAACATATAAGAGTGTACTCACTTTAAAGCCTTTGTGTAATCAATGTACATAGACCAAGTAATGAAAGGCAGGGACAAACTGGGGGTGGGGGAGGAGAGGAATTTGCACTGCTGATCATGTTCTTCTCACTGCATTAGAGTGTCATAATTAACGCTTGTGTGTACAGCTTTACCCCTGCAAAGGGGCAAAGGAAAGGAAGTGGACTGCTTCTGATATGAGGGGCTGAAATCTGTGACCCAGGATGTCCTTTCTAGTCCCACATTCTCTGATAGGTTCTCTGACAGGATGGTCTGAAACTCTCTTATCAATAATTTGTAATAACCCAGTCCACTGTAACAATACAAGGTTTAGTGCTAAACTTAAAAGAATAATGCAGTGAAGCAGCTGGAAAGGAAGCTCCATCATATTTTAAGGAGCAAAGCAGATACCTGGAAGATTTATTCAAGAATAACAAACTGTGTGATTACACTATAGTACTCTGTAGTCAAATAAGGCCTGACTTCTGATTCCTGTCCATGGGGGTGGTGTGTAACAGCCAAAACAGCATTTCAATGTCTTACATTGCTTTTCCTCCCCTCAGTTCTTGTGCTGAGGGAAGCTGAGTAAATGCCATTATCAGAGCCTTTTTTTTTTTTTTTTTTACCTTTTTCCATTAGGCCTTATGCCTGTCATTGAAATTGGAGGTGAATTATTCTTCTTTGCAGTAAGACTTGTAATTTGTTAAGAAAGGGTGTAAGAGATTTGACTCATTCCTGAATGGCTTTCATCTTTCCAAAGTGCTGTTCTTGTGCAGTTCTAATGATGGTCCCAAAAGCAATTAACTGAGGCTGTAAAAGGATACATCCTGAGTGGAATAGTTGTCTTCCTCTATATGCATAGCAATACATTATTTATTTGCATGGGGACTTAAGGCTATTGTATCATGACTCCTCAAAAACACTCTGTTGCTTAGGAGTCTTCAGAAAAGGACAGAAACCTTTCCTCAGTGCCTCTGTTTACCTGTAATAGAAAGTGGGGATTCTTGCCAGCATCTGTGAGAGGGACATAGAACTCAAAAAAAAAAACCCCAACAAACCAAAACATAAAGCTCCAAGCCAAACATAATATGTCTGTCTCTCTCTGCCTTTCCTCAAGAAACCCCAAGCTCTCAAGCCACTGCAGTATCTCTTATAGTGGCAGGGTTTCCTTTAGATCTTTCCAATAAACTAAATTTAAAAAGAAAGGAATGAGGAAGCCACAGTACTCAATTTTCTGACTCTGCAGCTTCCTCTGCTCTCAGATTCTGAATGCTTGCCTTGGAAAGCTGGGGGTTGTCTGAGCCGTAAAAAGGCAGCAAAACGGATGTCTCTAGTTGATGTTTAATCCACTTGAAAAACTTGGCTCAATACATATGAAATGTATGTTGAAAATTAATGCATGTCGATGAAAAATATTCTGGTCATTTTGAAAAAAAGGCAAGAAAAATTCAAAGGCATTCTGAAGCTTTAATAAGCATAATGCTGATCTGCCTAATAAAGGTGGAAGATCTAAAGATGCTGAAATGCTTAAAAGTGCATTTTAATAGGGTAGAGGTATTTTTATTCTGTTATTTTAGCTACTCTGTTTTGAAGCCAATATAAAGATATTGGTGATAAACTCCTTGGAATTTTAAAAGGAAATAAAGAACAAAGGTAGGATACACAAAAATGTGCTGCAGGAGGGTGAATGCGTACATGTGCCTGCGTGTTGTAATGCTTAAATATAAATTTTACTCATTTCCATGAGAGTGTGATGAGGCACAGATGAAAGGAGTTTTCTTTAGAGACCAGAACAAGAGTTTGTGATGATGTTTTTAGAACTTACTTGCCCTCTTAACATCTCCAGTTGAATGGTAACAATCACAAATATTACCTGTTTCCATGTCCAGAACAGTGAGGCTCCATAACCAGCTGCTGAAGAGTGCTTAAGTGTTCCACTCTGCTTTATAAAAGTGTTTAATTAAATGTTGTTTAGCTGGGGGGGAAAAAAAAAGGCAATTAAACATGCTTAAATATTCCAGTTTCTGTTGTAAGTCTTATTTTTCACTGTTGCTTCTAGATCTTCTTGAGGATGAACATTTGTTCTTTAGGTTTGGGGATTAGAGAAAGGGGTCACATGTAAATGCTGAGCGACTTCATACAGAACTATTATGTTTTCAGGGAATAAAGCAAATATTTTATTACCCCTGCCTCAGCTGTAGGAAAAATGTTAACATTTAATTATAATCACTGCAGAAGAGACTGAGGGGTTTCATCTTTCTCCTGTTCCACCTCCTTTCTCTCCTTTCCTGTCTTCATGCAGTGGTTTGCTGGAGACTATCAGAGCAGCACCCTGAGGGATTCTGCTTAGGGATGCTGAAGTTACTTCAGGCACATGTGCACAGAGGGGATCTTGGAGCAGGGAGGTTTGGCAAAATTACTTCAATTTCTTGGTGTTGAGTAGACCCCCTTCCTCAAAGGATGCAGGA
Source organism: Rhipidura dahli (assembly GCA_013399225.1). Lineage (NCBI taxonomy): Eukaryota > Metazoa > Chordata > Aves > Passeriformes > Rhipiduridae > Rhipidura > Rhipidura dahli. The sequence continues at coordinate 1,159,985 of VXAC01002371.1, read as the reverse complement.
GGAAAGCTGGGAAAAGAAAAATGTTCTGTGAAAAGTAGTTCTGAATGTGTTTGCAAAGTCTTTTTTATTGACTGATTTCATGATGGTAAATGTGGTGGAACTCTGCACTTTCCACAATACTGCAGTAAATCTGTGGTGATAAAGCTTGAAAATGTTGTGGTGGGGGAAGTGGGTTAAAGTAACACCTGTGGAAGAGGTGCAGGATGCTTATTAGCCTGGTCAGATTTCTGCATTCTCCAGACATAGAAGCTACTGTTTAAAACCTTGCATAATTATACATGTATGCAATGAAGCAGTGTTTGTTCTGAATGCTACGCTTGTTTTAGCTTGAAGAAGACAAATGCAACAAATACATGTAATACAAGAGAAGGCAGTAATAAAAAGGGAAAGGTTATTGGTTTTGAATTCCAATTGCTGCCACTCAGGGTAGCAAGGTTTGTAGTACTTGAGGGATGACTAGAAGATTAGTCATGTATAAAAGAGACTGACAGACTTGGAGGAGGGAAAGGGGAAGAAAATGCATTGTTTCCTTTAATTTACCAAATAACCACTTTATAGCTGCTTGACTTCAATTTGGTTACAATTATTTGAAAAATAAAAATCTAATTAGAAGAAATGTGATGGTTGAGAAATTAAGTATAATCTTTATTTAAATTCTAGAGCTGGTGTTGAGAGGAGCCTGTGGGCACATCATTTTTATTGTAAACTATATTCCAGTACCAGTGTTTATGAAGAACCATATTGCACCTCACTGAAGAGTCAGCAGGTGTGGCTCTCTTTACACTGCTCAAGAAGCTAAATACCATCTATTTTGCTCACCCTTGTGAGCAATTAGCTTAGGAAAAGTGAGTCATCTCTTTAATGAGGACCATTTGGATAACTTAGTGAAGTTTCTTAGTCAGCTGTCCTGGTAAAATAAGGAGACAGATAAAGTCTATAAACTACTTTTGCTCTTGTGGCCATCACCTCAGAAACTGTTGCATAAAGGGATGAAAGTCACTTACCTGACCCTCAGAAGTGTCTGTGGCAGAGCTGCTCACTGAATGCAGAGTTTAATAATTTCAATAATTTACCTGCAGCAATGTCCTTTCATGTAATCCCAACCCCATGCCACTTTGACCAAATTATCACTGGGCTGCCTCTGTGAGTTTAAAACACCACAAGTGTCAGCTGGGGGCTTCTTGCTCAAAAACCACTTTCCTCTTTTCCCTGTGCAGTGGCTGCAGGTCCATACTGCTTCCCTTACGTGGGTGAGCTTTGGAACCAGGCCAAGTTCCAGAACCATATTTTTACTCATTGTTTAATCTTGGCCTGGTCAGCCCTTTCATTGGCCTGGGTTGCCATGCAGCAGGATGAGGGTGTCTCATCTGTGGCTGTATGGGAGCTAATAAGCTTGTTTGGGGTTGAGGTCCATCAGAGAGACCAAGACCAGGCCTTTCTGATCTGTGCTTCTTAACCACAGAAAAGCTGGTATTTGCTTGAAAGTAGTGAGAGTAGTTTTGAACTACAAGTTTTAGTTTTATGCAAATTGAGTTAAATTTTGTATTTATTACTCAAAACAACCAGCTGGGTAACGTATAATTCTTAAACATGCATGCAAGCTTGCCAGGATGACTGGAGTGGCTGAGCATTGAACAGTGGAACATTTTGCAGTTGACTATAGTTCTTTCAGAGACTGTTTCCCAGTGGCTTATTTGATTGCTGAGTGACTAAGCATGCAAGACAAAATCCAATCTTTGGTGCTTTTTTGCTCCTTGAATGCATTTCTGAAATTGGAAGCCAGTGAAAAATGATCTACCTGTAAGTAAACATTCTGCTACTGGGGAAGGAGGTAAGAAAGAGCATGTTGTTAGCCTTAAGGAATCTTTCTTTAGCAAGAGGTAATGGTGACTGGTGCTCCAAGCCAAGATGAATTACTTGTGCAGCTCGTAATTTATTGAACCCTGTGGTCTTCCAGAATGATCCAAATTGGAGTTACATCATGAACGTATTTGACACCTATTTTTCTTTGGAAGCAGCAGCTCACCTTAATGCTTTCACCAGTGGGCTTTTCTTCAGAGTTACAAATCCCTGTTGTGTGAGCAGTCAGAGACTAAAGTAAATACTGGTCTTCCTTGCACATTTACAACAATAGCAATATTTAACTCAGGAGGCTGTAAAGTTCTTTGGTAGGAGAAGCTCATTATGCAGCTGAATTCCAATTCTCATCTTCCTGGACCACACAGCAGAAGCTGGCATTGCCATTTCGTGTGAGACAATTATATCATGTTACATGGCACAGTGAATGAAATTTTCTGCTAAAATGATCAAATGAAAGATTGCTGTCAAAGTGTGGAGCCTGCTTATTTTCTTCCGGTAAAAGCCATCATTAGTTCATAAAATGCATTCCTGAATGTAACATAAACCAGAATTAGCTAATTTTCCTTTGAAGGCAGTACATCTGACAGCATTACATTTTTAAAGACTTTTCAGAAGGCTGTAGAAATAAAAATCCAAATCATAATTTTTGGTTTTTCTATTCCATTAGTTAAATGTGTTCTGTAGATAATTTGCTGTGCCATGTGATATATAGAATTTGTCACTGGGTGGTGTCTAGAGATGGCCTCCTGTTGCTAGAAGGCAGAAGTCTTTGTGGGAGTCCCAGATCAGATTTGTATCACAGTAAACCACAGAAGATCAGACTCTCAACTCTTGTGTGACTCACTCCAGTACTTAGTTGCTTTTCAGATTCCTATATTTTTGCCTACAAGTCAGGGCATCCTTTCTTGCCTGTAAAATTGTTTTCCATGTGTCTGAATAGGAGGGATGTTCTAAAATTGGTTTCCAGGCACTAGTGAATGTGGAATTTATGCACTTTTTTTCTTTTTTTTGTCAACTGTAAGGACACAGCTGCAGCTCTTGCTCATTGAGATTGGTGACTCTGTAGTGAAAATTCTGGTGCTCACAATCCATTCTTGATCCCAATGAGGGGATTGCCAGCACAAGCATGCTGTAATCCCCAAGTATCTATTCCAAAATAGATATTAATAGGGGACTATTAATAGGGGAATAAAATTATGTTAAAGATTTAAACTATTTTTTTCTTCCTCTCTATTAAAAGAGACATTAGTAAGTAAATGGAAATGAGGCATCACTTGTGAGTTCAGGAGAGTGGAAAGAAAACATAGGTGAAGGGGCTAAGATGAGGTGCTGCTTCTTCTTTTCCAGATCAGTTAGAAAGTAGGTGTGATGTCAGAGGGAGCATGTTCTTGGTGAATATTTAAAAACCTAGCATTTCAATGGTGATACTTTAATTGTAGGGATTTTTCTAAAATACTTGCAAATTTGCAACTCCCCAGTTCAATATATCATTGCAGAGTAACTTTATAAAGTAATTTTGCTTAGAGATAGTTACAACTGAGCCAGTTGCTTTTTATGTGTTCTGATTAAAAAGAAAGGAAACTCCTGAAAGTGGACCTTAGGAATTAAATAGTTTTGATATGACCTCTTAATGAAGAGACTATTTACAAGAGCACGTAGTGACAAGGGGAAAGACTTCAAACTGAGAGAGAGTAGGTTTAGATTGGATATTAGGAAGAAACTCTTTACTGTGAGGGTGGTGTGACACTGGCACAAGTTGCCCAGAGAAGCTGTGGATGCCCCATCCCTGGAAGTGTTCAAAGCCAGGCTGGATGGAGCTCTGAGTAACCTGGTCTAGTGGGAGGTGTCCCTGCCCATGGCAGGGGGATTGGAACTGGATGTTGTTTAAGGTCCTTTCCAGCCCAAACCATTCTATGATTAATTATTTTTAAAGTGCTTTCCCTATGCAGAAAGTGAACTCTAAGGTAAAATCCTCATGTAACCTCCAGAATGTAAGGATCTTAGACCTCTATTCGAGTTCAAGTAGTGAAAACTACACAGAAAAGCTGACTTGTGAGAAATGCTTCTTATTCCATTAAGGATCCTGTGGCCATTTACAAAGAAAGTGCTTAAAGGGTTTTCCAAAAATCCACTTCCCATTAATCTTGCCAGGAACTCTGGTGCAGTATTACTCAGGGAGTTTAAACTGGGCCAATAGCATGGCGCATACAAATTCAAAATAAAAGTCACCCAGAGGAGATAAGTGAATTAAAGTAACAACATGAAGTCAGGTTCTTTTTGCAGCAGATTTGTTGGTTGCATGACCAGCTAAGATTGTGATGGAAAAAAGGGATGTAGAAGTGTCTCTCTGAGTGAGGCTCTTTGCCAACAAATGTCTGCAACCATGCAGCAGTGTGTTTGTTTCTTTCCCAGCAGAGATTTCTATGTTTTTAATTCCATATTCCAGGCTATGATCTCTAACTTAAGGATGTCTCTGTTGGGTCAGAGCTGAAATGTGTCTAGACTTTGTGTTTTATTTCCTATGTGATGCCTGGCGTCAGTACCCAGGGAAAAAATAAAAGGATAAACGTGTAGTGAAGCTTTTCAGAACATGGTTCCAGGGTCTGCTGATCTACCCCTCAGGGAAGGGTGGCTTGAACCATGGATGTCATGGTGTGTAATTGGCTTTCAAATCCATGAGAGTTTCCAGACCACTTTTGATACCACCTGAACATTCTGGAACCATGTAAACCTTGGCACTGAGGTTCAAAGGTTTTATGAAGTATGTGTTTCTTTTGGTTTTCCTCATGAAAACTTAAGAGCTACAATAATAAGTCAAAACCCTAAACTACGGTGTATCACGTAAAAAGGGCATGATAAAGCAAGAACATAGCAGATTGTATCTACCACACAGAATTAAGAAAAAGAGATTGTATGATATTTGTCTCTAGGTTGTACAGTAATAATGAAGACTAAGCCCATGGATCACTAGGCAATCTGTAAATGCTGTCATCTGCAAGTTTTAAAATTGAAATATAGATAAGCATGAGGTGGCAAAGACTCAATGCAAAGTACTGCAAACACTATTAGTGTTCAAGGTTTTGAGGGGATTAGCTGTTTTAAAAGGCAGCTCTTTCTTCCTTTTCTCGAAAAGGAAGGTTTTGATGGTGTGAGAAGAGTAAAGCTGCAATGGTGATATGAAGAAAAAAAGTAATTGAGGAAATGAGAAGAGAGTTCTTTTAGTGTCATAAAACTTGTGCTGCTTAGAGCCTTTCCCACTTGTGAGGATGTGAAGTTCCTTGCAATCTCTCCTTTGCAACCCCCTTCTATGGAGAATGAAGTAGGAATGTTTTCCCCTGCTTAAGTATAAAATATAGATTGATACAGGCTTAGAAGTGAAGATTTCTAGGTGACCACCTCAGTCTGAGCTCTCAGATTTGCAAGTCTTAAACTTTATGGAGTAGTGACTTGAAAAGAAGGCTGTGAAAACAAGTCTTTCCAAGTAAGGGAGGCAGAGAGAGAGAGAGAGTATTCTGGTTTTAAAATGTGGGAATTGTTCTGTAAACTTAGTGCAAGGGAACCTACTAAAAGCTTTTTTTTTAAGTTTATTTAGATCATGATTTTTAAGAGTGTCACATGGAGGAAAAGTTATTGGAATGGGTATTCTGTTGTAGCTCCCTTGAGCATGCTAAAAAATTCTTCAGGTATTGTAGGAAAGCAATATAGAAAATATGCTGTTAAAATAGAAAATGTCTAGTATCCATAAGAGTCATGGTGCAGGTTAAAGTACCCTTGGCATTCCTGGTGGGATTTTTAGATATTGGGATTAGGTACTTATAATTCAGCATTGATTTAACAGTGGAACTTGAGCAAAGGGAAGGGAGAAAACTCCAGCTGCCATTAGCAGGCCCTACTTTTGCTGAAATCAGTAGAGTAGAGCTCTTTGCTTTATAAGTTGCAAAGCTAGTTAATGCTGGGAGACTATGCAGTGCTATGCTGAATATTTAATTTAAGCCTCAGTTACTATGCAAAACATGCTCCTATAAAAGTGCTGCCTTGTTTTAGGGCTGTAGTGGATTTTGTACAAGAACTTCGCAGAACATGGTGGGAATTTATTCATATAAACAATATTGTAATGTCGTAGAGGATGGTTAAGTAGTCTGACATTTCATAATGAAAATATACTTAGTAATTTAAAAACTTTAAACATTTTAGGGAATAATAATTTCAAGGTTCTGTTACTATATTACTGGTTTACTGTTTGGAAATGCTGACCTGTTGTTTCTCAGAAATTTTGACACAGTCTTCAATCTTGGAATTTACTTGTTTTGTGTGTGTGTCTGTGTGTATTCCACTGCCTTTGTTCTTTGATTAACCTTCAGGGTCTTTGGATTTTTTTTTTCCCACTGCTTACACTGTGTTGCCAGAAGGTCTGAAAAACTAATTGCTAGGTTAGCAACAGAATGATGCAGTGCAATGTAAAAGGAGGCAGAGGAGAACTGCTCTGTTTGAAGCGCTCTTGCTGCTAAACAAAGAAAATTTTTTTTTTGTTCAGTATATTTTTGGTTTGTGGTCATGATGTCAATCTTGGTTATCTAGTTGTGTTTCACTTTACATCTGAGAAAGGAAAACCCCCCACACGGCTTGTGTTCACTGTTTTGGAAGGTCATGTTAAAGTAAGGAAATGAACTTTAATTTTCTTGGGTCTTGTTGTCTGAACTTCAGCCCCTGGTATATGGGCCAGCTGAGAAAGTGCAGTGGACATGTTCAAAATGCATTTAGATTAACCATTAGAGAAATCTACATGAAATCAGATTTAGAATGAATACTCAAAGTACCTTATAAGGAAAGTTGCAAGTATTAATTTCTAGTCTGAAACCCATTATATATGCATATATACGCACACTCAGAGGTAAAACACAATTTTTTTTTTTTTGTGGTGATCTTGAAAATGGTCAGCACACAGTCCCTGATGAAATATCAGCCTTATCCCAAATTTATGTAAACCAGCTGGAATCCATTATGTGAATCTGAACTTCTCAGTTTTATCAGACCTTTATTAGCTGCAGAACTCCTTGTTCCCCTCTGCAAAAAACCAACAAAATTAATCAGGGAGAATCTTGAGTGTATATGGCTTTGATTGGTAAGAGGAAACTTGAGCTGAAGTGATGTTATTGGTAGGAAGCAAAAACATTTTTATTCATTTTTTTTGGAATAGTAAAATTTCATTACCTGTTTGTGAAAGAGGAGGTGGGGGAAAACCCACTCCGTAGTTGCTTTTTGAATAAGGCATCTGCTGTCAGTTCTATGTTTTCCTTTTAAAATGTTTGGGCAATGAATGTGCTGGTAATAACTTGTTTAAAAATTAATAGAAATGCAAATGTTTTTAAGTGTAATGTCACACATTCAGCTCTCTGGAACTAATATGTCCAATTGGATCTTATTTTGAGGAATGCCATAGCACCAAGTAGCATAGCAACAGCCTTCTTTTAAGAGATGCCCAGTGAATATGTGCATGTTTCTTGTGTTCTGTCTTCCAGCCCCTCCTTTATTCCTGTCTTTTTCTTGGTTTCAGTTCTCAGTGACTTTTTTTTCTTCTCAGTATATATTCTCTGCCCAATTCAGTCTCAGTCTGCTTAATTTTGCTCCTATTTATTCTATTTTTATTTTTCTTTATATGTGGTTACATGAACAGAACTCAAGAAGGCTGGGCAGTAGCAGAGACTCTGAATGCACCTCTTGTGGTGCTTTCATTTAGACCTTTCATGGCCTAAATGCAGGCTGATTGTGGGAGAAGGAGGTGAAAGACTTCTTTAACTTGTGTTTCCTGTACTTTACCTCGTTGGGTTGTTCAGGTTGCTCTTGATTTTTGTGTAGAGTGGGCTGTGTTGCTGTATTTATGTACAATAAAATTGAGAGCAGTCTCTTACCGAGGGAACAGGAAAGGTGTATGAAGGGAAGTGGCTAAAGAGAAGCCTTGCTAAATATGACAAAAACCTTGGGCATCTAAAGTCTTGAATGGATGAGCAATGATGATATGGTTAGTGGTGCTGAGTTGTGACTTGAAGAGGAGATATGAAGGTGTTGGGAACATCTTGGTGTTGCCTAACACCCAAGGTGATGTTCAGCTGCACAGAGGTAATGACCTATTGGGCAATCTTTGCTCACTCTTGCATTGTAACCTTGCCTTTCTGCTGCACTCCCTTTCTTTTCAGCACTGCTACAGGTTAAACACAAATAAGCTTTTGAAGGGACTTTAACTGAAGACCAGCTGCATGCATTAGCTACCCAGTGAATTCAGCCTTTTGAATTTTCCTCCTGATTTGAGGTTTGGTTTGCCTGTGCTCATCCTGCTTTCATATGCATCTCAAATGACACTGATTCTCAGTTGTTCTCCTGGCATTTGATGGCTTCATGTTTTGATGGAAATTTGTTTCCTAATTCCCTCCTGCAATTAATTGCTTATCTTTGGGTACCTTAAGACAAAACTGCTTTAAATGAATTTGAGCCAGCCACTCTGTGTGCTAAAGGGTATGTGAACCCCCATGCTTGGTTAATGCCAGGTGAGCAATGTGCTGAACTGAGAGGCCCTGCAGCTCATTTTGTGATGTTTTGGAACTGTTTAAAATGGTGCTGTAATGTGTTATGCAGCTAATGCTGCTGTAGTTTCCATTTCAGAACAGTTGTCCATGCTTTCAGAAGTCAGGCCAGTTTGCTGCTCCTCATTCACATATATTATGCTCTCCATTTTATTTTCTTAAAAATAGATAATTTCTTCTTGTTCCTAACTGACTTTTTTAGAAATTGCAATGCAGATTTAATTGAGGAAGCAGTTGGTTTCTGGAGATACACATTTCTATGAAGTGGAGCCATGCATTATATGGATATTGATATGTGAAACACTTGATATGTGTTTGGAAAAAAGCATTTGGAGCTATTTGATAGTGTTTAGGTCCTAGAGACTAAGCTGATGGATTTTTTTTTTTTTTTAGTTATGAATTCTATATGGAAAATTCTGTTCAGTGGCTATTTGGGGACATTTGGTGTGAGTAATGGATACAGGGGAAACATCAGGCCAAATGGAAAAGTAGAAATTTTTGTCTGAGGTTGAGTGTTCAGTGGGGTTTTTCTAAGTGACACTGAAAATGTTATTAGATCTTTTTACATATCTTTCAGAAAAACATCAGTCTTTTTGATATGGTTTTTATTGACCAAAGCAGTGTGAAAAAATTGAAATAAATTTGCAAAATGTTTTATCATCAAATATCTTTATGCTTTTAAAAGATTTTGGCTAATAATTCTGAACTTTTTATGTAATATTACAAAGACAAATACATCTGTTGCTTTCCACATGATTATTAAACCGTAGGGGGTTTTTTCAGTTGGATGCTAAATTTTATCTTTGCTTTAGCAGTAAAATATTTTGTAAATAAACAGAAATGCTGGAGGGTGAATTCTTTCTTCTTCATGCACGCAGGTGTGCCAGGAACATTTATAACTGGAAGTTACAGGAATGGGAAGAGAATTTGGCTTAGTTTTTTTTAACTGACTATTTAGAAATGTCTGTCCTTGTATTATTCCTCCAATACTGTGGTTGGATGATATCCTAAAATATAGTACATCTTAGAGTAGGACTGCCATGTTACTTCTGTCAGCTCTGAGAAGACCATAATTTCCAGTAGGTGCCTTAATATACACTTACCTGAACTGGAAAGGTGAGAAATAGAGAACAAAATTATAATAATGAACAGGAAATTAACAATATCGCCTTCAGAGTCTTCATTTTTCTAACATTTGATACCAGTGTTCCCAGAGCCCTGCTATGTTTCATTTCAAATTCCCTGAGCCAGTATGAAAGAGTCAGAAATAATCTTTCGCAGTAATAGAGCAAAAGGAAGAAAAATATATCTCTAGTGTATTCTTGTTTATGTGGGTGTGCAAATGGTGGAAGGAGTTCAAGTCTACTTGCATCTTCTCTCAGAAAAATGGTTGATTAAAGCATGCCAGGGCAGAGAAATGTGGTAGAACTGCTGGATTCTTGGGGAATTCAGCTCCCTGACATTCTGTCACTCAAGTTTGCAAGGAGCTCTTGGAAATACTTCCTTCCAATGGTCCCTACCATATAAACCTGGCTGCAGTGATTGCTTCACTTCCCCTTGATCTCCTGCTGCTGCCCCTCTTCTTTTATTATCTAGGAATTCTTATCAGGCTTGGGGAATAAAGCACTCTGATATATGAGCTTGTGGAGGGTGCACAGCATTTGTCAGCCTTCTCACACAGGATAGATAAAATATCGTACTGTAATGCTGTTGAGGAAATTGGATGGGCTTTTTACAGAAATGTGTCTCAAAAGTAATTTCAGTCATCTTCCTTATGATGTTTTATACCATGAAAGCCAGCTGAACAGAATTTTGTGCAGGATGAAGGGGTGGGCTATTAGAGACAAACCCTTGCCAGCAGTACTCTAAATGGGTTGTGTGCTCTAGTCCCAGAACAAGAGTCTTTTTCAGTAGAATTGATTAATGAAGCTGCACCTTTAAGAATATTAAGGTGCAATATAATTAAGAATTAGGTTATTATTTTTTCTGAGTGCAAGTACACAATTCTGTGAAACAGTGGCCTGTAGCTGGTGATTTCAAAACTCTTGGAATGAAGGGTTTTACATTTAGGTGATTTCAATGTCTTGCAGAATAGGCATTTTTCTAAAGTGTAATCCAAGACATAATTATGTATTTGTACCTACAGTCGAATATCTTTCTGCCTACTGCCCATTTCTTTATACCTGATAAGGTAATCTGAAGGCATTAGGATTTTCAGGGTGAACACAGAACAAAACTGAAACAATCAAACAGCAGCTTTTCCTAGACTTTCATGCCTGCTTTCCTGCTCAGTGCATATCAACAGTACCTAAAACCTCACAACCTGAGGTTCAGGCTGTGTTCAACAAAATGCAAGGGAATTAAAGAAACTTATTATCCCACCTTGCCCTTAGCCCCTAGGTAGCACTCCTCACAATTTTTAGTGTATTCATAAATGGTATTTTGCATTAACTTACTTATTGTGAATGTTGCTGTAAGGCTTAATTTAGTTCAGTGCTAAGATTTGGTTGGGTAACACTTGGTTGGGTTTTTTTAATTCTTTTGGCAGGGATATATATATTTAAGTTCTCCAGCAACAGAGAATGGAGTATTAAATAAATTTTAAGATGAAGATACATCTTAAAAATTTTTAAGAGATTCATTACCCTCATGAGGATGAGTATACTATTTTTTGCCATAGTTAAATTACTATACTTTACATATATATACATATAATATTTTTTTTTATGTGCTCACTTGACTGAAGAGTTTACATGTAGACAGTGCACTCAAAAATCCCTCTCCAAGTATATTATCCAGTAAAGATAACTTGTGAATTAATTCAAGCAATCTGGCAATTTATTGCTGGGAAGAAAATTTCTCTGGGAGTCGCAGCTGTTACACCTTTGTAAGCCATTCCCCCTTGTCCTATCAATACATGATGTTGTAAAAAAACCTTCTCCAGCTTTTTTGTGTGCTTCTTTAAGGTACTGGAAGGCTGAAAAGAGGTAGAGATCTCCCTGAAGGCTTCTCTTCTCCAGGCTGAACAACCCCAACTCTCTCAGCTTTTCCTCACAGGAGAGGAAGAAGGCAAATTTCCTCTGCCACATAGCAACATTACAATATTGTTTTATAGCAGTGGGAAGATTTGTTATGGTGAAGGATTTCTGACTGAAAAATCAAAGGTTCTGTCCCTCTTTTAAAGCAGTGGGAGTGCTGGGAAGTCATCTAGTCCAAACCTCTGCTTGAAGCAAGTTCAACTAGATCGGGCCAGCCTGTAGGTCAGTGTGATAAGCAGAGAACTTGAGAGTTAACCCCAGCCTGTTGCTTAAATTTGCAATTGCATCTTCTCTGAAAATGTGGTTTTTCTTTAGTTATTCAGTCTAAATAATGCTTATCTTCTTTCCCTTTGCCTTGCATTTTCCAAGCTTACATTAGTAAATTTATGGTGAAATTGTTTGACATTTCACTCTTCAAAAATACTTCTGTCATTCTTTCTTTGCAATAGGGTAATCTTGTGTTTGTGTCCTGTGTACATAATTTTCTCTAGTTCAAACTAGTGTATTATTTATTGTGTGGTTGTCACCTCTGGAATAGGTTGACCCACTGTGCAGCCCAGGCTGTTCAATAGTAGCATAAAGTTTCTTTTTCTGCCATTAGGTTGTTCCAAATGTTAAAAGTTTGGCAGCTCTCAGGCTTTTTTCTTCTGATGTAAAAGTAAATCAGATGAGGCTATTCTGAGAATGTCTGCTAAAAGTAGCAAATGAATCATTTAGCATTGTGGTTAGTTTAGGTTTAAGTTTTTTGTGGATTCACTTATTTTGAAAAATTTTATTTTTGATCGGTAATGCTGTGTTTCTTCCAAACTAGTTAACATGTACTTGATCAGGCATTTCATTTACCAAAAGTGGCTCAAGGTGCCAGTGCTGCAAGCCAACTCTATTTTTCTTTTTTTCTTGAGTAAATAAAGGGCTTCTCCAAGTCCCATTAGAAAAATAAATACGAGAGAAATAATGCCTCTCCCTGTACTTAACAAATGCATATTCATAATCTGAATATAAATTGACATTGTTGGGATTTGCAAAGTTTACCTGTGGGGAATATCAATGATTCCTTAGCTTTCACATTTGCTGGGAAGGCAGAGAACAATGTGCCTGCAGTTCTTCACACAAGAGGCAGAAATCACAGGTGGTCCTTGACTTCTTCAGTATCCTTATTCCTGTTGGTAGGATGTGATCCAGCTGCAGTGGACTGGTTTTACTCAAACCCAGTGGTGGATACAATCCATGACTAGAAAGCAGGTCACATCAGCTCTCAATGCAATGTTCATCATTTATCATTGCAGCACTTTTAGAGCCAGGGTAGCATCTTCTGTTTCTCCTAGAATTAATCCATATTCTTTCAAGAGTGATCCTTGAAGACAGGCATTTGAATACTTCCTTAATTAGCATCTGAAGGAAACATTGACAAAAGTGTGGGTTTTTGCATTCTTCTTAAAGAGCTGTTTGATGATATGTTTATACAGTCTCTAATTGTAGAATTTGTTCGTGTAAAGCATCTGTAAAATTTCCCTTGGAAAAAACTACATTTGATTAACAGTGACTCAAGGTCTGGCATCAGAAAGCTAAGTAGGATTTACCTTTTCATTAAGACAGTCGCAAGAATGTTATAAAGCATGTTCCCACAGTGCCTGTCTGTCCCATCTGTCTATAGCCTTGGTCCTCTTAATCCTTCTCTTTGATAAATGCTCAAAGTCACCTGGTCTCTGCATGTTTCACTCAAAGTGATTGTTGTGCGTCTTGCTGTGTAAACCTGTGTTCGTGTAAATCTGCCTGGTGCTGCTCTCAGCTCAGTTAAAGTCAGGAGAAGTTACCACTACAAACAGGGCAGGCTGTGGGGCGTGGGGCCTTGGCCTGGGAGGGGATTTCAATTAGAACTCTGGCTGTTTTATGCCTGATATTAATTATTGATAGCCTGTGGGACACTAGTGCAGAACAGAGGTGGAGAATGAAATACTGGCTAATCCTGTGCCATTCAAAAGGATGGACTTGGAAATTTCCCTTGGACTGGGAGTTAAGAAGTACCTTTGCATATGTGCAGTGCTATACTCTGGCACCCACCACCACCTGGTTCTATTTCTTCATGCTGGGTGAAAGTTGGGAAGAAAGTGGTATCATTTCATCTGTAGTCATCTGGTTACTAAAAAGCCATTATAAACTTATATCAGTGTTTTTTCTAGTGCATTTGTTCATTGTTCATCTGTCTGCATTCTGACACAGATTTATTGTGCCTAGGGGCAGGTAATAAACATGACCTTTGTTTCTATTCCTATACCTGTATGATAGAAACACCACTCTCATTCCTTAAAATCAGTTTATTTGGCTGGCTTTTTGAAGTGGCATGCAGTAACTGATGCAGGCATTAAAATGTGTTGCAGAGATGCATACAAATGATGCTGCATCCAAGTGTTTCAAATCCGAGCCACTGACCTGTAATGCCATCTAGGAACTTCCAGGTTGGTTTTGTAAGGGTCCATGACAGAGATGGGAGAAAAAGGCAAACAGAATTCCCTGATTTTATTCAGCTGTTACTATTTAGCTGTGTTATTTAAACCTTCTGTGCATAGTAAGAAAGAGTAATGAACGTATTCCCAAATCTACAAAGTTTTAATAAAAACTTCTGCATTAAGCCACGTTGTGCCTGATCCTGTTTAGAAACAGCTCAACAATGTATTACCCCTTAGAGGTACCACTGGGAAATTTTTGTTGCCAAACCCACGATTGTAATTGACAGTATTAGGGATCTAAAATCTCCTCAGGTATTGGGAGAATCTTGAGTGTCAAAGTGGTTATAAGAGTATAACCTCTTCATAGAAATGGGCAAGAATGAAAACCCTCTAGATCTAAAGTCCTCAGCACTTGGTTGTTTGAAGTACTGGGGGCTGTGATCCATTAATTCCTGGAAAGGTGTGATGGAACTTAAGAGGGCATGGTGGAATAGGCTCTTAGCAGTTATCCTTTCACTATGTAGGTATTAGGAAGAGGATTCATTCTTATAACTAATTCCGAATGCAAAGTCAAAGTAGGGCTGAGGTATTTAAAAGCAGGATGACAAGGAAGTGTTACCAAAAAAAAAAAAAAAAAAAATGCTGCCATGGGCTAAACAACCTCAATCTGGAGTGTTTCAATACAATTTAGAATGAAACTTCAGTCTAATAACATTAAATTATTTGCTTTGCTTTTTCAGCAGCAGAGGGCTAAAGGACTGTTTTAAATGTTGTTCTCCATAGGCACTCTCTTGGGACTGATGGGCTGGAAAAAAGGATGTGTATGGACAGAAACATTGAGTGGCAGGATGAACTGATATGGTCTTTGTCCCTAAAGCCCTTATTAATTTGTTCTTTTAAGCAAGCATAGTAATAGTTTTGGTCCATTTTTGACTAACTGAACTGAAACTGCACAAGAAGGGCAAAACTGCCAGACTGAAAATGCCTGAGAAAAACAAATTATAGATCTAGAACAGAAGGTCTTTTACAAATTTCCAACTGTTGCAAAAGGGCATATGAGAACATGTGTGGGAAATCTACAGTGGAAAAGAAATACAAGAAATCTCATAAAATCATTAAAATTGAGTTTTGGACATCAGTTATATAACGTGACCCTGGAACTACCTGGATTTTCTGAGGCCATACTGTGGTATTTAAATTTATTTGTATTTTTCTTGATGAAGAGTGGCAGGCAGTAACCAGTAGTCAGCAGCTGGATATGTGTTTTAATGTGCAGACCAAAGCATGTAGAACCCCTAACTCATAGCTTGCTATCTGATAATTTTTTTTTTTTTCCCGAAGAAAACTACTGTCATGTGTGTAACTTCTGTGCTGTGATTCATATGCTGGAAGCCCCAGTTGATAATGACTTTTTTTTTTAATCTTAAAATTTGACAATTTTACTTTGAATGAGTATTTTATAATGTCTATTAAATTGTAACAGTGTCAGGAAGGAGGAATGTTTCTTGATCGACTGTTGGCCTTGAGAAATATTGGATGTGAGTAAATGGAAGAAATAATTGTCAGTAAATGGAAGATATAATGATTTTTTTTTCTAATGAAAAGCTAATGACCGTATTTTATTTTATTTTTTTTAGCTTGTGATAGGTTTAGCAATGATTCATCAAGCTAAAATGTGAAAACACCACGAGTTGATCTATTTCTGGGCAACACGAATCAAAGAGATTCTAAAGCCAGATTTTGGGTTGATTTGCATACTCTCCCTACCCCATGAGTCCAGTGAGATCAGAGTTTAAATCAGGTCAGCATTTGGACTAGTTTCTGGATAGTTCATCAGTTAAAGACCAGTCTTGTCAGCTGTTCTATGGAAAACCTTCTGCTGAGCTTTACATGCTGATGAAAAAGCTCACAGGCCTTCATGATTTCTTAGAAGACTCTTTGAGCTGACTCTTGTGAGCCTCTCATAGAGAAGGGTGGGCACACACCTATTCTAAGTTATCCAAAGAAATGTCTGCATCCCGAGCCCTTGCTTGATAGCACCAACAGGAAAGGTGATTAATGAGTGGGCTTAGATTGGAGGTCTCACCCGAGTGCTGGGAATTGGAGTCCTCAAAGCAACAACCAACATGAGTGAACGATGGAGCAGATGACAGGGTTGTCATCTTAGTGTTGGGAGTGAGTGGTGAGTTTATGAGGCGAGATTTCTCAGATTTTTCTTGAGAAATACCAGCTTTTTCAATAAATACCAGTGTGAAATCTTCATGGAAAACAAAGTCCCATTTTTAATATAAAAACAACTTGACATTTTTCAGTATACTTTTTAATGAGCATTGCTCTGAGCTATGTTATAATGAAATTTGCTTAAAAGTAGAACAGGCTGGTGATACTTGGCAGAACGACGTGGCATATGGTAAAACAGTTGTGATTTATTGGCAAGTGCTCTCATTTTTGGAAAAGAGTGGCTTTCAGCACAGTGATCTGTATCTTGATATTCAGGTCTTTAAAGGGAAAAAAAGACCTGCTGAGAGGTATACACGGGTTACTTTGAAAGGCCTTTCAATAAGGGTAGGATAGGAAGCTTTCTGTTTTGTTCTTTGTTTTATTCATGGTATCTGACTTCTGTCAAGACCTTTATCTCATTTTTCACCTTTTTTAGAAACATCAAAATACACTGTAGCTTGAAGGTAAGTGAGCATTTAAAACTTGTACAAGCTGGGATTTCTAGAGCTGGCAGATCCACTTCATTGTAGCTGTCCATGCATTTATGTGTTTATTCCTTTCACTTGACAATATCCTGCAAAAACCACTGGTAAAGTTATGAGTCCCCAGTTGAGTATTCTCCAGTTTACATTATGGGTCTCGAGTCTGTTTTCATCTAATGCAAGGTGTGGGAGGAACCCAAACCAAGATGGAGTATTTCTAAAGTTCTCCAGAAAAAAACCCACAATTACCTCAGTATTTCTTCTGCTATAAATTTACAAACATATGGGAAATAGGAAATGGAATGCTAAAATGTCCTTTTTCAGGTTCTGTTCTTCATGGCTTGCTGTTCTCTGCAAGTGCAGCAATAAGTGACAATTCCTGCCAGTACCCAAAGAAGGATCGTGGTGCTGCCAGTAATTCTTGGTTTCTCAAAGAAATAATCAGACCTAGGTCCTTGTGGTGGTAGGGGGGTTTTAAATACTGGCATTCTTTAGGGACTGTTTTTTCTTTATTTTTTTTCTTTTTCTGTCAGAATTCAGTGTTTTAATAGGACACGGGCTCTTGAAAAAGGATTTTATAAAGCTATCAGATTTTAGGTTTTTTTCCAAAGAATATGGCAAAGATGAAACCCCATGATAGACTCAGAAGAGAGGTCTATCACTAGAGGTGCATATTCCAGGTCACACAGGGGAGGAGTGGAGAAGATTTACAGCAGTAGCTGCAATTACTTTCACAGTTTGGTCAGATGTTAACCCACATTAGAGGTCTCTGGCTATAACCCAGACTCATGGGCTCATGAGTTATTAGCCTGGTTTTTTTGGGGTATATTTTAAGGAAAGCTTCCTGCTGTCATGATTGCAGAGCATGAAATAATACTCTGAAGAGTAACTTAGAGGGCAGAGCTTCTGTGAGGCAAATGCCCTTTGAATTAGGGGGCACGGCTACAAGCTGGGTCAATTATCCTGATCTGCAGGCCTGTGTGTGGAGGGGTGGGGTCTGCCAAGAGTCAAGGAGAGAGGTAGAGTCAAGTCTGAATTATCCTCATTTGAACTGGCTGCTTTTTAACTAATTGATAACTCCGGACTAGGATCTCAGCAACAATATAAACCAAGCTTTCAGTATCAAACGTATTCTGTCTTACCCTCCTTTTTTTCACAAACCTAAAAGTGACTTGTCCTGAATTTAGTGTGTTTTGACTTGGTAATGCACTGGGAAATCCTAATTGTTTTGTTTGTTTGTTTTTAGGAATTATCCTATATTGCAGCATATCAAACACATAATTACTTAGATTTGCTAAATACCCTTATTGCTGTATCCTCTCAAGCTATCTTTAGAATTTAAATTATTTTTGGGGGCTTTTTGTGGAAATTAAACCATCATTAACATCTTTTTCCTCCCTAAAACTATTCAGCCTTTGTTCTGTTGTGCTTATATGTGTCTATATGTTTATAGATGTATTGCTGATCTGGGGTTGTGTAGATGTAGTTGAGGGCTGTCTGTGCCAAAAACTCAATTAATGGTTCCTTATTTGGGGTTTTTGACCAGCATGCAGGAAGTGTCTTAATTTTTCTTTTTCCCCTCGAGTGTGAGCAGTGAGAGGGGTTTCCAATTAGTGAAATTTATAGGTTAGTTATGAATCATCTCCTGAAATCAGCTCAATGAATTGAGTCATTAGTACTGGATGTTTTCCACTTGGGTCTTAGGAATTTCTGCTCAGTGTTTGGCAGGAATAATGTGTTTGATGTCCAGATGCAGTTTTTCAGGGTGGGCACATTCTAAACCTTGAATGGAAGGGCTCAGTCAGGACATGACTTCCATTGACAGATGCTGGACCCTGGGTTTTAGGGCTCTGCAAATTGGGAATGTGACATTTCTCAGACAGATAAAAAGGTAACTATGTGTAGAGATTTTTTTTTTTCAACATGTGCAGCAAGTGTTATTTGGTTTATTATGAAAGCGATTACATCACTTTATTTCAGGTTAATCTGGCTGTGGACACTGAGAAAGATTTGCTCTGCGTGCTGAGCACTCCATGAGCAAGAGGTGGTTTCTGTCCAAAAGAATTCCTAGTCTGTAGCAGGTGTCCTGGTCTTCTTAATGACACTCCCAGTTAAATGTCAGATCTGGCAGCCGTAGTGCCCATGTAAAATGAAGTATCTGATAATGTCTTGATAGCATGTGATCATTGACACTTTTGGATTAGTCTCCTTTAATAGGTTAAATGAAGATTCTAAATGGTCAGGGCTTTGTGGTTTTATTTAGAACAATAATTAGACTTTTTTTGCTTTTGTTGTAGGCTTGATGGAATTTAATTGTTTTAACTAGATATAATTTCCTGTGATTTTCTTTTTAAATGCTCTACTTATACATAAAGCCCCTAGAAAATATTGAAAACCTCTTCTTATCTGGGAGACAGCCAACTGTTTTGGACTATATAGCCATGGCTTTAATACAAGTAGAAACAACTCCTGAGTTTTCAAATATTAGCATAAAAGCTGAGAAATGATGAAACTAAATTTCATTGTGAATAAGCCATGGGTTTAAGAAAAACTTATTGTGATCCCTAACACATAAAAAGTCACACAAAATTGTTTGTGCCACCTGGTAATCCTCACCACTCACTAATAGAACATCACAAAGAATAACTCTGGGTATACCTGCCACCATACTGTAAAAAATAAACCAGGCCAAATCCTATATTTAGATTATTTTTATGCATATTATTTCTGTCCACAGTGGGATGAAATTAGTGATGGATGGGAATAACATTTTTTATCTGCTTAAATCCTAGCATTAATTTATTTGTTTGGGAAGAATCATGCAAGTACTGAAGTATTTTCTTGTCAACATGGAAACTTGCTGCTTATCTTGCTGCCTAACATGTACAAACAGAAAAATATATTTTAAAGTCAAGCTCCTTGCTGTCATAGACACAATAATGATTTTTACCCAAGAACTGGGATAACAAGAATCCTTCCAACAGTGTGGAAGTTGTCAAATGGCCCATTTATAAGAATGGTACCAGATTCAGATTGACAGCAGAGGATTTGCTGTCTGCAGTGTATATCTACCACAAAGATGGAGCTTGCCAGACCCCTTGCTGTTCCTACAAAATGCTTAAGCAATGACACAAAGAGCAAAGTACATGTTCTTGGTGGGTTTCTGTTTAGGATCCTCCTCAGGGGAGTGGTTACCTGTGCAAAATGGAACAGTTTTGGCACAAGTGATGGAGTGCATTCAAGAGTAGCATATCCCATAGACTCCAAATTCGAGCTGCCCTTCTTCCTGGCAACCTTAAGAGATGACTTAACCCTTGGTACAGGGATGTGTTGCACCCAAACCTTGCATGGGTATTTAAACTCCTGAGTTCTCAAATTAAAAGTAAGAAAATATTTTCTTCTTTCTCCCCCCATTGTCTACTTAGTTTTCTATTTATATACATTTTCTTTGTGTTTTGTAATGAGACCCATAGTGAACTGTTGTAACCACTCCAAATGTAACCAGCTACCTCTCTTAGGAGGTGGAAGTGGGGTTTTCTCCCTTACTATTTATGAAAGAGTAACTAGAATGAAGCGAGAAGGAGGGGGATTTCATTACTGGGCTGGTGGGCCTCTGTAAAGATTTAAGTGTGTCCATTCTTTGTAACTGTACTACAAAAAATTCCATGAAATGATAATGATTACTGTGAAATGTATGTTTCATACTTGGTGTGTCTTATTTAAGTAGAATATTTTAGTTTAGAGAATGATAGAATCATACAGGCATTAAAGTCATAGAAATATCCTATATTGGAGCTAAAAAAATAATTTATTTGGCAAATGCTACTGTTTTAGCCAGCATTTTGATTGCTGCTTTTGATGCAATATTTGTCCCTGCCTCTGTTTTCCCAAAGCAGACTGGCACATGATAAGGCAGCTGCTACAGGGAGAGCACTGATATCATTGGCAGTGTGTGTAGCAGAATCAGGATGGGAAATCAAGGACCAGAAGAGAACAGGGGACTGTTCCTTATGGGGAGGAAAAAGCTGTAGCAGCTGTTTGTATTTCAAAGTATGAGTCTGTAGAGAAAAGCACCTCAGACTTTCAGAAAAAAATGGCTGAGCTGGAGAGACTGAGGATGCACTGAAAATAATTTATGTAAAATATCACTGCTCTTAAGTGGGGAACTTAGTGGCAAATTCAGCGTAACACTGGCAGATAAATGAACCTGAGGAAAAATGCTAAAGCTTAAAACTAGCTTTTCCTAAGTGATCTTAAACATTACTTAGCCATGCAACTGAAATAAATAGAATCCTTGATGCAGAAGGAACCTCTGTTATCCCTCAGCTTTGACCTCTGAGGATGAGGCTATAGTTATACACTGTACAGAATCTGTATTGTGTTTACATGTTTGCAGTTCATCTGCCATCAATCTCAGGGTATAAGAGAGTAATTCTGGGGGCTGCATGACAAAAGGATTCTCATCACTTGTTTGACCTTGGTCAAATGTTCTTTGGAGTCCATTTTCTCTAATCTCTGTATTAGATGCATGCCCTACCATTATGCATCATGAACTTCATGATCCTACTGAGTGTCAGGAACTGTAAATGTAAGAGTTAAGTGGTTAGAAAAGTACGTATTTTGATCTGCAGAAGAACAAAATATTCCAGAGAGCCTGTTTTAAGAACCAATAGCTTGAGATCTATGCCTTGCTGTCTAATCTTCCTTTCCTACTGAAAGTACTAAGATGTCACTGAAACTGAGGTACTTCAGTGTAATTGCATCATCATTCTCTGCATGCTTAACCAGGATGCTCTTCCTAGCGTGTAGAGGCAGCCTATTAAGAGCAGTTCCGATGTTTTATAAAAAAAGTGGAGCTTACTCTATGTAGGCTGAAATGTCAAATATTTTTCTAATGCTATACAAGATTTCTTGCCTTTTTTTTTTTTTCATCCTCACGGGTTTGACTTTGAGAGTTTCATGTACAATAAAGATGATTTAGTGCTGCTTCTTGGTGTGAAGTCTATTGAACGATCCTGAACTCAGCTAGGAAAAGAGATGGAACAGAACAATGTCTGTGGGAAGACCACAGTCTTGCTGTGGCTGTTGTAGATTTTAGAAAGCTGGTATTTATAGATGTGACCACTGAGTAGTATCTGTGCAGGCTCTCCTTTTTTTTTTGTGAACAGAGGAGGTTTGATGGGACCTCCAGGGGGTTTACAGTGTTCAGCCCCTTTGCTCAAGCAGGGTCACCTGCAGCTGGTTGCTCAGCTCTGCATCCAGGTGGGTTTTTGATTACTTCCAAGGATGGAGACTTTACAAACCTCTCTGGGCAACCTGTGGCAGTGCTTAGTCACACTCACAGTAAATTCTTCCTTATGTTCAGACAGCAGCTTCTGTGTTCCAATTTATATCCATTGCCGCTGGTCCCTGAAAAGAACCTGGCTCCAGGTTCTTTATGAGCCTCCTTCAGGTATCTATATACATTTGTAGGATCCTCCCCAAGCCTTTTCTAGGCTTCAATCACAGCTCTCTCAGCCTTTATGAGAGATGTCTAAGTCCTTCAGTTTTTGAATCTCCCAAGTAGCTTTGTATCTCTTTTGCAGTGAGAGCCTAGACCTGAAACCAGACCTGAATACAGAGGTTTTTGTGTTGCTGGCAAATATAGACGTGACTATTTAGTATATAAAGGCTGATGCTGGGTGTTCAGGACAAGAAAAGGTGCTGTGACAGGACCTGTGATGATCAGAAAGTCATCACAGTAGAATTTCCTTATTCTTCCCTCGGGTTTAGGAACTTATAAAATGACTAACTTCACCTATTGGCTTTATGTGCCTGTCCTTGGAAATTGGGCCTCTCTTGCAAGATGTTGTTTTTGTTTAAAATATGTAGGTGCCAGCCTTTGCACAATGAATGCCCGTTTATCTCTGAGGTGTGAATCTAAACAGCAAATGACATGTACTACAAGTATGGATTTGTTCTTGCTTATAAAGCCTATGTATTTCATGCAACTGTAATGGTTTAGTACTGGTTGGGTGTTATCCCTTCCTTTTCCCAAGTAGCACTGTTAAAAAGAATCAATACCTGATTCAAAGGCTGAAATTGCATACATATATTTTAAAAGTTGGCATATACATGCATAACTGTAGTAAAATTAAGCCAAATGGTTTCATTTCAGTGTGCTAGGAAACAAAAATAGCTGAAGAGCTGTGAGTCCTCATAGGACCTCTGTACTGCCAGTTTGTACTTGAGCAGTGTTCAGGCTTCAAAGCTGAGCCCCTTACTCTGTTATTGAAACAGGGAGAGGTGCATTTCAGAAGTTGTGGTGTCCATGGTAAAGCTAAGTTTCTGTTGTGGCTGAGCGATGCACACGGTGTGCCATCTTCAGTGCTAGTCTTAGGACAGTCTGCTCAAACATAAATAAACCTGGGGACTCATCAGAGTTTTTTTCCTTAATTTGCTTTGGAAAGCATTACTCTTTCAGGGTCTGTAAAAGAAACTGTGATTGAGGGAAATGACACTTCTACCTCACCTTCAGAAAGCTCAGTCTTTGATTGGCCTTACCTTTAGTCAAGGACTTCTTGGTTTCTCACACCACAGAACCAGTGAGTGGTTTGGGGGACACAAGAAGCTAGGAAGGGGACACAACTGGGACAGCCGACCTAAATTGGCCAAAGGGATACTCCATAGCACGTGATGTCATGCTGAGGCTGTAAACTAGGGGGAAAGCTTGCCAGGGGCTGCTGCTGGGGAGCAGGCTGGGCATCAGCCTGTGGGTGGTGAGTAATTGCATTGTGCGTCGCTTCTTTTGTAGATTCTAATAATTTTATTGTTATTATAATTTTCACTTTCTTTCTTGGTCCCGTTAAACTGTCTTTATCTGAAACTACAGATTTTACTCTTCCTCCCCCAGTTCATTCCACTGGGGTGAGGCAGAGAGTGAGTGAGTTGTTTCACTGCCTGCCAGGCTATACCATGACACTGTGCTAGGAGGAGCTGCTAGATTTTTGTCTGTGTCTTCAAGGGAAGATGTTAAAGTCCTCTGGCAAATTTTATTGATGAGGAAAGAAAGCAAAAGCCTCCTGAGGAAGTGCAGCATCTGGGCTTTGAATATGGTGAAACAAGGCACTGAAGTAATAGTAAACCCTAAAAAAGAAACATTAGAGGCCCGCAGCAGAAGTAGTAGAGGATTCTAAATTAGATCTGGGCAGCTATAATGACAGGGCAGTATAAAAAGTAATTTTGAGATTTGTGTTGCTGAGAGAAGAAGCTACTAATCTTTGTCATGACTTTAGTTATAAAATACTGAAACTTTAATGCTTTTCAGAAATCTCTGAGTCATCCATAACTGATAGAATATGTAGGAAAGGTGTTGTACATGATTCTCCCAGAGGTTTTGAGACACATTCTTTTTTGGTAGACCTAATCCAAAGTCCACAGCTTTCTGTGAATGATAATTTTCTCTAGGAGGAGACCTTAACTGAAGGGTTCTCTCCAAAACACTGGGTGGTTGTGCTACAGAAGCATTATATCCAAGCTGGATGATACACAGAATGTAAGAAACCTGCCTACACTCTGTACCAGGGAATCTTGCTGCATCAACACTGTGTTTGTTACAAAATTATTTGGATGGTTTGGGTGCACTGATGATTTACTTGAGGTCTTTGAAACTGACTTTTTGGGGTGTAACTTGGTTCAAATTTAGATGTCTTTTTTTGAATATCAGTATTTTCTCCTTTGTCTCTGCTGATGGACTAAGATCGTTTTTTCCCAATGAAATATTTTAAATACCTGGTACTTGTAATCATAGAGGGCAATTGTTCATAGCCCATTTATTTTATATATGCTGCCATGGGTGACAGCTCTTTTTCGTGGAGTATGTTGGCCCCTATAATTGAGGTAGCTGGAGGATGTACAGAGGTAGTTTTGCTGTGTTTCTCAATAGAACAACAATCACTTTTATTAAAACACACAAACTTAAATACCATATCTTTAAATTATGCAGAACAAATTTATAATGGCATTTTCTTTAAATGTAATGAAACCTTTGGCTCACAAGTAGTCAATGAGCACAAGTATTTTTGTTCTTTGTGAAAAAAGCCTTAAAATTGGAAGGTATCTTTGCATTGTTGTGTAAAAGTAGGTCCAGAGGAGGGCCACACAAATGGCCCAAGGACTGGAACTCTGTTCCTGAGAAGAAAGTTGGAATTGTTCAGCCTGGGGAAGAGAAGACTCTGGGGAGACCTTATTGTGGTCTTCCAATGTATATAAAGGTGACTAATGGGAAAGACTGAGACTTTATTGCCAAGGCTTATTGAGATAGGACAAGGCGTAATGGTTTTAACCTGAAACAGAGTAGATATAGTTTGGTCATGAGGAAGACATTTTCTGAGTGTGGTGAAATTTTGGCCCAGGTTTTCCAGACATGTTATGGATATCCCATTATTTGAGGTGTGCAAGATCAGGCTGGATAGAGCTTTGAGCAACTTGATCTTGTGAAAGAAATGTCCCCACCTGTGGTAGGGAGGTCTTTCAAGATCCCTTCCAACCCAATCCATTTCTTGATACCTAGAAAGGGTTTAGGCAGCAAGAGTAATGTTGTCTTGTTCTCCACTACGGGTGCAGTTTGTCTGCCCTCCCCTTCCCACTTCCTCTTAACCCTGCTAGACATCATTCCTGTGCTGACATTATTCCTGTCTTTCCCAAGTTGCCAGTGAGTACTGCGCTTAGTATTTGACACTTGGTTTGCTTTTACATGTAAAAATCACCTTTTCAGTAAGACTTGGTAGTTGCTGCCTTTATGCAGCCTCATTAAAATTGAAAGTTGCTTTTAAATACTTATGTTTTGTTCTTGTGTTAAAATTACATATTTGGGATGCCCTCATAGAAATTTACCTAAGTATTAAGCTATAAAATATCCTCTAATAAAACAGACATCAGAATAACTTTTTATCTAAATGAGGGATCACAGATTGTTTTTCAAGTTGAAATGGGCTTAAGCACACACATAAGGGCAAAACCAAATAATTTCAGGAAAAGCAGAATTGAAATGATCAGTACTGTGATGGACAATGATCTGTGTTGCTGATAATTTCTCTGAAATGCCATTATTTTTTGAAACTGTAGGGCTTTTGATTTAAGGGTGTTTTTAGAGACAAAGTCCTTTTTAACAGCTTTTTAATCTCTAAGACTCAGCATGTCTCTCTCCTTTCTTCCCTTCATGGCACTTGCAGAGTGCTTCTTTGTTTGAAGTTTTCCCAAGAAAAGCATGTGGTTACTTTGTAAGTAGGTGGAGAAAGGGGAAGAATTTTCTTCAGTGTGCTAGGTTTGTGCTCACATCCAGAAAAAAAATAGCAGTTGGTTTGGAAACCAGCGACTGGCACAAGGGCACAAAATTACTAAATTGATCTGCCTTACACAGCAGATCAATTTGTGCTGCTGGAAGATTTATTTCTCTCGGGTCAGTCCTAAGTTTTCCTGATGATTTGAGTAGCTTTGTGTCTTTGCATCCTTTTATGGTTCCTTACCGTATGAGAAACCTCTTTGCTGTCTCTTGGAATGCTTGCATGTCAGACCAGAGTGCAGTAGGGGGATGCTCTAACTAGTTATAATTGAGCCACCTCAGGTATCCAAAGCTTCCAGCCATGACAGAATGGATCTCTGCATGATTAATTTACTCCTACCCCTCACCAGCTTTGTGAGGCTGCAGTCGGGCTCGTCAGAGGGATGATTCATTTCTTCCTTCTGTAGAATCTGGGGCTTACAATGCGTCTCTGCTGTAGTAAGATGGGTCATGGTAATAAAAGCAAGAAGGATGCAAAATAGAAAGCCTCAGTTTGAGGAACTGACCTACTCTGGAGGTGTAATGACGCATCTGTCTGAAACATCGTGGTAAGAGAGTAAAGGAGTTGTGCGGTGCCTCCTTGGACAACACTGGGTTACCCTGGTTGCTGTGAGACACAAAGTGGGGCTTGTGGTGCAGAGCACCAAGTTCTTGGTCACTTTTCAGGAAACGTGTTTTTGTTGTGCAAACTTAAGGCTCTCATCTCAAATATGTGAATATTATTTAGAAGGGTTGTCACTTGACAAACAGCTTCCTAGACAGGAAGTGAGGCTTCTCTTCCGTCTTTAGAGATGAAAAGTAATCAGTTTTCAAATTTAATTGTGACACTGCAGTTCAGCATTACTTGTAAGGAATTATAGAGGGACAAAATTCAGTGTGTTTAATGCTCCACAAAAACCT
This sequence comes from Rhipidura dahli, assembly GCA_013399225.1. NCBI lineage: Eukaryota > Metazoa > Chordata > Aves > Passeriformes > Rhipiduridae > Rhipidura > Rhipidura dahli. Next base: position 1,133,138 of record VXAC01002371.1, on the reverse strand, counting down.
TTCAAAGTTGTGAATTCTGAATAGTCCATGAAACCCTTGAGCCAAAATTTAGACTTTTAATTTAGGCACTATGTAAGTATTTATAGTTTGGTTATGAGCTTCTTTATTCTGTACATCTGAAAAAAAATTGTTTTGTGTACTCACTATTCAGTTCACTAATCAGTGGAGGTTTGAGAATATGTGCACTGAGCAAACTGAAGAAAAAAAATAATAAATTCGTGTTTTCTTAGATATTTGATTCTTGGGAGCTACAATCTGAAATATTTCTGTTAATTATTTTTAAAGTAAGGGATGAAACCATCTGTCTCGTGATTGAGATTTTTAAAATAATTATTAGATTTTTAGCATTAGATTTGTTTTCTCTTTTGTTTTTTGTTTAGTTTTGTTTAAAACTGAAAAATCCCTTGAAAAGCTGTGCCCTCTGCAATTGTGATTTAACAATTAGTGCCGTGTGGCTGGGCATCTGCTTCCTAAATCAATCCCACTAACTGCATTGGGAGGGCTATTTCCTACAGCTCTCAAAGAGGCTAGATGCCAGAATATGGTGTTGATGTAAGTCTTTTTTAGGATGTTTCTCTGTATTCCTTTACTTTCTATATATAAAAGGCTATTTCTGTGGAGCAGTTCCTGTTGTTGGAGGCAAAATACAAGTTAAGTCATGCAGTCTGCAGAGACTTGTTTCTTTCTGATGTTTGTTGTTGATGGGGAAAGGTACGTATTCATGGACAGCTGCCCAGTTGCTTGTTTCCCAAATTCAGGAATTTACCACCTGTGAGCGGGATAAAAACACGTCTCCATCACATCTTTCCAGAAAAAAATATCCTTACTCCTAAGAAGTATTATTGCATTAAAGCACTTCAAAATAACTCATAGAAATTGTGCTAAACTACCAATATTCACACAATTAAAACATGCCTGAGGGTTTTATTATTGAATTTGTGTGGCAACAGGTTCGGTATTACTTTTTTTTTTAACTTTTTAGCTTATGTTGAAGTTATGTCCCGGGTTTTGGAAATATTAGTGTTTTGTCTTAAAATAAGATTGGCAGCCAGAATGAGTATGAAGTTTTCATTTTTGCTATGTTTATCATATAGCTACTGGAAGTTTTCTTTCACTAAAGACTGCCTGTCCTCTCCCATGTTTTTAAATGACATGTTGGCTAACAACAGAAGATTATGTGGTTGATGGATTCTTCTGTTCCCTCACACTTTTATTTTTGGCAGTAAATTATGAGAAAAGGACCTTGACTTAATTCCCAATGTACAGCTGCTGTGAGATTGGAATGTATTGATGAGTTATTTTTAATGAGCTGGCAATGACTTTGAAGCCAAAATGTTGTATTGACAAAATAGAACCATATTTTTAAAACAATAAAATTCCTTTTATGTTTTTTCCATTATCAGGAGGTATTTATTTCAAGAAAACCAGAATGAAGGTTTTCTGTGAGAAAGCATTAATGTGAGGAAAAAGGGAAAGGCAAGACTGAAGGGGGGAGACCCAGAGCAGTTGTCTTGTGTTCTGTGTGCTCTCTGTGAAGTCTGGCAGAACAATTCATAGTATTGCAGGTTAATATCTCTTAGTGAGTGCTTTTATGAGATTTGAACTGTGAGTTTTTAGTATATCTGGCTCCATGCTGCGGGATTTCCGTTTCAATTGATGTTTCCAAATTGTAAACATTAGAACTTACAGGAGAAATTTTGGGAGGAGGATCTCAGGTTTTCTGGTTGAGTTTTCAGGAAGATGTTATTTCTTTCTCTGCAAACAATGCAGAGTCCAATTGCAACTTCATATCCCTTTGATTGTAACTCCATGAAAACTCAAATTGATGACAGCAATAATTAGCTACTGATTGTAGCCACAGTGATTTATTATTTTTTTTTTTGTAGCAGCTGCCTTGTAGCTGGCTGTTCTGTCAGTCAAATGCAATCAGGGTGAAAATAAATTTAAGTTAACAATCAAATTTAAGGTTTATGCATGGCAACATCATTTTTGGGAGTTTCCTTGTCTTCCCTGTCAGCACTCTTTGTTACAGTAGTATGTAACAAAGGATGTACCAGAACATCAGTGATGTACAGAAAGCATGGAGGGGAGGAGGTGGCAACCCAGAATTCAGGTTAAATGCTTGGTAACAAAGAGAAAAAGCTAATTTTTCTGATTCCCACAAGTGCCTTATTTCCGGTGTTTGCTTTTCTTTATAAACATGTCCTATCCTGTTCTGCTGAAGATGCCTGCAAATAGGCAGAAGCAGCTAACTCAGTGGTGAAGGGTATTTTAAACACAGAAAGAAAGCACCACTTTTTCCTTCTCACCCCCACGTGGTGAAAAGATGTGGGCTTGACAAAAATGTTGCTAAAACAGTTACTTAAGGCTAAGCAGATGATAATCCTCTGCATAATACCTTGAGTTGGTTACAGCAGTGGTGCTGATTGTAGAACCCCCTGACTGATTGACTTGCAAGGAGCTAGACTAAATAATGCATATTATTCAGTGGCCATATGAAAGGCTATATTGTAGGGATGAATTTCTTACCCTTTTAGAAAGGATTTTGTTGAGCTGCACTCCAAGGAGTCAGCTCAGTCCCTGTGAATGAAACTAGAAATCAGGCAGTTCAGAGCAAGCCCTTCTTAAGGAGGAGTAGGAGAGTCCTCACATGGACTGTGAGGGCAAAGGAGCTTATGCAAAACTCACTTTTAACAAGTGTAAGAAGGTAATAACTTAGTTCAGCAGGAGGAGATTCAGGCATAGATTTTGAAAGAAGAAAGTTGCACGGTGCACCTAATGGGTAGATTTTATGGCCACGAGCCTCTGTGGCAGCTCTTTCCTAGCTCAGAAGACAACTGCAGCACAGTGGGTACTGTGAGGTTATTGCTGTGAGGCAATTCTAGACTGCTTGGAGAATGGTGGTTTCCAGCATGTGGTGCAATGTAACCAGAGTTTTGTGTTGCCAGAGCTCAAAACCAGTTTCCATCCTCCTGTGGGAGGAGGCAAGAGTCTCCTTTCAAGCGTGAGGAGTTCAAGCAGATAAAACCTATTCATTTATGAGGTTGTAGGGAGGGTAAAGAGAAGTATGAATGTACTGTATGGATAACAAGGATAATTAAATAGATGCAGACATGGTTGATTGCCCTTGAGCTGACCGCTAATGAGGCATGCTGGCACAGGCACCTCAGGTAAAAGCTGAGCATTCTCAATTGTCACTGAAATACCTGGAATGAGTTCTGAAGGCTTACATCACCTGGACATCAGTCTCACACAGTTTTCTTTCATAGGAGGCTTCTCGAAGTCATTACTGAAGCAAATTATTTTACAGACTTGCAGTAAATGTGTTTTGATTTAATATATATATATATCTTTTTTTCATTCTTAAGCACATAAGACTGTTACAAATGAAGTTTAAGTAGCCTCTTTTTGGTGGGCATCTTATTTTTTATTATGAAATATGCAAAGGCATACAGGGGTTCAGAAGGGTGAATACTAATGAAAGCTTTTAAAGAACATTAAATATGTAGTATTTTTTTCTCAGATACTCATTGCCAGGGAAGAATGGCGGATATCCAATTTCCTAATACCTATAGTTGTATCAGTTGCATATAGTTGTAGAGTAATTACAAGTATCACTTAAGAACTTTGAGGAACGCATCCATAAATAGACTCCTCTTTTCTTTTCTCATGGGAAAATTAGCTCTTAACTGTGCTGTAAAGAATACATGGAATGCTGGCAAGTTGTGCTAAAAAATTTGTGCTTGTATCAGTGCTCCTCTGTGAGTTTCCTTAGTTTCAGTTCTGCTTTTGCAACGATGTAATTCCATTGATTTCAGACTAGTCATTCCTAATTTTTTGCTTCTGTAAGTCATGCCCTAAAGAAATCTTTCATGGGACAAGGAGGATTTGGCAGAAAACGCTCTTTAGAGTGCTGCAAAGTGTATGCAGTTGAATCAAGAGGTAATATTATGGAAGATAAAACATTTTTTTTTACATATTCAATAGCTATCTTTTGCATTGACAGCATGTTAGGGAATAGATTCTTTTAGTTCATGTTACTCTAGGGAACCATTTTCCCTCTCTTGCTCAGTGTATTTAGAACACTGAAAATAATAAAAACTGCCTGCACCTGACCTGACTTAGGCTGTAAATTATTGGCTGCTTTGAAAGATATTCCCACATCCAGTGCATTGTTGACTTAACAGTTACCAAGGCTACAAGTGAAGGAAAGTGCTCTTTTTTCCCCTGTTTATTTTTTTAACATGCAGTAGAAATGCATCAAAACATTTGTGATGTGATGATTCCCAGTGTGTCTGTGGGTAGGGAAACTGGAAAATGGGGTCAGATGCATTTCATGTCCTGCTTTTTCTCCAAAGATGTTATTCCCTTAGTTTCTACTGTTGATGATTTTACTGTTAACCAGTGAATCCAGTTTCTCAGTATTTTGCTTTTCACCTTAAACACAGATCTAATTTTTCAGACCTATCATGTGGCTCTTGAACTGAGTTTAAGGGTTTTTTAATTCAAATTTTGTTAAACATGATGAGAAATAAAGTTGACGATAGGTGTAACTGGAGACGTGTTAAACCTTGCAAAACAGTAAAAGCTCCACACTTTTTCAGCCATTTTTCAATCACTTATTATAGTTGACTTCAGAATAGTATGGCCACTTGTAAACCTACCTGCAGGGATAGCAAAACATTTACAAAGGACTTCTGAGTGCCGATACTAATGAATGAAAATAAATTCCTAATACCAGATTTTTTTTGAACTCTGATTGCTACTTCCCTTCAAAATCTACTCCCAATTAGAAAACTTGCTGATTTTTCTCCCTATATTTTGCAAGGTCCAGTAGAACTAAGAACAATATTTTTTCAACATGTCTAATCTATTGCAGATAAATTAGATAACCTTGATTAAAAATCAGTCTAGAATGTGTGTGAAATATTCTGTCCTTTCAAAGATGGGTCTTGCAGTGTTTCAGAGATTTTTTAAGTGTGCAATAAGAGTAATGTAACTATTGCTGTGAACTACCCTTTAAACCATGTTTTTAGTAGATCAATCTATTAGAAAAAAAGAAAAAAAAATATATAATTAAAACAGAATAGAGAAACTGATGCCTTGAGGTGGCCACCAACAGAGGCTAGACAAGATTAAAAGAATAAATTAGGTGTTTATTTGAAGGTACCTTCAGAGGTACACCTTGGGAGTCAAAACGCTCCACCCAAGATGGACCCTGAGTCACGAGTTCTTCACACTTTTATAAGTTTGGTCCATTTGCATATCAGGGTTCATTCTTCAATTATAACTTCAGTTAATGGTGCAATTACCACAGATTTGCTTCTTCTCTTCAGAAGCTTTTAGTTTACACATTTTGGGGCCTGTGGCAATCTCAGTGTCCTTGGAGAGCAAACCTAGAGAGGGATTTTTTTAACCAGCATGAGAGAACAGCTGCTAACAGACCACACAAAACTTCAGTTACACCCCAGGCAGTACAGGATTTGAAAAATATAGAAGTTAAAACCCAAGGCATCAAAAGCACAGAGGGTAGAAATGAGTGGTGTTCATTTTTCCTGTGAGCAACATAACTTGGCATCTGGCCTTGCCGTCATGGGCCTTGCAACCACCAGAAGAACAGAGGAGTTTGTGAAGTGCTTAGAGAACTTATTGGAAAAAAAAAAAAGTGTTGTCTGCTTTTAGAAAATTAATTAATGAACACCAGTCAAGACAGTTTTGAAATTGTGGGATGTCAAAATGATATGGGTGGGGGTAACACTGTTCTGAAAGTATTTAATTATTGATATTTATTTGAATATTAGTATTTTCTTCATTCACTTTGACTACTGCAAGAAGTGTGGTGCTGGGTTTGGGTGCACTTGTGCTCTTGTCCTCTGAACTGATGCTGGTGTACTGGGCTTACATCTGGGCTGAGAATGAGTACCTGAATTATTGCCACAAATGTTTTCTGCTCTTTTTGATGGGAATCGGAGATGTTGGGTTTTTTTTCCTGACACTGTTCACTGTAAGTTGTACAGTGTAAATTCTTCAAACAGAAGGACTATTCTCTTCTTACATGGACAGACTGAAACTGAGAGAACCTGAGCAGCTCATATCTTCTGTAATACCATCCTATTGTGGGACCCTACTGATAACTTATGTGTTGATGTGCATTTGATCTTTTTTTTGCTTTTTTCTTCTCTAGTGCTGCACTTTTGAACGATGTAATTATTTTGGTGTTTCAGCAGGGTGCTTCTATTGGGAAAGTGAGAAATAAAGAAGGAAGAAGAAAATATTCTCAACAGACTTCTGAGAGGGAGAGGACGAATGGTTGGCTGCATGTTGCAGCTGATCGTTGTCAAAAAGTCTTTGCTGGAGTTAATGAAAAGGAAAACAGCAAAGAGAACCAGTGGAGACTGATAATTCTCAATGTCTTCTGGATTTCTGTGTTTTAGATTTCAGAAAAAAATCTTCTGATACCTGATAAAATAGACTCTGGACCAAAGTCTTTACTATTTCTCTGTAAGAAAAAAAAAGGCATTTCAAAAACAGGCAGCAAAAGGGATTGTGCTGCTGTTCGATAGTGCGAATATAGAAGAAAGAAGATAAATATTTCTGTGAAAATCACACTTCTGATGTTTCAATGGTTTGATAATTTTGTATAGGAAGAATTCCTATTCATTTTGTGCAGCTTTTATTCCTGTAATATGAGCATGTGTCTTATTTGATCTCTATTTTTATATAATCACTGCAAAAATCTATGTTGGAATTTCCTCAGATCCACGATTTAAGGACAAAATGGGGCAGAGATACTTATTTTTTGTAGTATTTACATACTTCACACAGTATTTTTCTCTGCCAGTTCCAGTGGTTATGTCCTAGGAATCATAATGATGATGCCTCACTGGAAATATAAAATAATAAGGGTTTATTCCAAAGATGTTTGTGGAAGCAGATCAGAGCTGTACCTGCAGGTATGGTCTATGGCATAATTTTGGTTAAAAAATATCTTAGTTTTCAGGTAGAATTGTTTAGAGAGCTTTAAATAAAGCTGTGCTGCTCACTCAGGAAGCAAGGATGATTTTTTTTTTTTTAATAAAAGCATTTAAGGAACAAACTTGGCCCCACCAAAAGTGGTGATTTGGAAGGTGATGAGAGACTAAAGGCAGAAAACACCAACAGTTTTCTTTCTTTAAAGTTCTCTTCTACACAACAGGAAAACTTCTATGACCAAACATACCCAAATCATGTCAGTGTTTATGAGGGTGGGGGGATGGTGAGAGAATAAATCTCTAGTTGTTATATGTCAGAAATGAACTTGAAATGTAGGTAAAGATAACTAGAGAGTGAGAAGACTTCCTTCTTGGAGGAATTGGGCAGTTTCAGCCCTACTTTCAGTTCAAGACGTGTGGAGCTGCTTGGAGAGATTAATTCAACATTGCAGACTGTCACTCTCTGTATGCAGTTGTTCTCATTCCCTTTTGCTTCCTCTAGATCAGCTGAATTAGGCTTAGGGAGTAACTTCTTGGCAAGGTGGCAAAATGTGAATAATTGGGCCTATTCCTACCCAAATGTAGGAAGGATGCAGCAGCATTCCAGGACTGGACAAACTTGATTTGATTCAAACTGTATTTCTCAGAATAATGATTTAAAATCCTGTCAAACAGCACATTAAAATAAGGCTGTGAGGCCAAGATAACTCCCTCGTTTCCTACTGGAATTAAAATAGTGAAGACAGAACCTTCTAAAGAAGTCTGGTGGTGCCTGGTATTGTGCAGCTTCTCCAGCCCAGTGCTAGAGCTGCAGTTACTTCTAATTTAACTAGTTGGATACTTAAAGAAGTTGTCTTGTGAACAGGAGCAGCCTCCTCATGGATCTCTGATGGATACCCACATGAAAGATGGTGATTGTCCCAAGAACCTTTACAGTTTAATGGTGGCATTTACAGTCTTGCTAGAACTTAGTAAAATTAGAGTTGAACTAAATGGGTTATAAGGTATAAGCACACACGCTCCCCCTCAAACAAAACAAACAAACAATGGCAAAGATGAGAACACCTTTCAGCTCATGATTTTCTAAGAAATAACATTGCTTCCCAGGACGCTGAATTAAGAATGGTTTGCAGCTTCCTTTAATATACTGCCCAAAGCCCACATGACTCTTAAGTGTTGACTAAATTCACTCTCAAACCACCAGACTTTATAGGTAGAAAACAAGAAGTATCTTATTTAACAGCATAAGCATGTGGAACAGGGAGTCAGTAAAGAATATTTTATGCTACAGAAAATGCAGGCACGTATTTACACATGTGCTGTGAAGATGCAAAGAGTCTGATTCTGGAAATACTGAAGGGAAATTAAATCTAACGTGTAAAATCAAGACTAGAGTTCATTTCAGAGTGAGGCCAGTAGAGAAGTACTAGAGAAGAGAAAGTCTTCCTGGAGTACAGCAGCTAAATTTCAGCCAGTGTTTGGAAATCAGAACATAAAATCATTATATCCAGTCTAACGCAGAAATTACAGGCTTTGATACTTGGAACTCAAGGTGTTTCTTATTATTTTCTGGAAAGCCTTGGCTTAGTGGAGATGTGTTTTCCACCTTTGTTTTCTGGTGGTGTCCTCTGCGTAGACCATACTTGGATTTTTGTCTTGGGTTGGCCTGAAATACTCTGAAGTACTGATGCAAGTGTTCAAACATACTACTAAATTTGTTATATTGCAGTGGCCATAGTCATTTAAAAAGTGGGAGTTTAAAGGTTGACGTGCACTTCTTACAAATACATATATCTTGCATCTGTTTATAACAGATCAGAACTCTAATTTTGCACATATTTAGTAACTGCTAAATATTTCTGTATCACATGTCTGTGCATAGGTGTCACCATCACTGTGCATTTATGCACCTTGGTACATAATGCTGCATCAAGGAGATGCTCTTCTAGTTCTAAAATTACAGATTCATTGCCTTCAATGTTCATTTACTGGCAACAATAATTGAGTGCACTGAATTACCTATATTCTTTTATTTGAATAAAATCTGATTTTCATACTAAAACACCCTTACTAAATACACTGTTATCTGCAGAGAAATCATGACCTAGAACAATTAGTAAAATAAATGGCCATAAGGGCATGAAAACAAAAATAGTTGTTTTCTGAGAATGATCTTTCAGTCTAAGTATCACAAACCAGTCTATCTCAGAGTTAAATTTCCTGGGTATTTTAGTGCTCTTTTTCATGAAATATTTTATTATGCATTGAATAATCAAGGAGGTATATTCTTCTGGTAAACATACAGAATTATGATGTTTGTAAAGCCTATATATTATCTTAAAATTATATCAGAAACAGATATAATGTGCTTTGTGGGACCTTGTGCATGCAAATTTTGGCATTGTGGGTATAACCATGCATGCAGATGAGCGTATACATTGCTGAAATGCAGCTGGGAAGAAATGAACCTTCCTTCCTGAAAGCTTGGGCTTCAGACAGATGAGCTGGGCACTAAAGCTTCCATGGGAGCATGAAAAATATATGAATAGGGTATCTACAACCTTATTTATCAGAGAAGGAAAGGATTTATGTGTCTGAAAGCCCCATTCTTAGTGTGTTACACATTCTGAAATGAGACAAGTCTTTATCATAATTGGGTGGAATTGTGAGTGTGTTTCAGGAATTGGGATAATTATCTCTTTCAGAGTTTCACAATGAAGATTTTAAGAAGGCAAAAATTAAAAGTCTCTTTGGAGAAATTAAACTTTCCTTTGCTGGGCTGGTAGACCTGAAACTGCCCCTGAGTGTGTCTCACTAAGTTGGTCTTAACAGAGAAGTCATTATTCCTCTCCACCAGTGTTCCAACAATCTTCCTATGCATCTGCTTCTAGTGAGTATTTTTGACAGATGGGGAGAGAAATGCCATTTTTTCCTGCATAATGTGATGTGCAATATTGCACACAGACCTTTAAATTGTCTGTAAAGATTTATCTCTGATCACTGCAGTAAAATATCACCTTATTTACAATTAAATGAAAAACTCTGTTTGTCAGACTCTCACAGACAAGTATTTTAAATGTCAGAAATCAGTTGTTTGCTTCAGATTCAACAGTTATTTGATTTAGTATCTCAGTGTTTGCAGGGGGCACAGGGGACATGTGATGATAACACACAGATGATAACATGAAAAAATGAAGCCCTTTTCAAGTCCTGGAAGGTGCTAAGAACTTTCTCTAAAAACCAGAAGAATGGATGGTACTTAGAGGCAAACTTTTAAAATAGAATGAAATCTAAAACAAACTTTAAAATTCCAAAACAAAACAATAAAAACAGCCCTTCAAAGCCAATGTTTTACGACACTTTGGAAATAATTCATTTGTTCTCTGTTAAGTTATATATTGTAACAGAGGTAATTAGCAGGATCTTATGTATTCTAGCATGCAATGGAATAATAATCTTAGTGGTCATGAATTGAGTGAATAAATGAGAAATCTGGTTAAAACAGTGATTTTCTGAGCTATTGGGTGGCAAACTGAATCATGCTCTTTTTTCCCCAACACAAATATAAGGTTCACCATTGTTGTTGCAAGTGGGTGATTTTGGGGTTTTTTTTTCCTAGATGGCTGGACTCAAGCTTTTGGGCATTGCTTTCAGTATTTTTATTGATTTGAAAAAGAGGAAAAATAATTTTGCAGTAAAAGTTGCATGAACTGGTGAGGGAACTGATTCAAAGTACAAGCAGAATAAAGAAGATTTTTGAAATTAGCCGATCAGATGTAACCTAAGAGTATATTTTCACAGTATTTCTACACTAAGATGAGGTTTTCCCACCTGTGGATTTTATAATGATACTCTGTTTAGCTTGAAATACATAGGACAGCAGCTCTGCAATCTGCTTTTATTCATTAATGCTTTGTTACCTGGTAAGGATTCCAGCAAGGACTTGGTAGTAGACTTGGATATGTGAAAGTAAATAACATAATTAGCTTCAAAAGAGCATAATGAGAACATATGGATCATGTATCATTGAGGTGATAGCAGTAAAGAGATGAAAATTATATACCTGGAAAAAAATGTCCTCTTCTAAAGGAGCTTGCACGTGGTTTTGCTCAGTTCACACTGCTGTACACCTGTCTCTTCTACTTGGCAGTCAGTCAGCAAAGTCCCTCCTGAGGGCAGGTGCACCAATGCAAAGAACTCCAGTGTGTTGTCTCAGTAAAAATGTGTGACTATTTATATATATATAGATATCTATGTGTGTGTACATATATATATACACACACCTAGTTAAATGAAGGTGCAGGGTTTGTTGAACATTTCTGAGCTTGCAGAGTATGTAGCAACAAAAATGGGGAAAAGGGCATTTGGGAGAAAGCTGTGACATTATTTCCCACTTGGTCACTGTTTTCCTGGCCATTCCTACTTATTTGACAAGGAAATGCTTTGTCCAGCCTCTGCAGAGATGTGGGATTCAAGTGCTCTGCACATCCAGGTGGTTTGCAAGTGCAACAGAAGCCCTGTTTTGATTACTTGTGTCAAAATAAGTGATTGCCAGAATGCTAGGAAATATGTAACTGGGGAGTTATGCCTGGATGCCAAGCTTTCCTGAAAAGCAGATTTGGGAATTGTTCACCCTTGTGTAAATAAACTCTACGCTAAAATTGTTCAGACCTTGAAATAGATGAAGTTCAGCAGGTTGGATTTTTGGGTTATGTAAGTATTTAGGTACTTGGAAGGGTAACACTGAAAAGTCTGGGGTTTTTTTTTGGTGGTTGTTTATTGCTAAAAAATTAAACAGCACACAAACCCCCTTACAACACCAACACAGCAAGAACCCCATCTAATTTATAGCAGCTAACAAAAGTGATCTGTAACTCACACCTAAGCACCCCACTAGGAGCTGAAGGATAAGCTGAAGTTAGTCTTGAGCTTGCTGGCCATGCTCCAGTGCCACATGGCTGTGAGCAGGAGTGCTTTGGCATAAAGGGCTCAGCTGGACCCGAGCCACAGCGTGTGCTTAGCCTGTTGTAGAATGGGATTCTATACTACAGCTGTATGACAAGTGTTTGTGGGCAGAATTGAGAGTTCACTTAGCCACGTGTGTCTCTCAGGGAGGCTGCTTGGGAGCTGAGGAGCAGAGAATGAAAATGATAAAAGACGAGGTAGGGGAAGATATTCACCCGGACATTGGCACTGCTGTGGTTTAGCAGCTCTCCCATGAAATGTTCATGGAGGCATAATGGATCTGATGCCAAGCATGATGTGATTTTTATTGCAGGCCTGATGAAATCCTTTCATGTCTCATTACATAACCTGAAATCTACCGTTTGTGGGGCTATTCAGAGATATTCAAGATAACATGAATGAGGATATAAACTCTTGTAGGAAATCAGAATATTACCAGTCAATGCCTAGCTGAGAGATGATGATGATGTGTCAAGTGAAGCTCTGAGCTAGAGTTTCCGTGGATTTGCAATTATGGCTTGTTTTCCAATAAAATTTTTATTATGTAGAAGCTATAGGAAAATTGTCTGCAGTAATCCATGTAGCTAATTTACTAATATCAAGAGTTAATGAAAATAATGAAATAATATAAATCCTAAAGACTAGAATCTAAAAATTTAGCTAGGAAGAACATTTTATTATGTTTGACTGAGAGGCTGCAGTCAAAATCTGCAACAATAAATAATGACAAGTCCTTTTTTTTTCCCCTAATAATGGCAATGTATTTTTTTTCTATTTTATTTTATATGCACAGTAAGCTGCACATAGCTTTGCAAAAATGATAAGTAAGCCAAGCATGTAAAGTACATGAAATATTTTGTTTCCTTAGAAAAATAAAACTGCAGCATCATGCCAGGACATGGATTCAGTTGTAAAATTGTATTTTAAAAAATGCTATTCTGAGAAACAAAATGATCATAACTCTGTCCAACTTGTATAAACAAGCACTAAATCCTACTCAATATTTGAAACTCACTACTGAATTTTTGCACAGGTAAAGTGAGGATAATAACAATGTCATGTTGCTTCTGGAAAGGCTCTTATCTAATACTTTTTTCTTTTGCTGATTGAAAGGCAGGCCATCTGCCACAAAGTGTTCTGCATTTGTCTTTAGCGTGCCACCTGCAACTTTAAGTGACACTTTTAAGTGAGATTCCGTCTGCTCCATCTTCTCACATACTGGATTTCTTTAAAAGGAAATAGGATTTTTTTTTTTTTTTTTTTTGATGCTGACTGACTTTTGCAGAAGAATCTTTAGTTGCTCAAAACAGTTGCGGTTCCATATTGGCAGGTTATATTCAACAGGGTTTATGGACTGTTTTTATCAGAGAAGGTATCTTGATCAGATGCTATGCTGGAGATACAGCGATGAAAAGAGATATTAAATATGTGTCTCAAAATTATATAATCCCCTCTAGTGCTGGGTTTTATATTCATGACTGGGAATTAGCTGAAGATATATTGATTGAAAATACATTTTTGTAGGCAGGGAAATTAATTTTTAATTGATGAAGTGTATCCTTGTTTTGGTGCTTGAAATGCAACTCCAACTCCCATTTCTAAACCCCATGTTCTGATCTGGTCATTTTAGATATGAGAGATAAATGTGTGTACCACACTGTGTCATGTCTCCATTCTGGTTTGACCTTCACTCCACCTACATCCCCCAAAGGTATTTTTTAGTGTGCTGTCAGTGAACAGTGGATATAGGTTTAAGGTAACTTCTGAACAAAGGGATTAAACTGCTCTTACAAATCCACTGCCTTTTTTTTTTTTTTTTTTTCCCCCAGTGGTATGGTTTTGAGGGGGAGCTGAGTGTGATAGTTAGCAAGTTGTTCAGTATTTACCATGATATTCTGGAATTGTGTGATTAAAAGGGAGCTTTATGAAAGGAAAAATGTGAAAAATGCCAGGGTGAGGTTTTCAGAAAGGAAATCTTGATTGTTTTGAAGCTGATGGAAATGGAATGGTGGATTTTAGAGACCAAACTCCCTTATTTCCCTACTGTTTTCACATTTGTTGACTTGACAGTCCAGCTCTGGCAATATTCTTGCTGCCCTGAAATATTAACAGTGGCAGCTACACCAAAATTTTGTAGTGGGAAAACACAATACTGATGTAAGTGTGAGAAAGTTTTGAAGAACATTGTGTGGAGATGGAATTACTGCAGAGACTGAAGCAGGCACTGTGACACAGAACAAACTGTTGGTAATGAGTGGGAGTTTAAGCAAAGCACTGAGCAGCTAGATCATAAAGTATAAATCTCACTCTATTTTCTTTTCTCTGGCTGTTATTACTTACAAATGTAATGAGGTTGGTTGCAAAATTAACTTTCTGTGGAGGGTTCATAAAATAAACCAGACCAAAGTATTATTAGATGGGTGAATTTTATTCAGTGTGTTAGATTGAATTAGAGTGTAACTTTCTGCAGTCTGCTTAGGACTTTAAATGTGCCTGGGAATTAAGAAGAAGAAAAAAGTAGTTATAACATTAAAAAAAGGCTCTAAAGCAGCTTTTTAGAGAATGCTTTGACCTTGAAAAAGATGAAATGAGAACAAGCACAAAATAGAAAGAAAATGATGCTGCTGTTAGCACAAAATACTATAGCATAGTACTTCTCACAAAGTAGGAAAACAAAAGAGTTAAGAAAAGGGTAGGTAAAAGGTCATTATTCCTAGCAGTCAGACTCTTAGTTCTATTAGTAAGAAATCATAGTCTAATTAATTGCAACATGGATAAGTTTTATTTTGAGTCTGTTCTAAGCGACCATAAAAATTAAGGGTTTTATGGGCCTGGAATAGCTGACATTTGGAATCTTTTTATTAAGTTTTTCTAAATGCTTCTGAGGTTAATATTTCAGATAGTCCAATTTAGCATCTTGTTTTATATGTACTATATCGCAGAAACACATTTCAGTGGCATCACTGTAAAGGATGCAAGTCTGCAAAATGAGGAACAGCTCCACTGCTGCCCTGAACAAAAAGGAAGCTGTCACAGCCTGAAATTTGTTGTTACAAGGGAGATCTCTCCAATGCTTCTCTCTTGAGCAGTTAGAATGTATGTAAGAGTGCATATATTGACTTTATTTAATTTCAAATGGAGAGAGTCCCTAAGGCTATTGATTGTATTGATTGAAGTGATCATAATGATTTGACTGTCAACATGAAATGAATATGTATTTATAGCTTACATTTGCCATTCTAAGTTTGGCTTCAAAGAACAACAACAAAAAAAAGTTGTGGTTTATGAATTACCGTTTTCCTTAATAAGCTTGGTTTAATTGGAAATAAATGTTTGGAAGGAACATCCACTGTAAATCCAATGAGAAAAGCAACATTTAATCTTTTATGAGTTTTTGTTTTTTGGGGTTTTTTTTTGCTTTCAATTTCCCCCAAGTGTACTTTCTACAAACTTTTCAAACTATAACCAATTTTTCTTGGGTTTTTTGGTAGAAAATTTGCTGAATTTGCACTGCTTTAGCCACGAGTGAGATATAAAAGGCTGTTTAGACTGTCTTGCCCACAGCCCAATTTTTTAGTTGATGTCATCAGCTGAGATATATTTTGTGGTCTTTGTTATGAAGTCTTGTAGTAGAAAGACAAGGTAGTTATTTCTGCAGGGTTTAACCAACAGCTTTCTTTTAAGTATGCTTCTCTATACAATTTTTCTCCTTTTTTAGGATAAAATGCTGTTTCCTATGAAAACTTAAAGGACTGATAATATCTCAGGAAACATATACCTTTTATCATGCATATAATTCTATTAGTAGATATTACTGCTCAAAGCTGATGTGAGCAGTGAATCATATTTTGCAAAATATCAGTTGAGTTTGTGAAGGTGGACGGTTTGAATGGCGAGGTCTGCATTTCACAGGTTGATTGCAGTAGTTCTTACACCATATTTTCAAATTATCTCAAGTTGAAGCATGGAGTTACTCAGTTCTCTCATTTAGATCACATTACTGATGGTGTCAGGTTTAAAACTTTGTTTTGTAGACAAACCAGTAGGTTAAACCATGATGGTACTCAGCTGGTTTTGCTTTTCAGGAAACTTTAGATGCAAAGTAACACACAAATCTGATAACATCTATGACATATTTGTTCAAATCAGGTGATGTTGACCAGTCCCTTTAAATGTATTAAATGAAAAATGTATGCAGCAATTCACTGCTTCCAGTAATAGGTCTAAAGATTTTTAATACATGCACATAACATTTTTACAATGCCCTGGAAAACCTGTTTTCCCTTAGGTAAAAAAAAGTCTGAAGCTGGGGCCATGTTTTGAGCTAAGAAGTAGCTGTGGAACTGTAATGGTCAGAAAGCCAACTTGTCCATTTTATTCCATTTTTCAGAAATTTGCTCAAGTTCCAGTAGTATTTAGGTTTTAGGGTTAAAACAGAAGATATAATTTTGTTTTCAGTGGCTAATCTTTCTAATATACTTTGGCCACATGAAAGTAATAAAACATCATAGGGATATAAACACAGAATTCTTGCTTGCAAACGTGGGTGTTGAATAAACATCAAATTAGTTCTGGCTGTGAGGGTAAAAGTAAATATTCCTATCGCATATGGAACACTCTGCCAAGCATTTTTTTCTTGCAAAATATTGCTGGAAGGAACTTTTCTATTGATTCTTCATATTTTTCCTTTAAAATTCCTAAATTCCGATTGGTAACTATTTTTGGTAATTTAAATTTGCAATACCTCTTAAATTGAATAATCATGAATCTTACCCTGTCATCTTCAGGGGTCTCTTTAGAAATAAAATCCTGTGTTTTTCCTAGCCTTGCTGTATTCTGGTACAGCCTCTATACAAGTGCTGAGTTTAGTCCCATCCTTGGTCAAAATACAATAGTGAAACATGTTTGGAAGAAATAAGTATTCCAACATAATTTTCAGACTATGTATTAGGACTTGGTTCTTTTTCCAACAGTGTGATTCAATAGTGTTGGGAAACTTCAGTTAATGCAAAAGAAGATATTTCTCTTGTGTCATGCATGAACTTTGTGGGGTCTGAAGTGTTTTCAGGTGATTTCAAGCTGGGAACGAATTATATCATCAGTATTTAACTGTGTTTTATAGCAGTTTCTCCTAAATGAGGTTGCAGTGGGAAGGTTTTCCAGGTCTCCATGCAGCTGTTGCCGGTGGGGGATTTCACTAGGTCAAAAGAGCCAGGGTTAGGTAACACTGGGCTAATGCAACTTTTTTTTTGTAAACTTATGTTGATTGTGATAGCAGACACAATGTTTTTAGAAAGTCAACAGAATATCCCATTCATAGATTCACCAACGTTTCTTTATCAGAGTAGTGCATTTTTAGAGACAGTGGATTAAATTGATAACTTTTGTGCCTTCTCAAGACCAGAAGAAACTGGTTGAAAGTTTAGAATCTTTCTTCAACAAAATCATTTGTAGGCTGTTTAATCTTGCTAGGTAAATATTCTTTTTTTTTCTTTCATTTTGTTGTTGAACGTCAAATGATACACCTCCATTTTCTGTTTACTCCAAATGTAAATAAAATATGTAGTGAGCCTGGAGAAACACCAACTGGGGAAACCCTTCCGTACTGTTTTGCTCTTGATGTAGCTGAAAAAAACTTGAAGTATAATGAAAACCACCCTCAGAACATCAGAGTAGAGTGAATTTTCTAGAAACCTGATTAAAGCTTGTCGATACTTTTAGTTAATCTGAAAGAGCCTTACGTTTTGTTTCCTAAAGTTCTTCCATGTTTTGGGGATTGGACAAAAAATTGTGTACACACTGATGATGTGGACAATTTTTGGTGGTAAATAACCTGTTCATGATATTATTATTTGCTCTTGATAAAGTGGCTTCCATTCTTTTAAAAGATTGTTGTTGTTAAACTTTCTAGAATAATCTTACCTTAATATTAAGTGTTGATGCTGGAGAAATGTAGAGTCCTATGCATGGCTCCACAAAAAATAAGGATTCTTATCTGCTGCTTTCTATTACAGCACCAAAGGTATTTTAGGATTAAATTGTAGAGCTGAAATAATCAATACAAATTCATGTTTACTATGAAGAATTTTAAATTATTTCATCTATACAGTAAGGATCATCAAGAATTAAAGGAAAAATTTTGGAGAACAAATTTCTATTCTTTTGAAATGACAACTCCAACACCACTGCAACAATTTTTTTCAACATTTGAATACAACAGCAAGTTTGAGTCCTACCTAAAGCTTAGTTAGAGTTGTTGGCATATTAATTGTAGTTATCTTTAACTGTATGTTGTCTAAAAGAAACTGTTTTTTTCTCCTCCGCTCAAACATTTTGTGTAGCAAAACCATGTTCTTTATCACCTAAATGGTCTTTCCATCCCACCTCCACTCATGTTTCAGCTGCATGACAGCTTTCAAGTAGTTAGAATGTACTGAGCTGTGAGATCTCCAACTGCAAACCACTTGGTGTAGAGATTGTGCAAATATGCTTAAACTTTCCTCAGAAGGGGAGTCATCTTGCCTCAAGAGTGTGTTCAAGAATCACTCTCAATTACAAAGTTCCTGAAGGTAGACAATGTTCAGTAGTCACCTTTTTTTTTTTTTCTGTTGTGCTGAGCCTCAGAAAGGGAAAAGAGATGTTTCTTGAATCTAGTGACTTTAATATCACTGGGGATATATAATATGCACAGTTCTGGTGTGTTAGCTGCTATTAAATTTAATCCAGAGTTTAGTTCATGACTGTTTACAATCCTGAGTGAAATAATTCATGGACAAGAGACAGAAGCCAAAGAACAAACTAGAATTCCATTTGGCAAAATTTAATCATGCTAGATGGAGATGAGAGCTATTTCTTGGGTAGCATCTGTGCACCTGAAAATATAGGATGTTGAATTGCACAGAAACAACATGCTGTTTATTAAAACAGGTAATGATAACCTTTAGAGAATAGCTTCAAATGGTCTTTAAACAGAAAGTAAAAATAAGTAGCTTCTGCCAAATAACAAAATAGCTTAGCTTCAGGTATTGGTTTCAGGCATAAGAATAGTGGGATAGAGAGTACTAAAATACTTTCTCCTTAGTAAGAACTTCACAAAGCAAATGGCTGCATGATCATGTCTGCATGTTAAGTGAATAGAATATTCCTTTCACTTGTATATGCTAATATTTTACCACTCCTGATAAAAATATTGCCTTGATGGTCAGCTCTGAATGTGTCCACCACAGTTCTGGTAGAGCAGTCAGTCCATTCTCTGACCCTTCAAAATTTCAGCATATTTAGCAGCATTTTCTGCTGTTGCAGATTGTGTACCAATCTTATTTTACCAGCAGCTTCTTTCTGTGTTCTGCATTAGAATCGGAAAGCAGAAGAAAAGGTGCAGGTTCTTGGTTCTTCCTCCAGAGAACTTTGAAATTGTGCACAGTTGATGCAGGACTCAGCAGCAGCTGTTAAGCACTAACTCTAATATCTTAAAGCAAACAAGCATTTGAAGAATAGTTAGGGGGAGGGAAAAAAGTCAGTGAAGTATCAATGATATTTGGTAGTCATGTAGAGAATGCCAGTTTATGTTTCTGTTAAAGTGTGAAGACCAAACTGTGCACTGGCAGGTTTGTTAGTGTTGCTAGTAGTTAGTTTGTACAGTGACTGGAGATTCACAGCACATTCTTTCTTGAAAAGGTAACTCTTGTGATTAACTCCTTACAGACTGCAGTAAGTAGTTTAACATGCCCGTTACAGAATGAAAATATCCTTGTTAAGAAGCTTTCAAATACAAGACACCTAAAAATGCCAATTCATCATCTGGCACTTCATTTACCTTATGGAATATATAAGTAAGGAAGAAAGAGGAAAGGTTCCTGATATCTGTAGGTTAGCTAGTAAGCTTGCCTACATTAACATCTCTGCACTTGCAACTTCTTGCACTTAAATCAATGGAAATTAAGGTCAAATCTCTTTCATTTTATGAATGTCTTTTAGATAAGACACATATACCTAAAACTTTCCAGTTTCCAGTGTAAAGTCAGGCCTGATTCTGCTGACATTACATGGGCACCCTGACAGAGGCCAAGGTGACAGCCTGAAAAAATGTTACAACCATTCATTAAAGCATTTTTAGCAAGTTACTCTTTGGTCACCTACTACGTTGTTGCTCTCCCATGGCAGTGCTGCTGGAAGTTCCTTAAAAGATGCAGTCATAGATTACTTAGTGTCTGTGACCAAATCATTATTTGGTTTACTTTTTGGAAATACAGGTTCTTGCTTATGGTGTAACTTTAAAATCCAAGACAGAAGTAAAGATCTCATTTTGGGTTCTTTGTCCCTAAAGTCTTGTTTCATTTGGGTAGCACAGAAGGCAGTCTTCAGCCAGGTGAGGTTTAAAGCTGATGTTTCTGCTAGTGAAATGTAAGTAATTCTTTCAAAAGTGGAGAGTTGAATCTAAAAAGAATACAACTAGATAGTTCTTTAATTTGGTGTGGAAATGTGGACTTGTGTTTTAGCAGAGCTCCGTGCCTTATAGCAGCTGCAAAGTGAGATTGCTACTGTATGTGACAGATATAGGCCAAAAACTTGATGCTGTGAAATTAGACTAAAGTGTGACCTGCAGGGACTGGTCAGCTGAATTACCCACACTTTTATGAGATTCTAGGAAATGGAATATTTTTACAGTATGAAAAACTGCAGTTGTATTTGCCTTTGCAAAGATTATTTAAAGAAAGAGGGTTTTTTTCTTATCTCAAAAAAAGATATATAGAAATCCTTCATTTAATGATTTGTAATAACTCTACCACAGCTTTAAAGTGTTCTACATTCAAACACACACTAGTAAATGTAAAAAATAGACTCGTGTATATTGCAGCCACTGGCCAAATGAGAGAGTATGGAGCAGGGAGTTCAAACCATCTCAGTATTATGTGGTTTAAGAAAAACATGTCAGCATCAGGCATATGTATGATCTCCTCCTCCTGCTCCAAGTCCTTCAAGAAAACCAAGTCTTGTAAATGCAAATTTCTCTATGAAGCTGTTTCTGTATTAAGCAAATCGCTGCATGAGTGTTTCAATTCAAGAGATGTGACATGTGATCTTGCAGTGTGTCTCATCAGACCACAGTGACTGGAAGCAGTGGCAAGTGGAAGTGACAGCCCTTGCCAGACCACAGCAGCACAGGGGTGTTGTAACTCAGTAACAAGGACAACAATGCGTGTCATGCTTGTTAGTCCTTTTTTTGTAAGAACTTTTTACTTCTGCTTTGATACAGAATAGAAGTGGTATTGAATGCTAGCAGTGCCAGACGAAAGTCTGATTTTGATATAAGCTGAGAAGCCTGATTTTCAGAATGATGGCTAATTCTGCCCTCAAGTTTTGTGCTTTCATTGTTGTTGCTCTGGATAGGCACTGGTGCTTAATAGGCCTAACAATTCTGTTCTAACTGGTATCACAGCATCCTGTGTCACAGACCCTCAGAAAGTCAGTCTTGTGATAACTGCGTGCAACATGATCTTTGTTGTGACTGCAAACCAATTAAATCCAGACAGATGATTAAAAAGAGAGGCCTTATGGTTGCTTTTGGGGGATAAAACCCCAAACAAATTTGCTTGTTACAGGTTTAAGTAGCTCTTGTGGCACTGTTGCAAGTCTGCAGTGCCTTTGTGACAGAAGGTAACAGGCTGGAGGGAAGTGGGAGAAAGACAAAACAAAGTACCCTTTTGTAAGTACAGCATGTCTCAGTTAGGAAAGTGAAGTGAAGAGATGCAGGGATACTGAATGGGGGTGAAGACCATGCTGGGTTTAGCCACACAGAGAATAAGGTTTTTTATACTTTTCTTGGGATATTACAAAATGAGGCTCTTGATGCCATGAATGCTGTTATTGTTTGTACTGTTGTAGCACACAGAAACCCTATTAATAGATAGGTAATTAAATCATTATTTAATGAGCCCTTTTTCAGCTGTGCAAAAGGACAAGTATCAGACTCTTTGAGGTAGAGATGTTTTTTTCTATGTTAAATACTGTAGAATAAAACAAATGGGTTATGAAGCTGTAGTCTCAGTGGCCTGCATAACCATTGTCAACCTTAGGTCTGATTTTACAGGCAAGTTGCTTGAAATTCTTCAAACATCTCTTGATAACAACAAAGATGGTAAAATAAGTTTTGGCAAATCTTGTAGATGACACGTCAAAACACATTCCCGTTGGCTGTCCTTTTAGAAAGTATTGATTCTATTGTGTGTGTGCATCACTGTAAAGAAGATTTATCTGAAGAGAATGTCAAGATGATGGCTATGCAAAGCCTCTCCTTGAGAGGAAGGTCAGTAATGGAGAAGTAACTGGGGTCTTTCAAGCTGTTTAGTGGGTGGGTCAGAAGTGGTAGTCTCAGACACAGGTATGGCTCTCACCACTAAAGATTTCAACTGTGCGAGCAAATAGCTGCATTTTGAAGGTGGGTTTGATATTTACAACAACAGCAATAACAAGGGTGTTCCAAGTGTTATACTGAGTGGATAACCTTTTCAACAGGGAACTGGATTTACAGTCTTTGGATTATATTCATTAAACCCATGAAAGCAAACTTGTGGTTCAGAGGTGAGTTGGTGGAAGAAACATGGTGGGAAGCTGAAAACCATACAAACAGATTTAATGTAGGGGCATTTCCTCCTCGCTGTTTATCAAGATTTCTTGTATCAGTGGTGGCATGACTGCTTTTGAAATCTTGCGTCTTTCTCAATATATTTTGATCAAAAAAAAAACGTTTAACAACTTTCTGATTTCTTTTTCTAATTAGACCACACTCTAACGCATCAATGTGCAGCTGAAAAGGATGAAAAGATCTCATTCCAAACATGAATGCTCTTTTTTTCTTTTTTTTTTCTTTTTTTTTTTTTTTTTTCCCTTTTTGTACTGTTTTGATTTTCCAGGCTCAGGAAGGTCAGGGTTATTCAGCTTCCACTTGGCCTCCTTCTCTGAACAAGTAATCCACATTGCAAACACATTACAAAGTCTGGCTCTGATAAGAGGCATTGAAGGGAGCAACAGAATTCCGGCACATTACTCTGACTTGACTGCACCAATTACAGGACAGGCATGAACAAAAGGCAGTAATGCTCTTGGGAAGGAGGCTTTCCCATATGGATGTGTGCCGGGGCAAAAGCATTGTTGACTTTCCAGTCCTCTTTGAAAAGTGATCAAGAGCTATTATGTTCCTGTATACAGGCACAAAAGGGAAAATTTAAAGAAAATCGATGTTATCACCTTTTATTGTTGGGATTTAATTACAAGTCACCAAATCAGAGAATGTGCTGAGTCGGAAGGGATCCACAAGGATCATGGAGCCCAGCTCCTGGCCCTGCGCAGGACCACCCCAAAAGTCAATTACAAAGGCTCTGGTAGAGCTGTAATATTTATGTGAATGAGATTCTTAGCAGGATAGGAATGGTGGCTGTGGTTTTAATGGGTTTGTTTCCTGGTTAGAGGGATTTGAGGGGTGGAGGGGATTGTGAGTATTTCTTAGGGACTACAACTTTTGGTGTCTTTTGCAACCCGATGGATTTCTGCTCCTGAGCTGTGTCACATCTGTACACATTTATAAGTGAACAGATTTGTTTGTTACCAAGATTGTTAAAACTTGCAAGCTTAGTGCAAATAGAGTGCACACAGCAACTGAGACACAGAGTCATTTTAGTAATAGGGTTAACTTTTTACTAGCATAAAACAGACAGGGAGAAATGACATTGAATCTTCTTGAGCAAAAGAAAAAAATATATTTAACTTACTTGAACTTTTGTGAAAAGTAACAGATGTTAGAATTAAACTTATGAATGTTTAATTTTTTCTCCCATAATTTTTTAGGTATTCACTTATGATAATGGGTATTTTAAGTATGGAGATGCAGTTGGGGCTCTGGGGAATTCATTCAGCTTTCTCTATTATTTAGTAATTTGAATTGGATATTAGAGCAATGATTTTTTTCTTTTTTTTTTTTTTTGCATTAATAGTTAAACTAGAAAAGCAATAGCCTATGGTAAAAATTTTATTTTTCTAATTATAAGTTCTTCTTGTAAGAGTGTTGTTTAGTCCTTGTTTTATTGTTACAGTATACAAAAACTACCTTAACAGAGAAAATATTACAACAAGTTTAAAAGGGGAGGAAATCCTCCCCAACCAAACTGACTTTAGTATTTTCACAAAAGAAATCTTTTTAGTAGACTTATGCTAGCTTAAGTAGAAAACAGGCTGTCATACTGTACTTCTGTTATTAGACTTTCACATGCTTGGTTAATAATTTTAGCTACTGTTACTTCTGGTTTTTTGGGGTTTTTTTTAAAGCGCTCTTTTGGAGGATTCTGCTGCAATTTCAGACCAAGACATGTAGTCTGCAGATCCTCATATAAGTATAGATCAGTCTACAGGCATTCACGAAAGAAATGGTGCATGAACAATATGAATTCACAGAGGACCTGTGAAGGGAAAATTACTTTCCTGATGAAAAATGAAAGCCAGGGAGGAGAAATGAGGTTGAGGCATATGAGATTAAACCTTGCTCTTCTAATATATAGAATTTTGTCATTTATTATTAAGGCTCTAAGAACTTGCCAAAATTATTTCTTCATTAGAATGCCAGTCATACTTCAAACCTCATCTTCCTGTCCCCAAAAAAGTTGAAGAGGTTACAATTAATTTTTGTGTAGTATCTCAGCTTTTAAGTGAAGTATATCTTTCACACTTTTTGTGATGTATATGGCCCTAGATTAATGAATAATAGATATAATTTGCCTAAAAGCAAATCTACATCTGCAGACAGAAGAAATACAAAATCAGTGTTATGGTGCAATATTTCATTTTCCTATTTTTTTTTCTTTCTCCTCACAAAAAAGACTTGGAATGCATTGGGTTCTTTGAGTCAGCTGAGATACAGATGGAGCCAGTCAAATGTGGAGTATGGCCAGCATTTCCAAAAGATGTTTTCAGTCTATTTTCTAGTCAATAATTTTCATGGGGAAAAAAAAGACAATAGCTTTGATGGTAGTGCCTTCCCTACAGAAAAAATAGAGGATGGAATATTTCCATGGTGAATTAAAATGCACACATTGCTGAGCGATGAAAACAAATTAAGGCAAATTCAGTAACTTCATTTTAAAAGCAACAGTGAGCTTTAATTGTCATAAATTCAGAACTAATTAAAAACATGTTGACAAAAATTGGACCAACAGCTTGTCATTTCCAAATCTAAGTGAAATGCAAAGTGCTGAGAATAAATTACAGGGTTTGAATTCAGTTCTTAAGTTTAGTGCATTTGCTTGCATGTAGGATATCTCAGGATCTTTGAGGGGGAACACAATAGAAAATTATTAGAAAATTTTGTTTTCATATGGCTAATATTTTACAAATAAGCTCTGAAGTTGATGTCTAAACTATGAGAACTGGCAATATTTGTCAGTGACTGGGTCTAGACTGGTGATTTAGTTCTATTTTAACTCCTTGATGGGTGAGAACTAGGCATGTGCCATCTCTTCTCCTCCCTCACAACATATAAGGAGGAAATAAGATGAGGGACATGGACTCTAATATGAAGCTCCAGGTGGTCTAGATGGGTCCCAAATCTGGATTATTGAAAAAATAGAACCACAAGATGTGCTGTGGCACATAATGTGCCCCCTTAGTATGTTCCCATCTGCTCTGATAATAACTAGATATAGTGTAACAAGGAATACTAAAATCCCTAGAGGTTAACTATTTCAGGATTAATAAATTACCAAAACCTAGAATCATAGAATGACATGAGTTGGACAGGATCTCAAAAATCAACCCCTCTGTTATGGGCTGGGATGCCACCCACTAGACCAGGTTGCACAAAGCCTCATCCAGGCTGGCCTGGAACATTTCCAGGGATGGGACATCCACAGCTGCTCTGGGCAACCTGTGCCAGTGTCTCACCACCTCAGAGTAAAGGAATTCTTCCTAACATCTAACCTAAACCTTTCCTCTTTTAGCTTAAACACATTCTCCCTTTTTCTGTCACTATCTACTTGTGTAAAAAGTTCTTCTCCCTTTTTTATCTTTCTTTTTAAAGTCCCCCTTAAGTACTGGAAAGTCCTACAAGGTCTCCCTGAAGACTTCTTTCTCCATGCTGAAGAACCCCAATTCTGTCAGCCTGTCTTCACAGGAGAGGTTTTCCAGCCATCTGAGCATCTTTCTGGCCCTTCTCTGGACCGCCTCCAATGGGGGTCCAACAGGGTCCACATCCTTCTTGTGGTGAGGACCCAGAGCTGGATCAATCACTGCAGGTGGTGTAGAGGGGCAGAAACCTCCCTTGACCTGCTGGCCACACGTCTTTCAAAGCAGTTGGCTTCATCATCCTGTGTTAGTTAAATTAATATGGTTCCTGTATGCAAGAAAAGTATTTTTCTAGGGGATAGAGAAAATGAATCTTCAATCTCGAATCTTCAAAATATAAACCTTTGTATAGGCAAGGTTTTGCTGCAACTCTCATATGACTGCGGTGCCCTTGAAGTTGGCATTTCAAATCTTTCTGCTCAGCCAGAAATAAATCCACACTAATGTTCTGAATGAAGTTCTACATTAATGTGTACACACTTAAAACATGCCACAGGGTAAGTAACTGCAGAATTCAGAAGTTTTTTCTTGGGTGATGTGGCGTGCTTGTGTGTCACCATGTACTGCAAGCACTGGGTACAACTGCCATATAAATCTGAAAGATCTTGCAACCAGGAGCAAAAATACCACAGATTTTTAAAAGTATGGGCTGATCCAAACATCCTTTCATCTCTACTCAACTTCACTGGAAGGCTTATGACAATATACTAGATGTCTCTTAAAATACAGCCCCAAGTTCATTAGCAAAGTGCTCCGGGGTCCATCCTAACACAAGGTGTAAATTTACAAGGCCTGTATGTGAAGTGCAATCACTGATAGGATGTGGAGTAAAAGCATGTGATTATTTCACTCTTTTAAAGAAATCAGTGGCAAGCATACCAGTGTGGGATTTCATTCTCTGAGCCAATTACTTGTTTATAATTGAAATTTCCTGAATGACTTTGCAGGCTTTGGCATCCTGTAGTGAGACCTTGGAAAATGAATAAGAACTATTTATACAACTAGTAGAAAGACATAGGAATAATAGCATGTGTAGTGAAGGATGGAATAAAGTTGTTCATGCCTTCTTTGCTGGTTAATGGTCTGGGTAAATCTCAGAGTAAATTTAAGTGCCTAACCAAATTTTAGCCTGTCTTCCTTTCAAGGCACAGAATTGCTCAATGACTGACCTGAAGAGAGTAGAATAACACAATTTATCAGCAACGGGGAATGGTTAAGAACTCAGTTCATTAAAATACAAGTTCTGCTGAATTACACAGCCCCATGTGGAGGGGGTGGCATCCCTATCCCTAGGAATGCCAGTGGAAGTTTGGGGTCCCAGTCTTGAGAACTGCCAGTATAACATTATCCAATTAATGATTTTAAATCAGTTATAGCTAATATAGAAATGTACTAATACTCCAGCACAACTTACAAGATAAAATTAGAAATATGTGGCTTTTTTATGTATATATATAGGGGTATGTTCAACAATGTAAAAGCAGGGATGTATTTTCTCACACACCTCGTGGCACGGCTGGTTTTTTGCTAACTTGCTGCATTAAGTTGTCAGACTCATGCAAAAAATGAATTGAGTTGCTTCATTTAAGGTATAATGAATACTTTGCTTAAATTTTCTTTTTTTCCAACAGCAAAATACTTAGCTGAGAAAATTTAGTATAACAAGTTTCATACAAGAACAGGTTTTCCAGTATTCTCTTATGCAATTTAGAGTAGTTGACCTTTAATTAACAAGCCTCTCAGTGGTGCACCTTACTGCAAAAATAACCAAGAGGTATACTTTTAATATTTGTTCATAATAACACCACTGAATTTGCTAGTTTCTGTGTATTTAAAGTAACCATAAAAGATTTTCCAATCCCTCCAACTGAATATACTTCTTATATATATATATATATATATGTANCCCTCCAACTGAATATATTTCTTATATATATATATATATATATGTATATATATATATATATACTATAAAGGCCTTTACCAGCAAGTATTTAGTGACTTTTTGTTTGGTTACCATAGTAACTTTGAACTTTCTTTAGCTGTGGAAAAAAGCACATTTTTTTCACTATAAAGAAGAAAAGTGCTTGGTTTTGAGAAAAAATGGACATAGTTTATCAGATGAGCTTGTACATTTAAAAAAATATTTTTCAAAAAACTTCGAAATTTTTTTTTTAAAATTTAGATATATAAAAAATTACTGAAATGGAGAGGAAGCAACTACTTTAATGAAAATTAAGAAAGTTCATAACCAGGGAATACTATCTATAGGTATATATCTGTGTTTGTATACATACTCATATATATACAAATGGGAATTAGAGTGCATTCATATAATAAATTAGAGTTCAAATGTTATCTTTGTAGTGTGATCCCATTCTGATCTTGGAGAATTTAAGGAAAAAAAAAACAAAACAAAAACTCTAAAATAAAACCAGTTTTGTATTAGAGCTGTGTTATTAAACCTCTTATTTTCATGTGAGGGATATGAGTGTAAGCTGAGACTTGACTAGAGTAGAAATGTGTAAGAATCCCTTGAATGTGTGGTCTTGCTGTGGGAAAACATTTAATGTAATGCAGGAAATAAATATTCTTGTAGGCATATTGCATGAAAATAGTACAAAGATATACTTGGGGTATTCATGGTCTTTAACATCAAGCATCTTTATTTACATCAACTTGAGGAAATATCGATAGAAGTATTCCTTTGTAACTTTTTTTTTTTTTTTACTATTTGGAACACAAAGATTTATATCTGGTAATTTGGAATTATCTTCATCACAGTTTTCAAGAAAATATGTTGGTAAGCAATTAAAATGTATAACCAAAAATGAGTATAGGACAAAATTCCTGGCTTGGCAGTATAAAGCCTGAGAGCTTTCATTAATTCCTGTTCGCCTTTAATATATTAAACATTTTTTTTAATATTCTTTTGATGAAAGCCACATTGCTTCTAATTAAAACACAGGTACTTTTATGATACTATAATAGAAAATGGTCTGATGTAGCAAACCACAGAAAAATAAGACTATAAGAGATACCTCCAGCTCCATTTCTTAAAAAGGGCTCATGTAGTCAGCAAAATTCCACTGGTTTCACTGTCTGGCAAGTTCACTCCATAAAGTTTCTTCACCTTTCTTTCTCTCTTCAAAACTATTTAAAATATGAGTTTCATTTCTGTCAACCTTGTTGCTAATGGGAAATAAGAAAAAGTATTGGCTGAGATGGGGGATAATTAAAAAAAGAAAGCAGTAGGTGTTTTTTCCTTGGTGATTGATACAAAACTGTATTTGATGTGAGGGACAGATGATCAGAAACAGTTGTGTTGTCTATTAGGGAAAAGGTCAAACCTTAATTTTCAGTGACTGATACTGTCTTAGGTATATAAGCCATTTTTATTGCAAATGAACTATTTAGGGATTGAATTTTCTTGTTCTATTCTGTGAAATGTACCCAGTCCTGTTCTGCAATGGGAAAAAAAGTTGTTGGTTGGGGTTTTTTTCCTCAATGTTATCCTATGATGGTAGTCCAGACAAGTATATATATATTTTTTTTTTGTCTGATAAATACCAGTCTTGCTTCAGAAGCCTGGAATTTGGGGAATGTAATGTTTGTCCAAGACACAAGCTTTTGTTCCTACAAGGAGCCACATTTTCAGCTTCTTTATGAGAAATTAGACATCTACTTGAGGAAAAAGCCCCAAAATTAGGATTAGATTTTAAGATTAGTTTTATTGTCTAGTTGTCACACAGCCTAAATATTTGTACACAAAATACTTAGGTGCAGCTAGTGCCTACATCTCACTTCAGAGTAGATTGTATTAGCTTCTGGGATATAATAAATCCACTGGGCCCAATGCCTGAATTAACATAATAATTAAAGTTTCAGCACATTGTTGTAGGTCACAGTAAGAAAATGTTTAATCTTTCTGCATTCATCTGTGTACATTCAAGGCATTGGGAGGTCTACAGAGACTGAATTAAATTTAAGTGTATCAGAAATGAGCAGGGTGTTGTAAGAAAAATGTGAAAAAGATTTAACTTTGTTGGGAGCTGTTCATAATTGGTTTTGTTCTAAAATAAAAGATACAGCAAAAATTGGGTCACTACCCAAGTTATAGCTCAATTAATGGAGAAAGCTGTGGGTGTATAGCAGCCAAAACACAGAATCATCCAGCATCTGCCCACTTGAGAATCTGGGTTTTGTTTGGTTCATAGATCATTGTCTGTGGTCAGCTGTGCCTGTAGGAAAAAACAAGTGCTGGGCTGAAGTGAGTAAGCACAAGATGTAGTAGATACCTACTGAAAGTTACTCTACAAAATTAGTAGAGTGTTAAGAGAATGCAAATGTGCCTTTCCAAATATAATTCTAGGCTTGAAAAATTGATGACATTGAGAGGAAGATTTAATGGCATTTTATGAGTCTTGAGAGAAGCCAAGGAATAGTAAAAGTTATCTTGCCTGGCACTACTCAAAAGCCAGGGAGAAATAATCTGGATGCTGATTATTGCACCACCAGAAACGGGTCAGGATGCAGTTTACCTTGAAACCAGTTTGTAAATCCATGGTCAGTTCCTGAGTTTTAATGGAATATTTAGCTGCAGTTTTCCTTTATTCTGAAGCAGGTTTTGGCTAATATAGGTGTAAATGGATTTAGTAATTTAATGGCTAATTTCCTGTGCTAGGCATCCACTTGACAAAAGAACCACAACAGGATGGGTGAGGAAAAGTTCTGCTTGCATTACAGCATCCTGAGGAGCCAGGGCAGGTTGCTGTTCAGCTTTTCTTTGTGTTTGCACAAAAAGCCTCAAAAAGTGAGGATAGAAAATAAAAGTGGGGAGCCTGAAGCTGCTTAAATTAGTCAGTGTTTCTTGTATGGCAGCACAGAAAAGTTGCTTATTAAGTCACTGTTGGGGGAGTAGGGAAATAACTGAGAGGGGTGAAGAGCTGCAGGAGCTGCCTTGGATACATCAAACATTCCTAATTTCATGGCTAACAGACTGATGAATGTTGCCTGCTTTTGCTTCTGAGATGGAAATACTTCAGTGTGCATATTGTCTCCATAGCCCCAGACTAATGTACAAACAAATAATCCTTGAATCATAAAATAATCAACTTAACCTCTAGGTAAATTGTGCCTTACCTCTACATTTCAGTTTAGGAATCCAATGGAAATGAACTTGGCTAGAAGAGAATCAAGAAAGAATGGACTGTTAGTCTGCAAATTTCCATTTTAATGACAATTAGGCAGAATTCTTAATGATGCACATACCTTTAATTTTAAATCATTTACATCTGTACCACTGTTTCATTTGAACACTGTGATATAATGTTACCTCAACAACAGAACTGATGGGCAGGATTCTAAACACTTTAAGCACAGCTTCCTATTAGCTTTGAATCCAGACTCTTAGGAAATCTGTAGGGTGTAGGAGCCTTGGGGAGAAATATAAGTAATAATTACAGAATGATTTCCTTACAGTAACTCCCTTTCCTGAAAGTTCAGAAAGGTTTAAATAATTTTGTGAACATAATAACTGACCTGATGATGAATGCTAGCATGTTTTGTCGAGAACTCTTAAATTTTAATTAATTTGAAGGTATCCAGTGTAGTAATCAAATAGCTTTAGAAGTGTAATGACATGTACTCAGAATCAAATACCTGCTGTACTGTGCATACAGCACAACACAATACAAGGTTTTGCTTATTTTTCTTAGGGTGCTATAAAATGAGGAGGGACTTTAGAAAAGCAAAACTGTATTCAGCAACACAAAGGAAACAGTGGGGTTGTAGAAGAAGGTTGATTAATAGCCTGTGTAACTCAGAGTGCAGGCATTTTCTGCATATTGATCCTGTCACTCTGGCTATGGCACGATGGCATTTTCCTAATGAAATAAATGTAAAACCTAACCAGCCCCTGGGGCTGTGCTTCTAAACAGCTGATGGGTAATTACAGGAGACCTATGAGGCACAGGTGGGAGAGAAAAAAATGGAGGCTGCTGGTAAGAGCATTTGTGTTCAAATTATGATTTGAAGCAACATTTCAGTTAATCTATCCTGTAGAGGGATTTTTTTTTTTTTTCTGAGGGGAAAAGGAGGGGTTTATTACATTGAAAGTTTGCATAGAATTTTTTCTATGCTGCAGTATTTGTGTGTGAATAGTCAATCTGATTATAGTCCTTGCTCCTGACTCCTGTGTAGTTTGGTGTGGGACCAGCAGTCATGCTCAAGCTGTGCAGGAGGAGCCAGCCTGTGGTTCCTGCTGTTGTTGATGACACAAGCTTCAGTCTCACTTTTTTTTTTTTTTTTCCCCACATTGGTTAGGAGATAGAAATTTATGGAAAATAGATATCAGTTGCCAGAACATTTGGTGCAAGGATACAGAATCCATTGCTTCTTTCCCTGCCCTCTCCAGCTGACAGCTTGGTGGTGCATCAGGAGCTGTGGTGAACCCAGTCTTAGTGCCTTGAGATGAAGAGAAACTTTAGACCCTGAATGTAGATTAGATTCTTGAAAAAGTACAAGTATCCAAACCTGAAATTTATGTAATGTGCTTGTCAGTAGCATGTCAGACCTTTTCTCTTTTGATTATCCTTTGTAAGATATGTTAAATTATTTTTTCAATTGTGTTTTCTTCTGTAAGTGTTCTTTGGATGATTACAGTCTTGTTTTTATTTCATATCTGTAGGGCATGAGGCTGTAAATTATGCTAAGCTCCTATGCAGTAATAATAACTATTGAAGTATTTTAAGCAGTTATTTTAGACAAGTTCCTGAAGAGGTGAAATTACTTCTTAATATCTAATGTTTCTAAAATGAGGCAGTATCTCTGACAGTGTCACTCTTTCTGTCTACATCTTTTTTTTTACCCTTTCCAGTACTTGAGAAATGAGTTCTAAAGTTTTATGTTAGATCCATGCAATGATGCAAATATGTCAAATTATCTATGACACTCTAAGTATCTCACCTTCTTAGACATATTTATTGCATAAAGAGCAGGATAAAGTACCAATACTGCAAATGTGCTGTCTTCAGTGGAATTTACCAGCAGATAACTTGGCCCAGTCATGACAGCAGATCTTTTTTCTAAATTATCAATACAGTACTGGAGTCCAATTATTTTTATACCGTGCTAATCTTCTTTTGCCTTTACAGTGTTCCTGCAGGCTTCTATAAAAAGACTATTGGTAATCTCA
The DNA here is from genome assembly GCA_013399225.1 of Rhipidura dahli. Taxonomy (NCBI): domain Eukaryota; kingdom Metazoa; phylum Chordata; class Aves; order Passeriformes; family Rhipiduridae; genus Rhipidura; species Rhipidura dahli. The sequence goes on along the minus strand of VXAC01002371.1, from coordinate 1,099,898 downwards.
GTAGGGAGGCCTCCTTATCAAGCAGTTTCAAAGACTTATGACTTCTGAAAAAATAAGGATCAGGAGGTAATACTGAATTAATGGTGAAGGGGCTAGTCAGTCTTCAAAAAACTAAATGTGTAGCATGTATAATACTGATTATTTTGCTACTTGCAGAAGTTTTCTTGGATTTTCACAGACTTGATAATAAGACTTAGAGAAAGTTAGAAATCATTTAGAATTTTGAAATACATGCTTAAAATGGTCCTTTAAATATAAATCTGGACATGGCTCTTTTTATATATTCACAGTTGAAAATAAATCAGTGCAAATATATTTTTAAAGCTATGGTCAGGCCAAGAAACCTGCTTATCAATTTTTGAAAGTCTCATTGAAAAGAAAAATTGGTATCAAGAGTAGATCCTGAAAGCCTTATTTTTTATAGCTTACTGGAAGTATGTTAGAACATTGTTAAACTCTGTTTGAGTGAATGTTGCCAAGCCCTGATATGTGTTGAAAAGAAGAATAAAAAATGCTGGGGAGAAGAACCTGGGGGTGCTGGTGGACAACAAGCTGTCCCTGAGCCAGCAGTGTGTCCTTTTGGCCAAGAAGGCCAATGGTGCCCTGGGGTGCATTAGGAAGGGCATGGCCAGAAGGTCAAAGGAGGGGATCCTGCCCCTCTGCTCAGCCCTGGTGAGGCACATCTGGAGTGCTGTGTCTGGTTCTGGGCTCCTTGGGACAAGAGAGACATGGAGCTGCTGGAGCAGGTCCAGTGGAGGGCTATGAAGGTGATCATGGCTCTGGAGCATCTCTCTGATGAGGAAAGGCTGAGGGAGCTGGGTCTGTTCAGCCTCCAGAAGAGATGACAGAGAGGGGATCTCAGCAATGTGTCTGAAGAGAGCTGTCAGAGGGTGGACCAGGCTCTGCTCAATAGGACAAGAGGCAATGGGCAGGAACTGATGCACAGGAAGTTCCATGTGAACTGAGGAAGAGCTTTGCTGAGTGGGTGAGCAGGCACTGGGATAGATTACTCAGAGAAGGCGTGGAATCTCCCTCACTGGAGATATTCCAGAACTATTTGGACACAATCCTGTGCCATGTGCTCTGGAATGACCCTGCTTGAGCAGGGAGGTTGGACCAGATGTCCCACTGTGGTCCCTTCCAGCTTGATGCATTCTGTGATTCTGTGAAGTGATAGCAAGAATTATCTCATTTAGCCAACCTACAGTTGTTACTTGAAAGATGTTAAGGTATCCATCAAATTTCTTTGAATTGTATCCTCCTTTATCGTGTTGGGTGAGTAAGCTTTAGGCAATCATGGAAAAAGGTGTGGGGAAATAGGTTTCAGAGCTTGATTATTTCATTGTTTAAGAAGCTTTTCCATGCTACAGAATTGGAATGTCCATTAGTAGGCTTGTGTCATGAAGTGGCTCTGTAGTGGAAATGACTTATTTCAGCAACATTTTTTTCTTAAAACTCTGTTATGTAGCTGCTACTACTCCTTTAAGTCTTGATGTAAATTGCATTGATAGCTATCTGTGACTATTAACACAAAAACTTTACTTATGTATTTTACTTGCAGTAAGATAAATCAGATTTTGAGACTGCCATATGTGAAATTACCATCTGAATACCTCTGGTTGTTATTTATACAAAACCCTGGTGTTACATTCAGGCATAGGCTCTTGCTTATGTGGACAGTGCTCTTTCCTCAACATCTCCTGTATTCTGAAATATCATGACCTAAATTTTGATTGGGGGTAGGCAGAAGAAAGGATATGAAAAACAGTTATATACTGTTAAACCATTACAAAAATAGTGGTAGTTTTGCTTTTTTGTTTATTGTCCTGGAAAGTGAGTGCTAAGTTAAGAACAAGCAATAGTGCCAGAGAAGCAAAAAAATAGCTGAAATACATCAGTGTAGAATATCATCTGTCACTCTTCTGTAGATTTCATGAAGTTTTAGTGTCTTTTCCAGAATAAAATGTGTTAAATAAGTTTGAATCCAGTTTGCCTTTTTCCGTGTTCTTAACATGTCCTTACTTTTATATATTCTTTTATCTGACTGCTGCACACAAAATACAAACAGAGGTGTGAGGGTTTTGTATTAGTAGAATTTATTCTGATCTTCAGATGTGATTGGAGATTTCCAGTGGCTGCTGATTAGTGAGAACACTGACCAGCATATGGCTTAGCCAACCTTTGCCTCTCCGCAGGAATTGCAGTGCAGTAAGAAAGGTCTCTGAGGGAGAAAATCTAAGATACAGGGAAGAAGAGAGCGGGGGGCAGCACTAAAGCAACAGGGGAACAAACCTGAAAGTAATAGGTCAAAATATTTCTAGGAAGGTATGTTGCAGCCTGAAGAAATGGTAACAGCACTGTCATACCAATCAAGCTTTTCTGTTTGTTGGGAAGTCCTTTTGAGTGTTTCATCTGAATTTTTAAATAAATATTTCCTGATTCTGCATTTGCCCTTGAATGTCTCCTGCTGTACACATGCAGGTGGTTGCAGTTCTGTGTAAATACCTGTGGGTATTTTTCTCTGTAAAGTACACACAGTTCAGCTGCTTTTATTGCCATGACCTTGATCAGGATCCCTGCTATACAGATAGCTACTAATATATATATATTTTTTTTTTTTTTTGCCTCCATTTTAAACTACATATTTTTTAACTGTGGACACATAGTTGATTCTTCTTTCCAGACCAGAATGTTGTCTGTTCTTAGCCCAATTTACTCAAGGTCAGTGCTGTACACAGATTATATGTTTGTGTTGTCCTTAGTGCTTTGTCCATCCATTATATTCATAAAGGTAAAATATCATTAGTTATAGCAGTGATTATAAATCAATTTAACATTTGGAGGAAGGTTATCTGAATTGTTAATGAAGTTTATTAATCATTAGAGTTCAATACCAATTATTTTAAACAATTTAAATTAGCACTACTCTTTCGTTTACTAAATGAAAATTCTTCTACATTTGTCATCCTTTGGAAGAAAAAGTTGTTTCCAAAAACATTATACTGAATTTCTTGTAACCCTCACATTAGTTTTTAATAATAATCTTTCTGATCCCATAGCTCATTTGAACACCTGACCTGGGTACTCATGGTGGCTGAAGGTAATTCTGGGGTGCCAAAAGAAATACCAAATGCATCAGAAGAAGGCTTCTGGGTCATGATACTACTTCTTATATGAAACCTTATGTTAAAAAATACAGTTCTGACTGAATTATTTTCCACGCGACAATGAATTAAGATGATGAAGCTCAAAGAGTATTTTTGACTAATGGTCTGCTTGTCTTTGAGAAGTTTTGAGGTTCTTCTATACCCAGAATTAATCAATAAAAAAGAGTTCTCTTACTCTTTGTACCTAATGTAGTAATTCCTTTCACTTTATTTGAAGAGGCAGGGTTGCAAAGAGATATTAGGCATGGCTTGTGTAGATCAAATATTTCTAGTGTAGCAACAGGCCATTAGCACATCTCTGCTCGTTAGTTTGAGCAGCAGATTTCTTCAGCTAAGACTTCAGCTTCTCTGATCCCCTTTGTTGCTGTAGGATCCTTCCACAGAATGTATTCCTTGGATGCTCAGTAACTCGGAAAGATATTTCTTTGTTTCACATGTGAAAAATCTTTATTCAATGAGAGTATCCTCAACAGGCTGGAAGATGTAATAAAACAACTGTTTTCATATTAAATTTCCCATGTTTGTAGGAAGACCAAGAGTTATAAATAGCTTCTTCCAAACATGTTTTGAAGGCTAACACAGAGATCCAACAGACTTTTCCCAAAAGTTTTTGTGTAGACATTCTTTCAATGATCTTAGATACAGACAGAAGAAAAAAGTGATGGTTTTGTTAATCCCCTCTGGAAGGTGTTTTGTTTTACCTTTTTCAAAAGCATGCTGTAGCTCTTTTTACCGAGTCAAATGCTACATATTCCTGTAGTACCTCTCTGAGGCAAGTGCAAAACTGGTTTTACAGCTGTTTTTCGTCGTGTACATAAAACCATTGCAGTGGCATTCCCTCTGCATCTCTGGGAAGCTTATTGCTACAAAGGGCTTCTTTTAACAGGAGTTAATTAGGACTAGAAAATTGCTTGTTGTTTTTTATTGCATCCAAACCCCAGGACATGCTGCACTAATCCTCTAGTGCTGTGTGGTGCCATAAGAGAAGTATTCAGCTGATGTCTCAGAAGTTTCTTATTAGCTTCGAAACTGTTCCTTATCAGATCATTTAACTCATTAACTCTTTCTACACATTATGATAAATTCATATAATGTATTAGAGATTATTTTCTTCCTTATTCTTTCATTTGAAATGTGTGTTTAAATGTAACACCAAGTCAGAAAAATCTATCTTCTCCTCTTCCACATTTTTATTTAGGACAATGAAAAATGAATGCAACTCATTTGGAAAACCCTCAGCAGGGAGTGAGGTGCTACTGCTTCATCCAAGAAGCAGTTCAGAAAATAGATTTTTGTCCAGGACAGAGGCTGCTTTCAGTTTTTGCAAGAACAACTCCATTTGTTTTTCGTGAAGCTCTCTGTAAGATACAAGCAGAAGAGAGCCAGCCCAGGCTCCAGAGGAAGAATTTACCTTTCTTGTTCCATCAATCAAAGCAGATTAATTCTAAAACATGAATTTGCATAAGTTATATAGTTAACTTGTAAGTAAAGGGAGTAAAATTAAAAACGCTATTTTTTCCTGTTGTAACATCAGTTTTTCTACGAATTCTGGAAGCAATCTGATACTGCAAGTCTGTGCTGTTGATTCTTTGAAAGCTAGAAATCTACATTTTGCAGCTGAGTGGCAGTCAGTGGAAACCTTGAGACCTGGAAAAGGCCTTTGGAAAGTTGTCCAGCTCAGTTTTTAGCTTGTTGCAGAAACTGAAGCCTGTATTTATTTGTTGGTATAATGCTGCTCTGATATCCCAACTTCTTACCAAAATTCACAATTGAGTTTTAAGGCAACAGTAAGGCTGAGTAATAGCAGATTCTCCTGTGAGTGTAAAATTCATATGAGAGTATTTGACAGTTTGCAGTTTTTTCTTAATTTAACAGGAATGCCTTTAAAATAATGATTTCAAACTTTGGGGTTTTGAATAATTATATAAGAGGCATTATCACTAAGATATAAAGTGCAGAACACTATAATCTACTTATTAATGATGCAACTGTTAATTGGAAAAAGGTTATTTTATTTTCACCTTCTAGTAGTTTAGTATTTAATGTACATTAAGGTGGCACTGTTCCTGAAAACTCCTGCTTTCTTTCCTCTCCCTCCCCAACTGTAAATCTACTTTTGAAGTGCATACTCTGTGTGATTAAATAAAAGGACATGAAAATTAGTGAGGAAATTGCATGGTGCAGCCATTTTAGTAATGAATTTAGATAGCTGTTTAGCAAAATGGAGTAATTTATCACTTATCTAGTGTTCCCTCTAAGTCATTTATCATGAGTAGCAACTATCATAATTTTATTCTAATCTGAGATGGTGGGAAGGGATCAGAGGCTCATACTTCAGAGGTTCATGCTTCTTGTAATTGGCCACTGGTTTAATGACTGTGTGTAAAACAGAACAGGAGCTGGAAAACTTCTCCAAGATTCTTTGCATTGTAATATCATACCTGAATTTGTATCAGTTATGCTGTTACGTTTTTCTTGGCAGGTAGAACTTTTCTTTGCACCTCATTTTATTTCAATGCATGTTAGTTTTACTTTATTGTTGGACACCAGTGGTGTGAAGACTTTGGTGCCCAGGATCACAGGTGCAGTGTGTTTTTTGAGATAAACTATATTCTGATAGAGTAATGTCATGAACAAAGACTATGGCAGTCCACTTGATTGTAACAATACAATAACCATAATTAGAAGCCCTTGAGAAGTGATTCCTCAGTCCTTCAGAATAAATTGCTTATGGTCTTAACCTCTCTGGCTTTGTTCTCATGCTGGGCTAGTCATGATTACCTATTGGGACTTATTCCCTCACAAAGGAAAGGAACACAGACATTGGTACTTACTGGAGGGAGAAGGGAGCATTAGAAAAAATAAGAAAATAAACAGGTAGATATTTCCCAGCTGTGGATTTGGAATCATGAATCTCATTTTATCTCTGAATTGCTTCCTTGGAATTTTCTGTGGAGACTTTTTTAGAGGGCAAGGAGTATCTTTTCTGGAAAGGAAAACAAAGACTGTGAGAAATGAAAGGAAGCATGGAAGATTCTTCTATTAAAAAGATTACTTACAAGAGATAGGAAAACTGCTGATGTACAACAGCAGCAGTACTTGTAAAAATTAACTCAACCATAAATGATGAAGCAGACCCTCTGCATTCTCTCAGAATGAATTTCTTAGGCTTTACCATAATTCTATCATTTTTGTTGGTTTCATACTTAAGTCTTAAATTTGTTAATTAGGCTAATATTTTGTTTTTTTCTTTGAGTGCCTGCAATTTATTTCTGTATGTGACCTGGTCAGCCTTTATTATGTGATTGGGAATCAAAAAATGGTCAAATTCAGTATAACATCTGGAGAATGACTTTATAGTCTTTGTAATTTTTCATCTTAAGATCCAGTGAGTGATATATTAATGGAAGGTTAAAGGCTGGCTCTCTAAAAGAGCAGTGTGCTGAGAAGCCTTGTGCATCCTGCATCCTGAGACCATTCCACCTTCAGTGGTGCACACCTCACGTGGAGAGTATTCCCACTTTATGGAATGGCAAGCCATTAGTTTCCTATTACTGCAAAGTTTGCCACAGAAGTAGCAGTTCAGGCTGTGTGTTTTTATTCTACCAGTCATTCTTGTTAATGGTTTTGTCTACGTGCTCTTTTAGTGTGGTTTTCCCAAGCTGCATTACTTTCTGAGAAAGACTTTATAAATAAGTTGATGGTGTAGTAGATAAATGTTTGAATTTTAAATTGTTGTGAAATGGAGCACTAAACAGTACATCTGGGAACATACTAGACTCTGACATAGTTTATTTATTCAGAACACATTTAATGTTTTGAAGATTGTAGAGAAGGAACTTGGCTCTTAGAAGTAGAATATCACTGGCATCAGCTGATTTTCTCTTTGACAGTAATTATTTTGGCAGACAGATAAATTGACAGCCCTCCACCCGGTTCTGTTGTGTAATAATAGATGAGTTTGTCACATCTGTTGGTGGGCTTCAGCTAATAAACTTTTGGGTTCTTTGTATGTGAAGGAACATTGCATCTATCAACAAACAGATTTGATTTACTCCTGCTACAATTTTATTTCTCTTGTCTATGCTCCCGTTATTATTCCTACTTACTAAGATCAGAGCATCTAGTCCTGTGTATGTGATTTAAATCAGGCATGCACACATGATCAAACCATTATGGAACCAGCCAGACCTAGTTTATGATGTAATACTGCCCGTGAGATGGGCGGATGTGCTATAAAGCTTAACACAGTGCTTAGGTAGGATTGTAAAACCTGCTAAGGCCCATGGAAGTATTTCTTCTAGACTAAGGGCTTAAATCAACCTCTAAAAACTGAATTTTAAAACTGTTGTTGACTTCAGTGGGGCAAAGAAACAAACCCTCTCTGCAGCAACAGGTGCTTTAACGGGGCATTGCTCTTGTTTGACTCCTTTCTGTGACACAAAGAGGTTGTGCCATTCTGATATTGTTTATCTCCTGTAGTTCTGGATTTTCACTTGCCATAATATACAACAAATTACAGTACTCAAAATTCAGAATAAAAACATGTTAAACTCCCTTATGGTGTTCTTATTATCTTGTGCTTTTCTGTGCAGGTAATTACATTTTAATCATTAAATGAAGTGTGACACTTCATACTGGCTAGAATGACTGCCATGCATTTTTAATGGTTTCTCTAAGTGTCATTAAGTGATAATTTGAAAAAAAATAAACAAACAACCAGCAGTTTACACAACTGGTTATTAATGAAGCCTGTTCTTAATTTGCTTAAAGGATCAACAAGAAATTTAGTATGTAATGTAGCAACAGATTAGGACTGGGCTTTTTACATAAAACATTTGAATGTTTTATGTATGTATTTTTTTTAAATGTCCATTCTAAATACATGCATCACATAAAAGCATCACATCTTCTTGATATTAAAAAGTTGATTAGCAATATTGTTCAGTGCCTTTTCTGTCATTTGCTGAAACATTTTGTCATATGTGCCTCTGCTGTATGTGTGCTAAAAATGTCTGGTTTGCAGTGACAAAGCACGCAATAGATTTGTAACCTGATTTCCTCTCCTCAGTTTTCCTGAATCTTTGCTATCCTGTGGCAGTCCTGTGGCTGTTTTGCCTCCTATCTTCCCATTTCAGAGCTGGCTATGGCAAGGCAGAGTTGGAGCTGCAGTGCCCAATCATTTCCCAAATATCAGTGCTAGACTGAGGGCAAAGATGCCTGAGGTTTCATCCAAGTGATCATAAGAGGGAGGTTTAATTTTTGTGAGTGAAGGAATTATTTTGCAGTCTGGAGAAATGTGGAGATATTTTATCGATATTTCCCCCTCTTTCAAGTAATTTCTGTAAAATTTGTAGCTTAGCCAAACTAGAATATTGTCATAGAAGATAATATTAAAATTCATGGCAGTGTGAAAATAGCAAATATTGGGTATTTTTGGTTTGGCAGGTGAACAGAACAGATAGTTTGGAAGGAAAATCATCCAATTAGTGTCTTTATCCACAGTGTTTAAACAGGTTTTTTGACCAAAATATTTTCTCTGTATTAAAACATTATGCTCAGTTTTAGCATTTTTGTTTTCAAGGCAAATTCTGTTTTTAATCAAGTGAATGCTAGTTTGATAAATAATTTGTTTTAAACTTTAATTTTGTGACATTGATGAGTATCATGGACTGTACTATTAAAGCTAAAAGGAGTGAGAGAGGATTCAAAAATTAACAGTGAACTCTGCAGGAGTATTGCTTGAAGAATTACTCAGTTTTTTCTTGGATGACCTGCTTGTTTCTTCGGGTCCTTATTTAGGAATGTATTTTTTTTTAAAAGGGCCTGGCATGTATTTAAGTTCCATACATATCCATGTCTGTGTGAACGATCTGGTTTTACAGACGTAGTTTACAGTGCATAATGTTTGTACATAAATATTTTGCATGATGTTGCATTGATGTCCTTCAGGTTTTTTTGTGTCATAGTCATTAAATACATGGGATAAAACCACACATACCAGGCTGCTGCATCTGTTTTATCATCTCTCCATTGAAAGCAGTCATGCTGTTTTAATATGCCTGTGCAGCAAACACCCATCGCAAATAAATTTGCTCTTGAGTGTTTCATGCTTTTATTAAATATTCATTAGATGAGATGCAGGTTATTCCTGCAGGCTGCTGCTTTGAGTGCACTGAAACCCCAGAAAATGCACTGTTTTGTGAATCCTTTATGCACTGTGAGCCAAGGTGTTCCTCCTCTACTGAAATGTGCCAGGGTCCCAGGGTGTGTTGCTGTCAGTGCAGTGGTGTTCTGCATGTAGGGCTGATTTGGAAGGTTTAAGGCCTGGGGAATACATCAGCTCCTCCTGCATATTTTCTGTGCATGATGAATGGCCAAGACAGGAAGCAGTCTGTGCGTGACCAACTTGTTGTAAGAGAGGAGCATGGCTTAATATGAGGAATCTAATAATGCAATTTGCAACTGTTCTGATTTTTGCAATGCCCAATCAAAATATTCTTTTTTCAATGGCAGATAAATTATTTCAAAGTCTTTGCCTGCCATTGATAGCAGCCTTGATCTGGCTCTGATTATAATCTGAGCTATCATTTCAAGTGTTGTGAAAATTGTTTTTGGAGATCTGTAAGGCAGAGATCCAGCTGAATCTTACTTTGAGCTGTAAACAGAGCATAAGTGATTAAAAAGTCATTTTGAGTTTTTTATATTGCAGACCAGTATGATTTGGCTGCTGCCACAAAAAAAACCACTCACCCGCCCCCCGCCCCCCAAAAAAAAAAACAAAAAAAAAAAAACAAACCAAAAATCCAAGGGTCCTGCTTCAGACTGCTTCAAATCTGAGAGAAAGCACTTTGAGTAAACACAGAATAATATTTTTTAATGTTCTTATTACAAAGCAAAGTTAAAGCAAAATGAAATTATTTTCTGGTGCCTTTTCTGAAGTATTTTGTAATAGTGTCTCAACTTATTGTGCTCTGTTATCTAAAGGGAAGCATTTTGATTATCCAGGATCAATATTATTGTATAGGCTACAACAGAAGTCAAATACACCCAGGAAATTCTCAAAAAATCCTAGTCCTCACATCTGCATTTTCATGTTCCATCATTCACTGGTCTCCTAATTTCATGCTGTTATTTCCTTTATCTATATATTTACACATATATTTTGGTTTTGTTCTAATGGTAACAGTGATGTATGCAGTTTTGTCCTGGTGATTGAGTTTTTTCTCAAGAAGGATAAAATTTGATATCCTCAGGTTTTCATACCTTCATCCTTACACTGCATAAACACCTACAGGTTTTCACTGGGGTTTTACTAATTATTATCTAAACAGATAATTTATGACCTTTTGTAGATTTAAACTCTATACACCTCTAGTGTAAGGTCAGTGTACATGTTCATGTGTAAGATTTTAGGGGAAATGTAATCTCCATATATGTTATACTTGATTTTCTGAGATTGAAAGCTCAGCTATTTGTGTTTCACCTTCAGGATAAACTAAGAAAAATAACCTGTATGGCACATACTAGCTAGTAAAAGTAAATCCCAGGAAAAAAACCACTGTTCATTTGCTGATGCATATTAACTTGCTTTCTGGCACAGCGCTATACAAAGCTTTAAGAGGTGGATTGCTAAATGAATGCTTTGTAGCTTTGGTTTATTCAAGACTTTAGGCAGAGCTACTGGAAGTATCTAGGTTACTGATTCTTTTTGAGGTATCATAATGTTAGTGCGAGTTGGGAAGGAAAAGATCTGTGTTTTGACTGGAATTATGCTTTAGTCTGTATGTTCACCTGAATGTTATATATATTTAGATGTGTTTCCAGATCAGATTGCTTAAATAGCATTAATTCAATGGCTGGTGCAGTTTATTTTCTGAGTTTAATCATGTATATGAAAATTCTGTTAGAAAATAGTTAAAAATATGTTCACAGTAAATCTCATTTATCTCCTTCCTTCATGGATTTTAAGTGTTTTAAATTAATCATTTTTTGATACAGTGCCTACACTAATACTGTTAAATTAGCTATGAAAATAATTCATGCAATTTGCCTTTAATTAAGTGCCAGCGATTTATTTGTTTGTTTCTCTCCTTTTGTTTGCCAGGAAAAGAAGAATATATTGCGACATTCAAGGGATCAGAATACTTCTGCTATGATTTATCTCAGAACCCCATACAGAGTAGCAGTGATGAAATAACTCTGTCGTTTAAAACACTTCAGAGGAACGGACTGATGCTTCACACAGGAAAATCAGCTGATTATGTCAATCTTGCACTGAAAAATGGAGCTGTCTCCTTGGTCATTAATTTGGGCTCAGGGGCCTTTGAAGCGCTGGTGGAACCTGTGAATGGGAAATTTAATGACAATGCCTGGCATGATGTGAAAGTAACCAGGAATCTGCGTCAGGTAACAGTACAATGGATACAAGAATAACTGACTTTGTTATGAGTACATGCTTGATAATTTGAGAATTGCATAGTGGATGTTTAGCAGGCATTTGGTTAGTCTTTTTGTG
>VXAC01002371.1:1068213-1083213 GCA_013399225.1 Rhipidura dahli | reverse complement strand
TTTGATACCTGCAAGAATGGTTGGATATGCTCTTTAACTTTCAAATCCAGTTGAAAGAAACATAACAATAATGCATTAAATATTACTCTCATATTGCTGTTGGTGGAAACACACTGAAGTTCTTATACACATAGAATTGAAAACTGCTCCTAATTTCTTCCAAAGAAATGACAAATATAGAAAAAAAAAAAAAATTAGTTATCTAGGTTGACATGAATTTTTCTTTTTCATTATATTAAGCTGTTTTTTGAAAAAGAAAAAATCTGCCTGCTGTAAATGCTGGAGTCCATGAATGAACTGAAAGATCACTGTTGACTCAGCTATAATTTTTTGACAGTTGTATGTTATGGTTACAGAAAAGTCCATCACTAGCGTCTTGTAAGGATGTGGGACTATAAAGGACACTGTGCTTCTCTGGTATATTGGGTTGTGATAAGCTATCTCCCATCAGACTTTTAGGTGTGTGGCACCCTTTTGTACAGGAGCAACAGCGTGGTTATTACAGGCTGCTTTTGGGATCCTTCAGGAGATCAGACAGATTAATCCTTCATGCAGATGGGAAAATGTCCCTTTTGGATTCTGTGTTTAGGTTCCTGTTAAAATGGTTCCTCTAAATCATGGAACAGCTGTAGTTGTTAAACAAGTCCTAACTGCTTTATGTCAAATGTCAAAAAGCCTGACTTTCATTATCCTGTTTAGTGTAGGCTTCATCTTTGCTGAGCCAACTCTCAAAAAATATTCAAATCCTCTAATCAGTGTTTGCTTTCATGGTTTATAACATACCCAAAGAATTATAATAAAAGCTTTAGGAGCCTTAATATTAGCACTGTGTCTATCTAAACCCCACAAATATCTAAATATAGGAGACTACTGTGCTTGTGCTATGCTTTGCTTGCTAGGGAGGGGATGAGTTGAAAAAGCAGATGTACAATATATTTGTCTGATAGCTGAGATGATGCAGAAGCTGACAGTGTCACCACCATCCTTCTGTTCTAAAGGTTTTCATTTTGCCCTTAGAAAAACTTGTGGATTTGTTTTTCTCGACTTCTTGACTTTATTTGGCTATTTTCTATGAGTTAAAATTACTTGTGCTGAAGAGGTAGGAGGTGCACAGGATTACAAAGTACAGTTTCAAAGAAGAGTTTTTAGTAGAATTTCTTCAATACAGGAATGTGAGACAATTGAGAATGTAAAATAAAAAAGTCAACTGAAAGTTCACAAAAAATAACAAATTTCAAATAACCTGTTATAGATTTTGTTGGATTTTTCCGTATAGGAATGAGATAAAACAATTTCTCTTCCTTCCCCTCAATACTCTTCTTGTCCTATCCATACCTTCTCTTAGATTTCTATCTTAGTTTACTCATTCTCCAGGCCTGCTTTCAAATAGCATCCCTTAGATTTCTCCTTCTAGGGAATTCTTTTAGGCTGTGTGTTTTTCAGATGGGCTGCTTTCCTTTTTTCTGTTTTAAACAAATTTTATTTTTAACTGCTTCTAAGAATAAAGTGTATTGAACATTCAAATCCCAATATGTCAATCAAATTGTTCATCATACTTTGAAAATTCTGTTGGTTCTTGGCACAACACAAATGCTCCTTCAGGTACTTTAAACTGAGAAGCCCTGACCTTTTTTCCCCTACATTCAAAGAGCATCAAATCAATGTTACTGTAATAAAAATAATATATGCATTTACTATATTATTTCATTGCAAGTACAGAAAAACATTCCAAGGAACCATGCTGTCCTGAATTAATGTGATGCTGAAAAGCTGGTCTGAATTTATTTTTAAAATACTTTGTGAAAGATGTCAGCTAATTTTGATAGTCATAAGTAAAGTGAAAGGAAATAGCTATGCAAGACTTTGTGCTAGGAGAATGTCCCCGAAACTGAATCCATTTCATATTAGTTTTGGCCTTCTTCTTTCCTACTTATTGCTCAGAGTGTGATGCTCGACTAGAATCACTGTAAAAACTGTTTAACTGCTCAGTGCTGAATAAAACAGGATAAATCTCTGGTCCTACAAGCCTGCATATATTTAGCATTACTTCTTAATTTCACAGACATAAATTTTCTGTTGAGCAGGGCTTACTCTGTGGTACCCAGAACTGATAGTCTCACTCAGATTGTGTTAGTCTTTGTCTCCCATATGCCCAGATTAGACTCCAAATATTTTTTTTCTGTGCAGAAGGTATATCTGGATAGCATTGGGAGAATTTCTGCTCACATCTGAGGATGCACTGTGTATCTACTTTACAAACTGATCCTGAAGCATGTGAGGTGTGACTCTGAGGTGTGACTCTGAGGTGTCTTGGTTGGCTGCGTGTTTGCACAGTAAATCAGTGTTTAGCTGTATTGATTTCACTGTATATTTGTGTCAGTTCAGTGGGCTCAGTGCTTCCAAGTCCAAGGACAAAGCAAGGTACAGTTCTACCAAAACTACCAAATGTTTTGGTCATAAACCAAATCTTCCAAGCTGTGCCACCTGTAATAAAACTGTAGCTGTACCACTACAAAGATAATGGAGACAGCAGTGTTTTTGTGACTGTTTTGAGAGCTGCCAAAGATTATTCTGTTCCTTTCTTTCCTTGCCTTGCAGAGTATCTGTAAATTCACTTAAAGTTCTGAACATGGGGGTAGGACTGAATTAGGGAATGTGGGATTAATCACTAAAAGACTTGCAGTAAAGAGGAGAGAGCTACAATAAATAGCAGGCAGTTGATGAGCCAGTTGGAGCATACAGAAGAAAGTGGGAGAATTAAAATTTGGGAGGCTGTAACGGGATTGTAAGAGATGCATTGTTGTAGTTCAGTTTGAAGAGGTAAGATTAGCCCTGGTGGATGGAAAGAGATGGATTAATTATTTCTCTTTGAGGACTTTGGTCTGGGAAACTGAAGAATCTCCCCAGGTAAATCATTCTGCCATCACTTTCTCTTGCAGTAATACCACCAGAAAGTGAGGGTTGAACAAATTGTATTTGATAGTCTGTAATTTGATAATTTAATTCTGTATTTTGAGTTCAATCCTCTTATTTGTTGTCTGTAACTATTATGCAATGCTTTTCTTTGTGTGGTGGTTAATACATTTTTAAATAAAATGTTGTCCATTTATTTAAACGACTTAAAAATAACAATAGTTTTCAACCAGTACTGTAAAGAATTTTCTTTAATCCTGCATTGTCTAATATTGTTGTTCATATGCAAAATATCTATTTTTTTCATTCCCCAAACCTCTTGCCTTAGTTGACTTTGATCTGTCACCCCCTGGGTAATTTATGAATGATTAAGATGTATCTTGCTCTGGTTACCTCTGTAAATGAGGACACTGTGTTGTTTTAGAGCATGAGTGTCTTCTGCAGGCTTTTCAGTGTATAAGACAACAGGATAGTTTGCTGATAATATCTCCTGTGGATCAAGATCATATTGGTTGTCCTGGATCTGTTCTGTGGGGGTTATTAATTTGTTCGGGGTGGGTTTTTTTTTTTTTAATATTTTTTTTTTTGGTTTTTTGGTTTTTTTTTTTTTTTTTTTTTGTTTTTTTTTTTGTTTTTTTTTTTTAGCTCTAGTAATCCATTTAATATAAGAGACTTGCTGAAAAGCAGTTTTCCAATGCATTTTAGGACTGAAATTTTCCATTTCCTACAATGAGGAATGTAGCATTTTTCAAGACACTTTCTGCTGGCTTTCACTGATGTGGTCAACAATATACTGCTTATACTTTGTGTTGCAAAGAAGCTGATAAATGCTGTTTTAATTGAAGCCCAAAGAGATGCAATTTAAGCATTTATTTCCTCTCGCTAGCTGCACTAAGAGAAAGTTGTAGACACCTATTTAAAAAATAAATAGCTGTTTCTTTGAGGGAGTCAGGATTGGCTCTCAGGGAAGTATATGTTTTCCTGCTGAGTTTTTGAAAGTTTTAGGTAAAATGGAAGACTTAGGTGTTTGGCTTTGTTTATCCAGCAATGTAAGAGGCCTCGTGGTAGAAAACATTGCTGTGACATTGGCAGAACAGCAGAGCCTGCAGTCAGTCCTTTGAGATGGGAAATAAGTCCCAAGTGGTGCTAATTCTACAGGTAATAGCTTTTGCACCACTGCCAGAGTCACTTCACTGGCTCTCTTGAAGGTATATTGGACAGATTAAAAACTCCTAAATGCAGAGATTATCTTACTTTTTTTACAGAACCCCACTCTGACTTTGACCTTCTGTTAATGCCAGAAGGTAACAATGATGGGGGCAAAAGAAATGTTTTGGAGATTTAGTATTTTATTTCTGTGTGCAGAGGATTAGATCTGGTCTAAATATAACAGTGTTCCTCTAAAGCCTTGCATAGTGCTTAATACAGGAATTTAAACTCACAAAGCCCTCCTTATGCCTTAGAGATTTATTTAAAGTTCTCTGCTTTCCACACTCATGGACAGGGGTGCAGAAGATCAACACATGCACTGTTGTGATGACTGGTGTCAGGTTTAAGATAAAGATAAAAAAAGTTACAACTTTCAGGCCTATCCCAAGTCTCAGAAAGCTGCATGTGCATTTTCAAGTACAGAATTGACTGGTTTTGTTCTAAACACTATTTGCCCAAAACCTCTGAGATAAAACTTTAAGCAAGGAAAAGAAGGGGTCCTCTGTGAAAGGGGAGAATGTTTAGAGGACTTGTCCTTTTGCAAGAGGAAGAACAATTTATTTTGAAGTGATGGTTTCAGATGTCCAAATTTTCTTCATTTTAATATCTTTATTAAAATTGAATGAAATATAATTTAAATTTGAGGCATGACAAAAGGAAGGAAAAACGTCAGGAGAAAATTAGATCCCCATTGAAAAAAAAGTCAGCCAAATTAAATTAGGTTACTGTAGTGTTTCAACACATATCTGTTCCTCACCCTCGTACACGTTGTAAATAATCTGTGATGCTCTAAGGGTTTGAGACTTTCTAAAGCTGCCATAAAACAGCTCTTTTGCTGCCTTGTCAATGCTTTTTAATCAGTGAGTGTCTTCAAGTGAGCACTGGAAAAATCTGTCAAAAATATTAGCAGGACTTACTGTAAAGTTAACTTGATAACTAAGTTACCCAACTAACCAACCCTAACCAAGGGTTGTGAGCAATATCTTTGCCAAATTTTTGGTGTGTATAGGTTTGGTTGTGGCTATGGCATGTGTTCTGTAACTGCTGGTGCAGTTATAGGTATTAGCAACATTTCATGGCATTATTAAAACGTGTATGGGCAGGTTTATTGAATAATTCAAATATAAAAGAAGCTCGGAGTCACCGTTTTCTCATTTTTTATGGAATGCTAAGGGCCTATTGGCTGTTTTAGGAGTTAATTACTGTGTGCTTCATTTGTATTAGTTTAAAACCAAAATTTTTCATTGCCCGTTATCAGGTTCTGTGGGAAGTCCTGAGCCAGGGAAGTGCTGAAAGGAGAGGGCACATGGAGGACAGCCTGTGTCATGAGTGTACTGACTGGGGCTCAACTCATGTGTCTGGAACTGTATCAGGAACAGTGATTGTTCTGCCAGCAAATGTTCACATCTCTGCTTTGTTTTTCCAAATCACTTGCACTGTCATGTCACTGCTGCATTTAGCTGTGCTGTGTAAGTGTGCATTGAAAGAATCTATTCTGGATCCTTCCAGAGTGGCTCTTTATGCAAATTAGTGGATTTTGGTTTGATGGAAGAAACCGTTTTTGGAAAGCAGAATAGAAGTGCCTAAATGAACAGAACAGAAATGGAGTTTTTTTCCAAAGCAGTGGAAAGTTCTGATGGGAACAGGACATTTTAAGAAGCTCTATTTCTAACTAGAAAGGTTTAAATGTTGAAATAACTGAAAAATATAGAGTAAAATAGCTCAAAATAATAAAAATTTCCACATTCTTGTTTGTGAATGCTGTAGGTTCTATGCAATGACTTCACCTGAAGAAAGCTTTTATGTAGTAATATTGAAAGTTCAGTGAAGATGTATGTTTCCAAATAGGATAAATATTATTTGCTGTAATTTTCTAACTTACTCAAACTTCTTTCTTCAAATTAGCTGATTTTTTTTTTGGTTTTGTTCTTCTTTTTAAATTTTGGTTCCTTTTATTTATTTTTATAGTTACTGTCTGCCTTCTGCTCTAAAAACATGCTGTTTTCTTAAGAAAACTCATGCTTGAATTCTAATGCAAATTTGATATCGTCAGCTCTCTACAGCTGTTCCAATTCTGACATCCTCCATCTGCCTAAATAAAATCACAATTTCTGCATTTGTACTGCCTTGTCAGGTATACTGCTTCTTTTTGTTTCACATTAATTTTTAATCTTGCTTCTTTTCTCCACACACTCTTTAGCTTGCTGATCTGATGTCTCACTTCTTCTGTTATCATTCTGCTCTCAGATATTTATTTTGGATATGAAAAATACCTGTTCTCTGGAAAGATGTGATACCTAATGGCAGTATTTAGTATCTGTTGCAAGCTGACTCCCGGGAAATGTCTGGGCAAAAGTTTGCCAGGCATCTGTGGGTTGAGTCCTCTCCTGAATGACTCAGGAGAGCAGAATTGAAGGATAGCAGATTAATAAATCCCAAGTTGCCAAGACAAACAGAGAAGCTGGTGTGTTATGGTGAAGATCTTAACATCAGAGAAGATGGTGTGGTGAACCATTTCAACATTCAAGGGGAAAAAAAAAAAAACCCTCACAGATAAAATGATAAGCTTTACTAACACTGTGATGGAGTTGTCTCTGTAAAGATATTTGTCAACTACTGACTTGGTTACTGAAGGTCGGGGTGGGGGGTAGTTCTCATGAATAATTTTGAGAAAGGAGTCACTGGCAAAGAATTTAAAGAAAAAAGCTATAGGTTTTAGTGAGGAGACACTAAATTCTGTGTATTTTGCAGCTGGAAGATAGGTGTACTTGATCTGGAGAGGCTACATGAAGTAAATGTGGAAGTGGGGAGGATATATTGCTCAATGCATCCATCTTTCTCTTTTGAAAAGGTCGTGTCTTGACATTATGCCTCTTCTGCAATTTATATGCATAGAATGATAACACACTTCGAAATGCTACTTTGCTAAAGAACATTCTGTACTTTGAGTTATGGCATGGCTATTTATGATGGGTTTTTTTATTCACAAACATGTTTACAGGCAAATAACAGTGGGGGAAAGCTTTTTAACATAAGTTTTCTTAATTCTCTAAGTATTATCTGAAAAAAGGACAACCCCAGAAAAACGTAGGGGAAAATTAGGAGTGTGAGTATGGAAAAACATTTATTTTACAGTGGTTATGAGTAGTTCTGTGATCTGTGAATGGCCCCTGTCAGTCCTTTGTTTATCAAAGGAGCTGTGTGTCTTTGATCTCTGCTTTATAATAGTCTTTTAGGTGCAGATGAATGCAAGTCACCGCTGAATACAACAGTGACCCTCTTGGGCATTATTTGGAGGCTCAGGAAGATCAGAAACAATGGCTCTGGATTTTTATGTTTTTGTGCAGTATTGCACCGTGCTGACAAGAATCAGTTGGATTCCCACATTTGAAGTATTTTCAATCATCTGGAGCAATAAATAGGACATGGATGCACATTGGTTTATATTAAAAATAGATTACTTTTTTAAAAGCTGCCTACTAAAAGTTTAATGTATTTGAATCAACTTTAGCTTAATATTTAGAACACATCTATTTAAAAATATAATATAAGGAGGAGCAATCGATACCAATGAGGAAAAGAAACGAATCTTGTGAGCAGACCACTGAAATATTGCACCTTGACAACTTAGAAGCTTTATTGACCACAAGCACACAAGGGCTTGCTAAGTTGAGATTTAACACTCAGCTCCAGGAGCGTGTGGTACTTGAGATTTATGTCAACCTCAGTGACCCAACCAGCCAGGCTGCCTTTAATCCTTCTCCACTCCCAGCGCTACGAAAATGACTGCTGACTCCTCAATTCTTTGGTGGTATTTACAGCTCTGGCCTGAGCTGCTACCGTGTTCTGTAAATGTTCTGCTTGTGGACAAAGAGCTATCTGCACGAATCTTTATTTGTGCTGTCAGTTTTATGGTTTAGGTTTTATAAATTAAGTGATATGGCTTTGGTCTTCAAAGCTTTTACTAATGATTACAGTTAATTTATCTCACTTTCCCTCCAAATCCTTCACTAATTTAGCTTCTCCTAAAAGCCTGTTTCTTTTTATCAATAATATCCATTTATTTAAGCTCTCCTAGCTTTGTCCAGTCCTGGAATTGTACTTTATCAGACCTTTGCAATCATCACGACACTGAACATGTCAAAAGTGAAAAGATATCATAGAATTCATGTTCTAATGGTCTTGGGAATTACAAGTTTCAGCCTGCTAGTTTTTTGTCCAGGGTACTTGGAGCATGACACAAATGAAAACATAAATAGCAGATTTCTGTATATAATACAGTGAATGCTTTCAGAAACCCACTTGTTTATAAACAAACAAGCAATATGAATTTCAGAGAGAAATTGAGAGGGAGCCTGAAGCAAAACTTTGAATACAAACCACAACATTTTTTGGGGGAGTGAAGCATGGAATTTCTGCACGCTGAAGTTCTGTTGTAATTGATGTTTATCATGTTTTGATTTTCTTGATTTGTGTCATTTCAGTGCAATACAGAGATGCTAATTAAGAGGAAACATTTGGCTTCTGTTTAAGACACTGGAGTTCTACTGCTGTAGACTTACCCTAGGCTTTGCTAGCTTTTAGTCAAACCTGATCAAGGAGTTCAAGCCTGTGAGAGAGAGAGAGAGTGATTTTTCGGGTTGTTTGCTTGGTTTTTGCTTTTTTTGGGGTTTCTCGTGGCATTTTTAAGTAGAAAAATATGCAAGGAAATTATTTTATCAGGTCACAGTTGTAGTCCATAGATTTCACTCATTCCCTCACTCACTCTCATCAGCTTTTCCATCAAAACATCTGAGTGGATTCCTGGCATTCAGCACAAAGCCGAGGGCGTGCTGGGTGTGAGGTACTCACGGCATCTCTTGGGCTCCTTTGCTGCCAGTGGCAGACCAGCCTTTGGCCTGGCTGCTTTGTCCTCGTGTTCATAAGTCAGCAGTGGTTATGGTGGCTACTTTGCTTTCAGAGATTCGCTTACTTCAGGCTCTGCAGCTCTTAAACCAGGAGCAGCAACTGCAGCCTGTTTTCTGCTGGGAAAGGTCCATGTGCCGTGTGTCTCTCCATATTCCACCAGCAGGTGTGATGGACTGCAAGAGCACTGCCATCCTCCTGCTGTCAGATTGCTGTCTGCTGTGGAGGGAGGGGGTCAGTGTGCTGTGCTCCAGTCAGAGCACTTGCCTCAACAGAAACAGCTTTTTCTCAGTTTTGCATCTGGGAATGAAGTTTTTGGGAGTGATTTCGCTTTGTTAACCGGAAAGGCCATTTTTTAACACTGAGAGTTCTGCTGCTGCTTTCAGCATACATATTTTTACTTGTTATGCACTCATAACAGTCTTAGTCCTGTTACAAATCTATTAAAAGTATACACACACACACACATATATATATAAAGTACATAAAGCATAGTGAAATCCAAACTTGCAGTCCTGAAATCTGCAAGTCAGCTGTTCCTGTTCATGAAGGTGTCTGGAGGTGCCATGGAGATGCTGGAAGTTGAATTCTGTAAAGTCGTGTTTTGGTTTTTTTTCCCCTTCCCCTGCATGCTTACACAGGTTTTGCTGCTTAGATCCTACTTCTGACACCTTTATGTGTCGGGTGGTTATGTTCTTTATGTCTGCATTTGCTTCAAATTAAGAAACTCAGTGTGCCTTCACCCTCCTGCTCTGAAAGGTCTGACTCAATGGGCTTTGCAGGAGAAGCTGGCTCATCACAGAGCAGTGACAGTCACTTCTTACAGATCACAGGCAGGAGCCACCATGGTGTGCAGACCATGGGAAGGGAGGGTTTGGTTCTTCAGGAGAATAAAATTTCTGTTTTACCTTTTTGGGTGGGTACAGGCAGTGCCAGCTTCCTCTCTGTAGAGAGAATTCTCTGTCTGTCTTGCTGAAGCCATGATGCTGTTTGAAATTCGGGTTTGTTCTGATAGCAGAACAATGCTGATATTCAGGTAATTGCAATGCCAATATAATAGTTCTAGAAAAAGCATGACTAATGGCCAAGACCATGAGGACAGAGGTTCTGGACTGCTCCTGTCTTTTGCCTGGTGATGTTCATGTAAGTATTTAGATTTAATGCTTACACCCCTGTGTGTTCCTCTCCTACCTGCCTGTAAGTGATAATACAGAGACCATTTATCAAAACAATTCCACATGCAACATTAGTAGTCAATACAAAAAGTGACCAGTATTGAAATCAAATTAACTCCCCGTGCTTAGATGACATAAATATATAAATATATTTTTCTTCTGCCCACAGTACCTAGCTGTGGTTGAAAATCCTCTTGAAGTGTCTCTTGTACTAGTGAAGGAAAAGTATTCACTGTCATTCTTGTGGCCCACACCTTTTTGTTAGGCACGACCTAGAGATGTCAGGTATTTATTTCTGTGCAATATAATTTCTGTTCCTGTCAGCACTACAGGATAGTTCTGCCTTGCACTTCTCCTGTTGCAAGAGTTTTGGACATTTGAGCAGCTGGTATAATATCTGATATAGTCAGAATTTGTTAAGTTCTATCTAGTGTTGGATGAAGAAATAAAAAGGATCGTTAAGATTTGCACATACCCTTTAACTGAGTCAGTATAGAAATCAGTTATTTAAAATGCTGACTGATTTAAGTAAGCATGCAAATTCCACCTGAATAAGGTTAGGCTGAGTACTGTGGTTAAATACTATGCTTCTTTTCTTTTATCCTTGGGGTTTTGTTTTTGAAATCACTAAGAAGCTAAGTTTTAAGCACATTTTTGAAACAAAATCGCAATTTACTTTACTCAAAGTAAACATCTCTGCGTATGTATTTTTAATGCTAATTTCTTTTCCCCAGACAACACTAAGCTAAATTTGAAAATAGTTTCAGCAGGCCTGAGATCACTTTGGATGAGTACAGCAACACCTTCAGTCACATTAATTGAATGCTTTAACTTCTTTTATTCTTGAATGACTTTTATTTGTGTTGCTGTGAACTAGAACAAGAACATTAATACTGCATGTCCACACTTGCCCCTGGTTATTTATGTATTTTTGCTATTGAAGGGTAAGCGTGCCAAGCAGAATCACTGGGTTTCTGCCAAATAAATGCCCCAGCAAAGAACTACAAATCCAGGAGTAAATGGGGCCTCAAATTAAATGCAAGTAAAGTAATGTGGGCCTAGTAAATCGCAATAGTGGGACAGTATAAGAAATGTTCCTCATCTCAGAATTGTACAGACAGTGCTAGGGAGTATTGTGGTGCCAGCAACAGGCAGGAAACCCACATTTAATTAGGAACACTTTTTAACAATAGGTGAGCATAGGAGTTAAGATACTAACATTTTACATCTATTTTTACATACTTTTCCATATCTTGAAACCGTATGATCTCTCTGCTTCAAGCTCCCATTTTGTAATGGTCCCTGCTATTAGGATTTTCAATTCTGCTTATTCACTGTAGGTAGTGCAGGTTCATTTGAAGTATGAAACAGTTGCAGTTTGTGTTTAGTCCTTCTAAGAAAAGCTTCCACATCCTGTAACTTATAGCACTCCAAAAAAACTCTAAGGCAATGTAAACTTCTCAAGCTGGTTTGTTGTACTCCCTTCTGACCACTGATTCTGGAGCTAAGGAGGGAGGGTCAGCTATGACATCTGTAAATGATCACCATCTCAACATTTTTATTTCCTGTAGTCTGAAGCACAGAAATCTTGTATGTCAGTCGCATTGGGATTGTGCCAATTGAAATTGGTCTGATTTTTTTTGTTATATGGTGGTGTTTTATTTAATGTGAGCAAGAGCATCAAACTTCTGACTGGTACTGGTAGAAAATAGGATCATCTTTCTGAAAGAACAATTTTTAACAACTTCATCCTTGTCTGTTGAAAGATGTTAAAGGGTGAAAGAATGCTACAGGAGAAGAATAAAGTACATTTATGGATGATAGGTTCCCTATATTGGAATAATAAGACTGAATTTCTGTTTAAATCTTGTTCCAAAGAGGTTTTGAACTAATTTTGATTTTTTTCTTACACTGATTTTCTCTTTCTGACCCTATTAAATAACTACTGAAGAAAGTTTTCAAATGGCAAAGAAGAATTTCTTTCTCTCTGAGTCTTTCTGCTTGTTTTTGGTAGATATATTTTTTAGCTGTAAGAGGTTTCTTTCAGGCCTCTACTTTTAAATGTGCAATACCCAAATACATACAAAGGAAATTGGAAGATTCATTGGACTTCCCAGGACCAAAGCAACTTTTTTTTTCAAATATGAAATATTGAAATTCAAATATGAAGTTATAATGCATTCCTGCAAATGTCACAAGAACAACTGACAGAATGATAGCAGATTCCCGTGAAGTGCATGTCAACATCTTAGAGTATTGTCTATCTATATTGATATTTTTAAATGGGCATAACCACACAAGTACCTGTTCTTCTGAAAGCATCATCCTGTGTTCTATACATGCTCCTGCTATTTATGCAGAAAACACTTAAAAGACTTTCCTCTAAGTTACTTTAATTCTCTTACCCTAATATTGTTCCTTTTATTTGTTCACTTGGCATCTTAGAAAAGCTAGCTGTGTCATACTTTTCTTCAAAATAAGACAAAATCTGTTAATATGTTGCAAGAGCAGTTTACTTCCTGGGGGATGTTTGCATGGCAGCAGCTCTTTACCCCAGGATCCATGGATTTGTGAGTTTACAGATGGAACTGTTAGCAAGGCACCCAACTACAGGGTTTTTCTGAGGTAATTTTCTATCATTGTGCTGGTGTTATGTTAACCAAAAGACCTGAGATATCCAAAGCTGGTATCCAAAATACCTGGTGATCTGGCAGTCTGTGTCTGTCCACCTGTGGCTGGAATTCCTGGGTCAGGGGTTGGGGCATCTGCTGGAGATGGTGGTGGAATCAACTGAGCCTTCAGTTGCCTCTCCTCACCTTTGAGCTCTGTCTGTCTCTTCTCCCTTCCCCTTTTCCTGACATGCAGCTGAAGCTGTGACAGTCTAAAGACCTGGCAAGAAGATTTTCCTCCCTGCAAACCTGTCTTGTATTTCTGTGTTGGTTTCTCACTGCCCTGTGTGCTGTTGTCAATAGATTGGTTATTTGTGGCTAATTGTTCATTTTCTTCTGCTCCTTGAAACGTTTTCCTTTGAAACATTTTGGTTCTAAATATTTTAAAGATAGGGTGCCACTGACATATCACAGAAGTTGTGCTGGAGGTAATTCCTGCAATGGTTTTATGGCCACTTTTTGGCTGAACCACTGCACCTGAAATTCATGTCAGATGCCTTTCATGTCACGTGGATTAGGCGAAGAATGAAGTAACTAATGTGTGATATGTCTGTGAGAACTGTATTTTTTAATAAAAAACTTTGACTAGAACTATCAGAATGAAAGTTATTTGGGGCATTTAATCAAGAATGCCAGTTAAAATATCACCAGATTTGAAATATGGTAATTTTGCTGTGCATAGCAAATAAATGCAGCTTTTAGTTCACAACAGAGCAGCTTGCAACACAGAGCCTGTGATTTTAAACATACTTTGTAAATTGTAAAACCTAGCAAAACTTGAAAAATGAATTAAGTAGTTTTAAAAGGAAACCACTATTTAGGAAAGAGTAGTTTAGGAGTGAGGATGGCATACAAATGAGTAGATATTTTTTTAAAAAAAAGTTACCTGTATGGAATTTAAAAATGCTCTATTATTGTAGGGAGGCCCATTTACAGAGAAAAGTGCTTAAAAAAATAGAAATTGTCAAGTGTGGAGCCTTCAGAACATGGGGATGATTGCTTCTGAATTTTTTCTTTGATATCAATATGTTGGATACACTGAGGAGGAAAGAAAAAGGAAGAAAAGAATAAATGAAATTACAATTTCAAGTGAAATTACAAGATTTGTTTTGAAAGATACAAAAATTCATGATAAGTGTGTCCACTCAGTGATGTGTTTTTTCTAACTGAAATTAAGACTCTAACTCATTCTGTCTTTCAGTAGGAACAGTAGTCATTTAAGTATCTTTTTTTTTTTTTTAATTTTTAGCAGAAAATTACTCTTTCTGTGGTATTCCAGGCTTCCTGATTTGAGGAATATGAGCGCTCTTAATAAATTATCTTTTATTTTTCTTATTTCTCTACACATTTAACCTGTTATAGTTACTACAAAAAGTCTTAAAACACCTGTGAAAACAATACAAGTCCTTTTCTTAAAGGAGGAGGAAAAGGAATGAATATCTCTTTGAACTTTCCCTTCTTCCCCTGACTTATGTAAATTCATATAGTGAAAGCAGGTCCTTTTGAAATATTCCTTCCAATCTGTGCAGTACTATTCATGAAAAGTCAGCTTGGAGATAGCAAAATCTACTTATTGAATGCTTTGTTACTCATTGTAAGCCACAAGAAAATGGGCAAGCATTTAAGTTCATACTCTACGGATGCTACTATCCCTCTAGAAAACTTTCTATCCTCATCTATTACTGATTTATAGAGGAATTCATATATCTCGAGGCACGGAATGTAATCTGTTTTGCTTTCAGTTTATTGCCATTATTCAAGATAGTGGATAGAGCAGATTGCTTTGAAAGATGGCGTAGGATTGAGTTGCAAAAATGAAATGCACTCAGATACCTGGGGTTTGTGTACTATAGCAGATGGATATGTTAATTATTAATTTCCTGATTAAGTAGCTTGGCATATGGAGCATATATCACTCCAAGTTAGTTGTATTTAAAATACATAGTGGACTTACATAATTCCACAATTAATAGAGTGAAATCTCAGGCTGATTTATGCAGCTTTTGAGATGGAGTTTTAGTATGAAGAACACCCAGCTTCTGCAAGGATATTTAGTTGACAGAAATAACTGTTGTACTACATTGGAATGTGTCCAAGTGAAATATTTTAACTTTACAATGGTGGGGGAA
>VXAC01002371.1:1002830-1068176 GCA_013399225.1 Rhipidura dahli | reverse complement strand
AAAAAAAAAAAAAGGAAAAAACTGCATGTTTGTTAATCAGAAGGAAAGACGTGTATATTCTGCTTCATTGTATTTGGTGTATTGAATGACAAGATGTTCAGTGGCATTAAATATACATGGGAATAGAAATGAAGAGCATGTCAGAATCTTTTTAATAACATTTGTACTTATAACTAATGAAGAAGAAATGTAATACTGAAATGCAAATAGAAATTCTAATTAAAAGTAGATTTGTGTCAGTGAAAAGTTACTGTCTCTCACAAGGTAACTCTTGACTTAAGTTAACATAAGAAGAGAGGGGCTCCTCTCATATCCTGATTTTAACATTCTCAGAATTAAAGTTGCATGTAGCATAAAGAGTTTCCTCAGTCAGAGGGGAGAAGAGAAAATCTTTATCAGCAGACAGTTAAATAATAAATTTTATGTGAATTTTTTCCCATTCAGACTTCAAACTTTTAACAATAATTTGTTCTAAAGGTGGCCTTGCTGCAATTTCACTGTATGTCTGTCTAGAAGAGCAGGAAAGATGTAGCTTTATCTAATCAATGGACTTGTTTCTTTATTTCAGTGAAAGCAAGTAGAGATCTCATGTTTTAAAGATGTTGCTCTTCATTGATCATAAATTTGTGAAGAGTACATTTGCAAACGTGTCCTGAAGGATTAACAGATTTCAGGTTCCTATGGAGAATCAGGAATGGCAGTTCTTTTCCGTGAGTGACATTTTTGTCAATAGTTCCTTCACCAGGTGGCCACGTGGCTGCTCTGAGATATGCCAAAGGTGTAAGATGGATGTTCTGCTCACACAGGGGTAGAGCTTATTCACACTTCTGAGATTGCACGTCCTAGCTTTGCCTCACAGATGGAAATGTCTGTGCAGTTATGGTGCAAATTGGATGCACAAGGGAATAGGAAGGATTATGCTTTGAAATTTCTTGTGTGCTGTGCATAAAGTTTAATATAAAGGCACATAAAACCTTCCTATGTCACTAATTGCTTTCAGTAAAAGTAAGTTTATTGAGGATGGAAAGGGTAGACCTCAAGGGTCTACCAACTGCCGGATTTGCCTTTTAAATCCAATCTGTGTAGAGAATGCTTAAATAAATATATATATGACATTATTAAAGGACTATTAAATGTGTTGAAACTGTAAATTCTGAATTTTCCAATTTAGAGGTATTATCCCTGATCTCCAGGTTTTGGAGAGATCCTGCAGGAGGAAAGAGGGGAGGAACTTGAGGTTTTGTGAGGGAGAATAAGGCACGGGGAAGCAAATCAGCATTGTTGCTTTACTTTGTGCTATTGGCTTTTCCTTCCTGAATCCTTGCTACCAAAATAGTACGTTATGGACATGGTTGCTGCAAGCTGTTGATCTTTTAGCTGTGACATGTAATCAGGCCTGTAGAACATTCATTCCCTTACTAGTTTAAGAGTCTACCAAATTTGAAATTATTAACACTTTATAACTGGCTAGATATGGACCAAAGACAAAGGAATTCCTCACTTCCAGGATTTTTTCTGCTGAATTTATGAGGCTTTTGCTGAGATAAATGTTAGAGCTATAATAAAAAGAAATACCCAAACATAAACAGAGACAAGAGTAGAAAGTCAGTTTTAACAGAGGAGTTTTAACATTCTTAAATTTGTTACTTTGTTTTTATATAAAGAATAAATTATAGGTGTTTAGACTATGTATTGCTGACATAAATTACAAGGAAAACATAAATAAATAAATAAATAAATTTGCAATCCAATGCAGCACCCTTTTGATATGAACACTAGACTTCCTGACTTCGATTATACGTCTTCATATTTAGATCATGATCACAGAGTTAGTTTTATGCAAACTCTCCTATTTCTGCATGAATGCTGTGGAAATAAGTAATATTCAGTATTCATTAATATTAGCAATTTGTGTGTGTAATGGTACAACAATTTTATTTAAAATACAAGTTGCTTTATGTGTAAGTCTGAAATACTCATGCTTTACAGAAAATCTCGAAGTTGGTACTGGTACCATGCAGTATGACCTAAAGTGGTGAAACCTTGGCTGAGGGAGTGAATCTCTTCAAAATGATCATGTTTCACTCCAGCAAGAATTGAGGCGTTGGTGCAGTTTATTTGTTGGTACGAGTTCTGCAGGCTGCTCTAATACCAAAGATGATAATAGAAAAACTGTTGGTTCTGGTTATAAAGCACACAATCATATGTGTATCTGGGTTCTAATAGGAAGTGGATAGAACTACATCATTCCAAATGGATGAAAAAGAGTGATCTCTCAAGACAAGGTGGACATTCTATAACAATCAATTGTTCATTTTCCAGTGTGTTGGTTTATTGAGGATGGAACTGCTCCAATTCTATTTGTTAATTGCTGTTTTATTTTTTCTTTCTAGCCATTTGTTGTAATGGATTGTGGTTGCTTTTTCAACTCAGATGAGAAACAGTAACAACAGAATTTTGTTCTCTCTCTGATGATTATTTTTGTGTAATTCCACAGATGTATTTAGTGTAGTGAAAAAGCGAGTGCAAAAATCCCGACTTTGCTACAGACTGGAAAGCTGCCTGTCCCGTTTTAGTTCCTTGCTCAGCACTTTCTTTCAGAGGAGTATGAGAATATAAAATGAGATGTTTCTATGTCTCTTGGTGCTTGTACAATGGCTTTCAATTTAAATGTGAAAGAGGTTCCAGGATAAAGTTTGTCACTCGTGAAAAAGAAAACCAAACCAAAACCTGACAACAAAAACCAAACCCCGCAACTTTTCTTAAGGAAGCAGTCTATCCATTTGGTCTTTGGGATGCAGACCCTTGCAGCATTTGGTAAACTTTAACGTCGAGTAGTTTCCACTGTTTCCTGCTTTCATTGTGTCCAAGTCACATGCAGGAGTCTGGGAGACTTCAAAAAGTCTGAATTGAAGGAGCTTGGGTTTTCAAAGAGGGTTTGTGTTTGGTTTTTCAGTAAGCAGAACAGCTTGCATACTTACACTGGTTGATTTAAGTTGCCAGTGTGAGAATCTAGCATTAGCAAGAGTGAATCCTTGGCAAGAAAATTTGGTTGCTGGCTGGTAGACAGATTTAGATGAGGATGGGCAGAGCTTCGTGGATATATGCCCAGGAATTAATTGTTATCAATAAAAGTTGTAACCTGATGTATCATTCATGTACCTTCCATCAGAATCAATTATGTTATTTACATTATTTCTGTAATGCACCACTTGATCTTAATTGGGGCTGGCCCTGGCACCACTCTAAAAATGGAGATGCTTCCATTGATTTCCACAGCGCAAAACCAAAGCTGCCTTCAACACATCACACTCAAAGAGCATCTCAATAATTGAGGAGGAGGAGCACTTTCTCCTTTTAGGTAAATAAACAAGGTGCTCGTGTTTAAGGAGACATTATGGTCGTGAGGAACCTGGAACCTCCCTCTCTGAACACAGTTTTTGAAATTTCTATACATAAGCATCCAGTTGGTTTACAAGGCTCGTGAAGCCTTCATGTGCCTGTGCAAAGTGTAGGATGGAGCCCATTTCCTGACCTGTGCCATCATAACACTTGATTGTCTATGGCTTCTTCTCTCCTGACACCTACTTTGTATCATATGCAAGGGTAATTCCATGTTGAAAAATGCTGTGAAATCCTTGGATGGCTGAAGCCACATATCTTATGAAGCAGTGGATTATCTTGTTACTGGCAGAAAAATATGCATGGGGTTTGAGTAGGCAACAGTGATCTTTTCAGCTAAAACTAAGTGCATTGACTTCTGTAGCTATGTTGACCTCTTTATAGCCATATAAAAATGGAGCAGAACCTTGACACTCATAGTCTTGAAGATTGTCCCTATTCTGTAATCTCCTGTTAATCTAAACGGTCACAGTTTTCAAGGAACGCTGATAATCTAATGTGGCTTCCTGTACAAAATAGGTCATTGGGTTTAGCTGAACTAATTTTTCTCAGATACCATAGCCATTTTACTGTTTCATTGTCCCACATTTTATAAATATATAAATAGTAAATAATATATACAATAGTATAGAGTCTGCCACATTTCACAGGAAATGTTTCCAGTAGTGAAATGGTCTCTCTGTTGCAAATATGTGTCTTCACACCTGAATTGATATACTTTAATTTTATTTTCCTTTGTGTTTGGGGCCTGTGGTACATACCTTATTTCCCTGCTGCATATAGGTACTTTTGTGCTCTGACAGTTTTTCACCTCATTGTTAATTCAGTCATTCTGAATCCTTTGTATTTTTCTGAGGACAAGACTTTGCAGTCTTTTGGTCACTCTTGCTGATCTCCTCTGTACCTTCTCTAACTTTTCCCATTCTTCATTGTCATGCTATTTATTCAGTTTTACATCCTTCTTCTCTGCAGATTCCACTACTAAATGTTAATGTTTAGCTAATAACCCACCAGGAGCTTACAAGATTTTTCCAGAGGTATTTAGACTATTCAGGTTCCTTTTAAATTGGAAGGCTCCAATTTGTATTCAGAATACATCTGTGTTTCCTGAAGAGTGACCTTACAAACACTAATATAACAACAAGTAGAATTTGGGTACGTTATGCAAGATTTTAACTACTGGCTTTTAAGTATTCACATTCAAAGTTCAGCCATTTCATCTTCATAGTTTTTTCCTGCATCTCCTAGGTCAATTAATACACTGATCTCCACCTAATTATCCCTGATTTCCAGTCTGATGCAATTGCTACTAACTTCTGCTGACCTTAGTAGGGACTATATAAAGATTTTACTGTGCAAAATCTTGGACTGATTCTTAAAAAAAAAAATCTCAAACTCAAAAAAAACCCCTCATCAACTTTAGTCTGCCTGTGATCTGACTGTACTGAATGGTGTATTTCTTTCTAATGATTTTATGGCACTTTAATATCGTTCAGGCTAAGAGGAGTAACTAAAGTAATATAAATTAATACTGTTAAAATATATGAGAATGTGTGTTACTTGCTCCCTGAAATCAAATTCTGTGGGGCTTGTTATGTGGTGTTTAAAGCAGCCAAGAAATACAGTAAAGGAAATATTGCTTAAAACAGATAATTTGTTGTACACATTCACTATCCCAGTAAAAGTGGACGAAAGATCCATGAAACACCTGTGCTGTACATACAGAAAAGTCCAGAAAGAGCAAGGGAGTTTCATATGAAAGTGTATGTGGAATCCATTTGAGTTCAGATAAATGTAATGAGGTAATTTTTTTAATAGACATCAGTATAGATTAATGTAACATAATTTATATAGGAAAAACAGAAATGGAACAAGTAAATGGGTTGCCATAATATTTAAAAAACACACTTCTAGGAAACTGCTGAATAATTTTCCTGTGAAGAAATATAAACAAAGCAAAACAAACATTAGGCATATTTCAAGTGGTGCTGAAAAAATTCTGTCTCTTCTGAAGATACTCCATATTAAAGGATACTCATGGGAGATTATTAACTACCTGCATCTCTGTTGAGTATCACTTTCAGCAAATTAGCAAGGAAATTCATAAATTACAGAGTAGTCAGACTTGCTGAATGGAAGGTAGGGGATCCCAAAAGAGACATCCCAAGTCCATTTCTTGCTGACATGAAAGTGAACGAAAATGGGAAAAATTGAAGGACTATATCATTAGTAACCAAAAAGTCAGTTCATGTCAGAAAGGAATGCAATTTACTGATTAATTTAAGGCTGTAATTTCAGGAGGAAGTAGCCACAGTGAATAAAGGGCAGTGGAAATATAGTGTTAAAATCCAGAAGGAGCATCAGTGTATTTTGCTAGAATGATTAAGAACACAGTGTGTTTTTCTTCAGGTTTAAAAGGGAAGTTTGAGTTAGAAGTAAATGAACTTTTGGGACACCTCAGTTGTGCTGAAGGGATGTTATATGAAAGGCCAATATTTAAAGCAGCTTTAATGGGGAAGATGAAATTCAGAATTAGATCTTGTGTCAAGAATTGTAATTGTGGTTATAAGTGCTAGAAACATGAAGTGCTAGAAACATGAAATACTAGAAAATGATGTCTATGAATGGAGCAGGAGCACAAATATGTAGTCTTCAGAACAGCTTTTACAGGGAGGATTAACAGATGCTTCAGAAGGTCATATAAATATTAACTTGAATGAAGAGAATGGGGATATCCTGAAGTGATGTCCCCAGTTCTGGTCTGCAAATTTCAAAAAATACTAGGAAAGACTGGAGTGGGTCCCCAGAAGTTCCACAGAGATGAGCAGAGGAGTTGGATAATTTGCTCCATGGGAAAAGACTTGAAATAGTGTTGGGTCTTTTCTCCCTGGTGAAGAGAAGACTCGGGGGAACCTCGTCGCAGCGTTCCGGTGCTTAAAGGGCAGCTACAAACAGGACAAAGGCTCTTTCTTCACAGGGACCAACATGGAGAAGACAAGGAGCAAACAGGTACACATTGTACCAGAAGAGGTTTTTTACTGATATAAAGAATAAACTTGGTAAAAATGAGATAATCACTGGAATAAGCTCCCCAGGAACACAGTGGTGTCCCCATTGTTGGAGGTTTTCACGAGGCCTTTGGACAGGGTGCTAGGTAATCTCAGGCTCCTTTTCCCGTAAAACATTAGATCAGCTGCTCTTCTGAGGTCCCATCCAACCTGGACTTTTAGTGAAAAGCAAATTGGCGAAAGTCTAGGAGAAAATATTGATTTTCATAAAGACATTTAAATCTGTAACTGTACTGATACAGTAACTGTATCATTAGACCATGGTCTTTGGTGTGTGAAAGGTGCAGAATGTTTGGCTGAGTTTGGGCATCTAATGCGGTTAAGAGGCACTAGAGAAGAAAGGAGAGAGAGAGAGAGAGAGAATTTTCCTTTCCTAAAGCATCCATTTTGAAGCATTTGAAGTTTTGAAGTGAGAGTGGAAAGATTACCATTCAAGGTATTTTGATTATCCATTGTGTTTTCTTATTAATGTGTTTATTAATAATAATTTGTGCTTAGGATCAAGTATACAAAATGATCATATATGAAGGTTGGGGGTTTTTTCCCCCTGTGAAATATCTAACTGCTCACTTACCTTAATTGGAATATTTGGTTTTGTAAATCTTTTTTTTGGGATGTAACAACAAAGTGAACATTTGCTCACAGAAAACTGTATGATGGGGAAAGGAGTTTTCTTGGCTGTTTTTTTCCAGCAGCAGCAAATATTAATTTCCCTGACAGTTATTTGGGGTGTGTAAAGCAATACAGCACTCCAAGGAAGACCAACAGCATTCAGGCACAGAAATTGATATGCTGAGGGAAAAGGTCTGGTTTTTTCCCCGAACAATAACTATAAATATTTGAAGAGTATAAATGCTAAAGCACAGAAGCACAAAGGGAGTAATGTGATGGGATTACTAAAGTGAAAATTTAGATTGGATGACTATTAGGAAAAAATGATTGACAGTGAGAATAGATTATGCAGTGGAGCACTTTCCCAAAGGTATTGGTAAAAGCCCTTTGCTGAGATACTTCAGAGCAGATTGAATATAGAAGCAAAAGCTATTCTGCAGGAAAACATGCTGTTCTTGGAGAGCTGTGCTGGAGGACTTAATAGATTTGCTACAAGTCATTTATGTGAGTCATTCAGAGATGTGTTACGGATTTTTTTCTCATTGAAAATAACTCTGTAACGTTTCCCACTCACCCTACTCAGTGGATCATAGTGAGTTTGTGTTCATCACAGACTTAGTAAATCAATATCCCCTAACAGTATTTTATATACATAATTCATTACACTTTTGTGAAATAAAATATTTTAATGAGGAGGAGGAAATCGGGAAGTGTGAAAGATGTAGGATGTTTGTGTTCTTGCACAGGGAGTGTGTGAGGAGGGAGTTCTGGAAGCTTGCGGACCCAGTAATGTGATTTCACTGTGACCTGAGTTTCATCCTTTAATTCTAGTATTTTTCTTCCTACATTTCTAAAAGCTGTGAGAGTTCTGGGTACTAATATTGTCTGAAAAGTATATTGCTTGGAAGGATACAAAGGAAATGATCATAGAAGGTGTTAGGAGTATACTTCCTTAAAAGGCATGACCTTCAGAAAGAGCACTTTGTCTCCCAGATGTGACAATAATTCTTCAAGAACATGTGGAGGCTTTGCATAAGTGCAAACTGGATGAAATCATTGGAGATTGGGGAGTGCAGAGGCCCAGAGAATTGGGTCATCACAGGAAGTTTTTCAAGCATTTCAATTCCTAATTCCTCTTCAATGCATAAAATGTCCTGAATATCTACCCTTTGAAACACCAGTGAGAAGGACACTCATTTGATACTGAATAGCCCTTGGTGTTCACAAACTTTCGGTGGAGGTCTCCTGCTGTGGAGGCTGGCAGTGATGTGTATTGAATTATCAGTTTTATGTTATTCCTTTCCACTTTCAAGAAATATCTAAGAGGAAGAAACTAAAAGTACTCATGAGGCCTTTTGGACACTTGTTGTGGACTTGAAAAACGTCCCTGGTCAATTGTGTCCACATCCTTTTCCTTGCTCTTTTTTACCTCGGCCCATGCCAGACTTAGAAATAACTGAGTTTCCTGAGCCTTTGGATGGGATGCTTAAAATAATTGCCATAAGGAAAAAAAAAGTTCCTTTCCATTAATGCCATTCTTATGGAGAGTGCTTATTTTGTGCTCCAAAGAAATTTTAGTCTTCCTCCCTTCTCGTTCCATTTGCCCAATGTGCATATGTTTTTCAGGTAATACAAGGTGCAGGTCAGCCACTGCTTTGTTCATAAATATTCATGCCTGTATAGATGCGGGGGGAAAAATACGTGACAGGTTAGCATAAAATAAATATTCAGCACAACTCAGCAACATCAGGATTGAAATGGAAATATGCAAGATACAGGAAAAGCTGTTCCAAGAAAATGTTTGAAAAGAAAATACTTCTCTATTTTTCATCTGTCACTATATTTGGGGGAAAAAAACAGAATATGTTGTTCTGTGTGAGATAAGGCAAATCAAAAAGATTGCAAAATGCAGATTAGATTTTAAGAGCCAGCCAATAAACTGACAAGAGTAGCTGGAACCTGGCAGGAAGATTTTGATGAGTCTTGTTCCTCCAGAATCATAGAACAGAAATTCTCTAAATGTCATTTTCCTGGACACAGTAAGCTGAAAACCTGGTTTCAGAGTGATGTTTAGAGGTTTATTGCCCATATTCTCCACTTCCTTAGTCAAGATTCTCTATCCCTTCCTGGAAAGACTTATCTTTTTAAGGTCATGTATTCCAAAACCATAGAAAGTAAGTGCACTCTGTTCCTGTTGACTTCTTGCACATTGACTAGATACATTATATTAGCAACAGCCATTTGATGATGCATTATACTAACAGATGTATAGTAATCTGTAATAAGAGATGATGAAGTCTGTGAGAACATATTACTGTAAGGAATCATCAGAGTCCAGAACTGGCTTGTAAAATCAACAGTCATGAACACCTAGATGACAGCTTCCTGGTCCTTCCAGCCTTTGCTCACAAGACACACAAGACATACTCATTTACCACTGCTATTATGATACTTGTTTCTGTTGGAGAAATGTCTGTTAAATCTTTCGGGAGCTGGCAGATTTGTTCTGTGCTTTTTCAGCTGAGACTCTGCTCTTAGGACCACTCACAAACTTAATTGAGTATGAGGAAATGGCATGAAAGTGAGTCAGAGGAGGTTGAGGTTGAATAACAGGAAAAGGTTCTTCGCCCAGAGGGTGGTTGGGCACTGGAACAGGCTCCCCAGGGCAGTGGTCACAGCACCAGGCACCCTGACAGAGCTCAGGAAGTGTTTGGACAACGCTGTCAGGCACATGGTATGACCCTTGGGGTGTTCTGTGCAATTCCAGGAGCTGGACTCGATGAACCTGGTGGGGTCCTTCCAACTCAGCTCATTCTGTGACAATTCCTAGTAAGATAGATAATTTGATTTTGTTTGTTCTGTTAGGTTTGGGGCTTTTTTATATAAAATCTATACTATTCTAGAAGACCCCATGAAACAAATGTTCTTTTTCCAAGGCTTATTCCAAGGAATTTCATATATGTAAAAGGTGGTGAGGA
The DNA here is from genome assembly GCA_013399225.1 of Rhipidura dahli. Classification (NCBI taxonomy): domain Eukaryota; kingdom Metazoa; phylum Chordata; class Aves; order Passeriformes; family Rhipiduridae; genus Rhipidura; species Rhipidura dahli. Next base: position 1,058,116 of record VXAC01002371.1, on the reverse strand, counting down.
CTGAGATGCTTTTTTGCCATTTAGATGGTGCGTGTTTTCCAAGTTTTAACTGGACAGCTTGAAAACAATAATGAGACAAGAATTGTTACTTTAATTCCAGATAACAAAGATTAAATATATGCTTTAAAATATTTTAAGGAGCAAGGTCTGAAGAAATATAAAAATCCATATTATTGATTTGATTAAAAATCCATAATTATTGAGCCAATCCCAGTATCATCTAATTATCAAACTAAAAATACAGTTATTTTTTATCTTTTTTACAATTGTTTCACAGTTGTTTTAATATGTTTAGCTGAAGGCTAGGTTGATATTTCCCCAAATTTTTCACAAAACATATTTAGCATACATTTAATAAGAATCAAGATGGTGTTTAAAAAAATCTAAACCAGTTACTAAAATTACCTAAATATTTTATTGTTCTAGTATGCTCAAAAGAGCATATTCTTTCATTCAAAAGTCCATAGTCAGTTTTTCAGGTATTTGCAGCTCTAAATATGTAGCCAGTCTAAAAATGTGCTTGTTTTTATGTCAAATAAATATAAGTTTTTATATCAACTGAGAATTGTAACTTGTTCAAATTTGTTATTTCTTTAGTTATATGTGCAGCTCAGGTATCTTCAAACTTGCCAATTATAAGATCATGCCTAGGAAGAGAACTATAAAATAAATTGAAAATTCAGTGAATAAAATATGAAATATAAAAAAATATGAAATAAATTGAAAATTATGTGCTTAAAAGCCTCAGTAGTTTGGCCCAACTGTGAACGTGCAAACAAAATGACCAGCACATCTGAAACCTTAAAATTTTGCAGAAATCCTTCTTTTGTTTGGGGGTTCCATTATTATTAGTTTCAAGAACTGAAATGCTGATATAATAAGCTGGTAAGAAAACCTCTGATATTTCAGCTAAATACGTATAACAGAGATGAGCAGGAGCACATTTTTCTTTTTTTTTTTTTATTCTCTGACCAAAGAAATAAATGAAAAGTGCTTGGTACAGTAAAATGCTTTGGAAATTAGTCCCAGTTTAATGTAGTAACCTATTTTGCAATTCATTGTGCCAATGATAGAGAAGAAAATGACAGTGCTTTGCAATCTCCAATTCAGTTATGAAGTAAATGCTGAATTTAGCTAAGTAGTGAATAAGAGCAGATAGTCCAAGTCAAAATGAATCACATTAATCAGTATGCCAAGCTTTCTTTTTGTACCGGCTCAGAGGAAGTTGTTAGAAAGCATAAGGCTTGTCAAGTTCGTCATTCCTGTGAGACAGATGTAGAAATAACTTGAATTACAGCAACAATCATGCCATGAGACCACTGTATTTGTTGAGTCAGATTATTAATATCAAAGGGTGCAAGGAATTTGAGTCACCAAGCTTGTATTTTGAAAGTGTATTGCCATACTCAGCTAGGGACTGGGTTTAACAAGATCAAATTTATTAACACTACAATTTCTGAGAGCAACATTCCTCTTGTCAGCCTCTTGGTGTTTTTCATCTTTGTGAAACATCTGTTTGAAAGCCAAACACTTCCAAAGTCTGGATGATGCCATGGGTCTGACTCCAGTCCGAGCAGAGAGAGTGAGCCCCCCTGGTTTCTGCTCACATCACACAGGTTCACACAGCAGGATTTACTTGCATGCCCTGGTATTATTTATTGGTTTATTCTTGGATTAATACCTTATTTTGGTATTTTTTTGCAGTTCTATTTTTTTTTGTGCTCACTAGATATTGTATTCAAATCTATCTTTTCAGTCAGAATGAGACTATTAACTTTTTTTCTGTTAAAAGGTAAATGCTTTTATTTTTTGTGGGTATAATAATCATAAGGCACCCATTTTTGCCTTCTTATCTCTTATCTACTCCTGAATTAAAGTTTTTTTATTAGTCATCATCAACTGCTTGCTAAATAATCCTGAATCAGCATTTATGTATGAGGCTTTCTCACAATCATTAACCAGTACAAGTCACTTCAGCAAGACTAAGGCCCCACTACAGAGAGTCTTGAAAGTAATTTTTTCAGACTTCCAAAGAAAATGAATGCTACAGCTCTTTATGTAATCTTGTATTGTTTTGTGAAACAGAGTTGTACTGAGATGAACACAAGCAATAGTTACTAGCATAGATATGGCCACCTAACTTCTTTATTTAGATTTGATGTATACCCTTTATGATTTTTTTTAATATATATAAATCAGCAAGTGCCATGTGTACTCCCAAGAAAGTATTCTAATGAAAATAGAAAAGCATTTTTACCTGATACTTTTTGTCCAAGAAAAAGCCTATTTCCTCCTGCTTTTCTGAAGTGGTATTTGAGAACATTCCAAAATATGTTTTATATTTAAAGTTGCTTCAAGTTGAACTGTTTATTTGAAATTTAAAAAAAAAACCAAAAAAAATCAAAAAAATCTAATGGTGAAAACAAATGTCAGAACATTGCTGAGACTCTCAGTTGATGTTCCCAAAGACATGGGGAAGTGGTAAATGCTTAATTACACTGTCTACACTCTACTCAGAATTTCTTCTCTTTACAGCTATTTAAAAAATCCCAAAACACTGCGAGGAGTGTTTATTGTGACAAACACACTTATATAATCAAAAATATTTTGCAGAACAAAATAACTTTTGAAAGTTTGCCTGTGTGTTAAATTGCAATAAGCTGCAATAACTTCTGTAAAGGTACCTGTTCATTTTGTATGGTGAGCTGCTCTTCTGGAATGGTTTTAGATGAACGCTGTTGTAGTGGCTTTTTCTGATCATCTCTCAGAAGATTTGATTTTGCCTGAGGCTGAGGACCTCTCACTCAGTACCAAACCAAAGGTGAATTTTATCATCTGATATTCCTTTAACGTTAGGAGGACACCAAAGTCTCAGGCTTGGAGGTCATCAAACAGAATCAGACCTTTTAAACACCATACCTAAGTGTGCTCTATTGCATTCTCTCACTGCAGTGAGATGGCATGTCTTGAAAACCAAATAACACATGCCTCTTCGTTATCATCATAGTAGTAATTAATTTTAATTAGTGCAACCAGTCTATTTTGGAGGACAGCTGTAACCTCCATTAAATTTATTAACATAAAGGTGGTGCATAGGTAGTCTGTGGTTAGAGACGCCTTTAAGTATAAAAGATGCCTTAGAAGTATCCCATTAATGAATTATTTTCTTGAAAATGTCTGTATGCTTTTAGCCACACACATTGTGAACTATACAGAGCAGTTTTTTGATGCTGGAAGAGCCCTGCTTGTTTCTTCATTTGTCATTTCAGAAAATATAGGCTGTTTAAAAAAGGAATGTGAGCACAGAACTGAGTGCAAAGGTACGCAGTGGCAGCAGCCTCGAGCTGCACCTGTCATTGAACAGTGGTGAGGGAAAAGCTGCCTCTGAATAAAGTGTGGTGGTTTGATACCTTGTGTTGCAATTATAGTAATAACCTTGAATGCAGAAGTGCCACAGAAACTTATCTTGCAATTGTCATAGGTGTCTGAGAAGGCAAAGATTGCTTCAAAACACTGATGTGAAGGGTTGCTCATGTTGCAGGAGTGGAAAGCTGAAAAGATACATTAAAAGGATTATGAGGATTCAAAAGAAATTAAAGGTGAAGGCAGGGAAGGATTTTCCTGGATGTCTTCCAGGAATGTGCCCAGTATAGTTAATGGCAGATTTGATTTTCGTTTTTACTTTTAAACTAGTTACCTATCTCGGTAGAGCATGATTTAGCCAACAAGTGCATAAATTGCTGCTATATTAACATCACAGAAAATCAGAGAACTGTTAAACTGAAGGGGAGCTGTGCTGGCTCTCAGGACTGGAGAAGCAAGGTTTCTACAGCTTGTCAACAAGTAGCCAACTTCACTAAGCCAATAGTCAGCCAAAAGAGCTGAGAGAGAATGAGGTTTCTAAGTGGAGGCTGGCCAAAAGCTCATAAAAGAGGGCCATTTTCCCCTCAGTGGAACAGAAGGTTCTTTCAAACCGGGAATTGGGAAACAGAGATGAAGCCAAACAAGAGAGCAGCTAAAAACACCCAGAGCCAAGAGCCACCTATTCAGCTAGAGGCTGGAGTAACCTATACAGGTGAGAGAGAAGAGGAAGAAAAAGCCAGCTGGGTGGTTTTATTCTGGAGATATAATAAGTTGAGGGTCATAAGTTGGCAGCTACTAATAAACTGACTGGAGAGGCTGAAGGAAGGAAAGAAATCTAATGAGGGGTGGAATAAACCTCCCTCGTTTCACCAAAGGCTATGTAGAATTGACAGTCTGCATTTAATTAAAAGCCTACGTCTCTTTTCCTGTGTTTTAAATAATATTTAACATGGAAAAAATGTTTGTTCAAATATTTCAGGTGTTCAGGGTTAGCTGTGTTGGTAACTAAATTGTTTTAACAAGTGTCTGTTAGTTTGTCTTCAGATCACTGACCTCCTCTACTTAGATTGTGTTTTCATTTTAGCTTCTCTTTTTATTTTAAGATTCATTATTTTTCTCTTTGTTTGACAACTTCTCAAATGACTCCTATCCAAATGAAAGGCAACTTGGATTTTAAGTACATCTGCCATATTGCCTTCAAATGCACTTGAGTTGAGATCTTCCTTAGGACATTAATTTTTGCATATATATAATATTTTCCCTTTTTAATGATTTGCTTCTGTATTTTCTGACCTTGAATTTAAAACTTTAAGTGCTAAAGGTAGAGAAAATCTAGCATATAATGAATATTTTGCTAAAGAAATAAGCCTTGAACCCTACAATGGTAATGATCGTGCTCTGCTTTACAGTCCCTCTTTCTCGTAGTCCTTAAAGAGTTCTTTTGCTTGACCTTGGCTAAGAATGGTTAATGGAGAAAGAGAAAAAAACAGCACATTTCTGACTTTGCTGCAGAATTAGTCTTTGGTAACTCTTACTGCACTGTGAAAGAAAGAAGAGGAAAAAGCTGAAATTCAGCATGACAATTGAGACTCCTGCAGCCCTTTCCTTCCCCAAACAGTCATCGGAGGTAGCATACAATTTGTTTTCTTTCTTAGACTGTATACAATATATTAATGCAAAACGGCTTTTCCCTTAAATAATACATTTTGTTTTCCTTTTGGTGGTTCCTGTTTCTCTTGTTTTCGTTCCATGACTTATGTCTTGGTAAAGGCTTTATCTTTACTAGTGAGCCAATAGAGCTTTTGTGGAACCAACTTGTCCCTAAACTCTGCAATTAAGCTGTTGCCAAGAAATTTCTATGAGTCCTTGCCATGGGAAGTTTAAAAAAAAAAAAAAAAAAAAAAACCAAGGAGAGAAAACTTGAACCCATTTCTTAAAAGCAGAAAGCATAGCAACCACAGTCAGAAGCATTTAGCAGTCTGGCAGCAGACAGCAGGACATATAAAGAATAACAAAATAGTCTATTGAGGAGGGGAAAAAAGATCTTCAAAAGACTTGTGTCCACAGCAGGGTGAAAAACATAACAATCCCATTATCACTGTTGTTAGAAAAAAAATGTTGATTTTCTTTTTTTCCTAAGTTCTGCCAACATATCATGTTAAACGATATTCCAGTAACTCGGAATATAAAAGGCATTTTCTGGCATCCCCTTAAATTGTCTCTATTTAGGCAGTCAAAGTAGGAGAGAAAAGAAACAAACAGTTCTGGGATCCACATTCAAAACTCCAACAGAAAAGACTAGTTGGCCTGGAAGCTGAGCTGTCATGACTGTATTAATTCTGCAAATAGGTGGCATGCACTAAACTGAGGTGACTTTCTCCATACTGCTCAAGGAAATCTAAATTCACACTTGCAATATGCATATAGCTCCATTTCTGTCAGTACTGGTTTTGTTCCTACAGCTGTATGCCTCTGTTAACAACTTTTTTATTGCCTTAGAGTAATTAATATGTCTGCTTTGTACTGAATTGTGAGTTATTTTTACTTCTGGGGGGTCTTTTGGGGTTGTGTTTTTCTGGTTTGGTTTGATTTCTTTTTTCTCCCTATGCTTTTTACACCATTATTTGGGGTTAGAAGAGTGATGATTTTTAGACAGTCTACAGTGGAAGTTCAGGTGTGCTACTGAAATCACAGTGAAATTCCCTATGGTTATGGTAATTTTAGACTTTGTTTTTTTTTTTTGGTACCCATTTTTCCTTCCTAGAATTTGCAGGGATATGATAATTAGCAGTTTAAGTAGAGCATAAATTTATGTGCATTAAGTATGCCTGCTTTGTGTAAACAGAAGTTTTCCAAATGCCTGATGTGCAATATGTCCTGCTATATTCAGGAAGGGGAGTGCAGGAAACGTCCATGTTGCTTGGTTACAGAAACAACAAACATCACAAATTTGTTGTCTTTAGTTAGCCATGTAGGGTGGCATTAAAGCACTTGCCAAGTGCATTATCAGGGCATAGGGTGCTGTGCTTTTGTGCTCACCCTGAGACATGGCTTGTTCAAGTTCAGCTTTTATTGTGTGCAGCTTTTGAACCGATTGGGTGCATTTTGGGCTTTTTATCTGAATGATCAGTGTGTTCTGTTCTCTGTAGTTGCAGACTAGGAAGTCAGAACTTTATCATACTCGTCTTCCTTAAAAATAAAAAGGGGGATTGACACCCTTTGGAAATGTGTGTGCAAATGTGTCTGATTTTGGTTGAAGCCTCACTAGATTTGGTGCTGGTGATGCAAACTTCAGTCTTCAAGCAAGTTTCTGCCCCATGAGGACATGGTGTATCCAATTTACAGAGAAGCAAGGAGAAATTAAGTTCTGTGTGAGGTGTTTACATGCAGGTTAAACCCAAATCCCTGGATTACTGATTCTGACTTCCTAACACAAGGGTCATTACAATGGTTTTCTTTTTTCTGCCTTAGGCCAAAGTAGTCTGTGGAGAGAATGTCTGATTTAAAAAATATACTTGTCATATATAAAGCTATAAAAAGCAGAACAAAGCACATAATCATACTGAATGAAGAAAGTGTTTGCCTTGGAAAAACTTTTTAATATTTTTCAAAAGTTTGAGTGTGATTTGTTTGCACTCCATGATTTTGGATGCTCAGTCTGGACAGGAAGAAGAAGCAGGAAATATATATTCCCAGATGTATAATCCAAGGAATTTGTTCCATAATAGTTGTTCTAAAATGATGCAACAAAANCATATGTATAAACCAAAGAATTTTTTGTATTGGTGTGTTTTTTTTTTTTTTTTTTTTTTTTTTCCCTAAATCAGTTAAGTCAGGGGTTTTTTTGAGCTGAAACTTGCAGAGCAGTTTCCCAAACCATAATAGTTGTTCTAAAATGATGCAACAAAATGCACGTTATTGTTTTCTCCAGGTGTTTAGGTACCCATACCATGGAACCCTATCCTGTGTTCTTAGGCTTGTCTCCTTCTTAGTAGTATCTAGAAATACTTGGGTTTTGTTTTGGTGCTCAAAACGACCCTTTTCTAAATCCCTCACACTACCATCACCACCATATTGCACAAATATCAATCTCAGGAGAACAAAAACCATTTAACTTGAATAAGTTGTTCCCTTGCAGCATTCAATATACCCCTTAATTGCTTCTCCATGTTCAGAAAACAAAGCTGGTTTATGATGTTGAGTAACCCCAGAGGCTTGAATAGCTGTTGTCATTCACATTGTGTGTTTTCACATTGTGTTTAAAAATGCACCCCATGGCAAATATTTGAACTTGGGCTCCTTAAGTTTTGTGTAAATAGCCTGTAGTTTACTGTGTTCCCTAATACATTCATTTTTGGAGCTTGAAAACACATGGAGGCATATTAAGAAAATGACAAGCCTCCTGTGAGAAGCTGATGTTCCTAGATTATTTAGAAGCCATACAGCGAGTGCTAAAAAAGTACATGGTAACTCTCAGGGGTCAGTTTTGCAGCTGGATTTCTGGGGAATGTGTTGCTGTGTGCACCAGGTAGTTCTCAATGAGCATGGAAGCTCCAGTGGCTGGTGAAGCCAAGCTGATAAAGTTGTCTCAGGTTTCCCTTACTGCAGTCCCATTGTTACAGTCTCTGGCATCAGCAAGTCTTCCTCCTGCTGACGCCACTTCAGGGGAAACCTGTAGGTTGGTAGCACCTACCTGAGCTATTTTGGGTATTATTAATCTCCATTTTGGAGAATTAACTGTCACTGTATGCACCAGGTGATCCAGGTTTCATGGAAATATGAAAATATGAAAGTACTGTTTTATGGTAACAAAGATTTACGTAATCCAATTTTTAACAGGTTTTGATATTGGGTTCATCCATGTATTCAAATTGCATTTAGAAAAGTATTTTACCTCATCTGCCAGTTAAGTAAATAGACAAGTTCTTTGGGGCAAGGGCGTAGTGGTAGGTGCTCTGAAATCCTAGGTTCCCTTTGATTCTCAAGGAAACCTAGATGCTGCAAATCAGGTGATGTGATCAGCTCCTTGAGGATCATCTTTGGTTTTAAGAATGTAAAGTAATTTGAAATAATGCTTCATAATAAATTAAAGGATTTTTTAATCATAGAGACTGAAAAGCTATTGCTGGCTGACGTGGTCAGTTTTTTGAAATATTTAAGGGTAATAACCTTTCTTCATTCCTAAGTTTTGATGTGGAAAGGGTTGCACTTTGAATCGAAAATAGCCTTGTAATCTGGATTCTTTCACACCTTTCACGATTCTAAATCTTGTGGGATAGGGTCAGTAGAAAGAGCTGACAGTGTTCTGTTTATTTTTAAATTTTTTTAAAATTTTCTTGACTTATAAATTTGCTAATTAAACAGTTATAGATTTAGGATACATCTCTAGTATGAATTCCTTCTCTTTTCCTTCACTTTTTCTCAGTGTCATTCATAGATTTATGCTTCCTTTCACTTCTGGGGTTCATTGCATAGTAGGGCCCTGGCTTCCAAAAAGACCTGTACATGATATATCTTTGAGAAGCATGAATTAATTTAGGTTGTGCTCCAAGATGACCACAGACCACATTAAAGACAGTGCTGAACTTAAGGTAATAATTGCTGTCTCAAAGCTGGGCTTATTCTTTAAAGCACAGCACTGTGATATTGAAGTTACCTGGCATGTGGTTGGCCTAGATGGTGGCAAAGGAAGCCCTGTACCTTGACTGTAAAATGTTCTGCCCCATCTCTCTTAGAAAATAAATTTATTCCTCATTTTGGATAGCTTGGTTGCAAATTATGTGGGGACTTGCTAACTGCTCCATTTTTCTTGGGAGCTTAGGTGACCTTTTGCAGTTTCCAAGAATGAGGTAATTATATATTTTAAAGACTGAGGTCTTGAAACTCACTTGATATTAACAGGAAAGAACAGAGTGAATACAAGACAAATTCAAGGTGCTCTTAATGGCACGATACAGTTCCCTGAGGGCTGGCAGTTTCATGTGTAGAAAACTTAGATTGTTGCTCAGGTATGAAAATGAGTGCAAGAGCAAGCTAAAAACCAGGGCTAACCCAGTGGAAGCCAGGATACTGACTGGTGGGTTGTGTGGGAGTAAAGGGGAATATGACTCCAATATTTCCCTGTTGCAAATTACTTTCACTTGACTAATTGTGGATCCATGTCCCTAATGGAGGGAAGATGTACTGAGTTAACTGCTGTGCCCCTCAGATGGAAAGAGCAGATAATATAAGCCCTATTAAAAGCATGTTTGTCCTTATGTACCCAGAAGAAAAAGAAAAAAATAAAAGGCAAAATCAATGGATAAATCAGTAAGTTATTTGTACCCTAGAGACTGGTATTTCTGAAGCATGCACCTTCATGCGATATTAGTCTCAGAATTATTTCTTCAGTGATTTTCCCAAAATTTAACATCAACTAATTCTGTGAACATACTGGTTTTCTCCTTTTTGCTGTGCTTCACTGATGGCTGAGTACATTTTTCATGGATAGGGAGAGGGGTAAGAATCTCAGCATAACACCAGGAAACAGGCTCCCAAATGCAAGCTGTGTTCAGTTAATAGTTTACAGTTCTTTTCAGTCATAGTTCATATATTGCTGCTTTATTACTAACTATTCATGATAATTCAGTTCCAAATTTTCCATTTAGTAAGAGTAAACCATCATAAGCACATTATAAAACTTAGAACATAAGCACTCTAAAACTTAGATATAGGCTTTATTCAGTTTCCCTACAATGAATGTAATAAGATGCAGTTGTTTGTTTCTCAGTAGCTACAAAGATTCATTCATGGTATATGGAAGCAAGAAATGGTCCTTTGCAATATTTAGGGATTCCAAGACTGTTTTAATGTTGGTGGCATAAAATTGACAGTATTTGTCACTGTTACTAAAGTGTTCTAACAACATTTTCTTCATACATTATATATTAAGTTAATTAAAGAGCTGGTGACAAGTTATTGGGAAAACCATTTCACTTTATCCATTATGTTCTTAAACCATATTTATTAGAAATTATTATTTCTGAGTCGGCAAATTACTTCAAATCATAGAGAGCTGTTCCTGACATCAAGGAAAACCTAGCTTTCATTTAGTCTGCTGGTTTTTTAACACAGTTATTAACTCCCAATTGTAATATTCAGTAGACCATCTTTCATTAGGGTCGGACAGTTTGATGTGTCCATAAACAATAAGTTCTCTTTGTGCATTTATTTGCCTTGCCCTGGAACCTGCACTTGTTCAGCAGGCAATTTTAGAAGACCTTCTCTTGTTCTTTGTTGAGACTTTTGTTGTCACCAAGCATGATTTAGTTCTAATAAGAGTCCATTTGTTCCTTTTTTATTTATTGCATCCTCTGGCACTGTTTAATGCTTTTCAGTCTAATCTAGGAAGGTTGCCCCCTGTAACTTATTCAAATGAGGTGGGAGCTATCCAAAATCCCTCTTGCTGTAGAAAGTGGTCAGTGCTTCATGAGACCAGCTATCTCTAAGTAACCTCCCAGGTTCCTGGCTTCTTCCTGGATTCCTCTTCACTCTGAAGACAGAAAGCCACCCCAAAGGGAGGTCACTTGCATGTGCTCATTCTCCAGTACCCTTCAAAACTCCTTTGCACAATCTGTAAAATCTCAGGTGTTATGGATGCATTTGTTAAAAGGAAATATGTTTCCTTACTATCTAATATTACAGTTTAGACCAATTCTATTCACTTCTGGTGATTTCAGTGGAAGACCACAGCACATTGTCTGTGCCTCTATGGCAGAGTACCATTTCTGCTGTCAGCAATCCACAGTGAAGTTCATCTGTCATCTTTGGATACACATCTCTCATGGGAACATCACTACTTGTACTCAATTCTGAAATAAAATGAAGATATAGGCTTATTTATTAACTTTTGGGATATATTTTAATATAGTAGAATAATTCTGACAAGTCTTATGATGAAATTTGCATTGTGGATAATGATATAATTGGAATGAACACAATTCTTACTGAAAAAAAATGTCACTCTATCAATCATTTCCTTCTCTTTTACCTTTAAGCATCATTTTTCAATAGTAACTATCACTTGTGGGGTATGTCATCTTAGATTGTGTAAGTGCTAGTGCTTTGATTTGTAATAGTAGCACAGCTTTTCAGTTCATCTGCTGTGTTTCCCCCTTACTGGGTGTCAGAGTGGGTTTCACGTGTGTTCAAACTAAATCTCAGAGGAAATTAATCCAGCAGCTCTACCCTAAGTATTCAGCAAGCACTTCCTAACCCCCAAAAGGGATGTAAAGTCTAAACCAGTGATGGGTCCCCTATGGTTCTGAACTACCCTGCATAGCTGGAACAGTTGATCAGGGTCAGATGTGATCTAGTCCTGAATGGTGCAGATCTGTAGATGGAGAAGCCTCAGCACAAAGTGCTTGGTTTTGCTGAGCTGTTGCTTTTTCTCCCAATTGCTTTTTAATGTAGGGCTTAACCTTAGAAACACAGAAGAAAGTTTTAGCTTCTGTCACTATGGTTTTGTGTGCAGCCCTTCAGTGGTGTTTTAGCTTGAGTGTATCATTTATCAAACAATTAAAAGTACTGACAAAACACTTGTGCCTGCCTTTGGTATTGGGGAGCTCATTTCAGCAGCTGTTGTATTATGGATAACTCAGAAAGAGCAGCTATTTGGGAAAATACTAATAAAGATTAGGACCCTGGGAAATGGTTGCATCATGACAGATTCGTTGAACCAAGTTAAAATGTGATTTGAAGCAAGAATATTTGCTGTAGAGGTCAATTGGATTTAAAACTAATATTGTCTTTCATTTTTTTCAGAAAAGTCTTCAGTCAGGAAAAATACATAAGTTTGGGGGGTTTTTTGTCCAATTGAATGGACTCAGAGATTTTCCTGGTTTTGTCTCTTTTGATCTGTTGTGATATTAGTTTGCCTCTCTTGTATAGCTTCATGAATTCCATGAACGCTACTACTCCTCAGCCCCAAGGACAAACTGAAAAGATGTTAAATTATAAAGTGTCTGACCTTGGTATATTTTCCATACATGAACAGAAGAGTTAAGACAATGACAAAGGGTTTGGAGGAAGAAGAAATCTAATACTTCTTTACAACAACAGAATGGCTGTGCAGAGAAGGCTTTTAAGTAATCAAGGCCACACAAGCTAATTTGCAACTCATAGTATAAATTATGTGTAGATTCTTTCAGATTGTTAGAATTAACTCCAGGGATATTTTTAGAGCAACTTTGTTTGGTTTAACGAAAACAATTATTAAATCATTAGTCAATGAAAATAGTTATTTCATTTTGTTTGTATGTAAATTATCATATCCATATTTCATCAGCATTATCCCTTAAATACTGTGCCTATTTGGGATTGTGTCTCTTTGGTTAAAATGGTCAGGTTTCTCTGAGTAACTTCTCTGCTTTGCTTGCAGGTTGTATATAAAAATAACGATGTCAGGTTGGAGCTGTCTCGACTTGCCAAGCAAGGGGATGCTAAAATGAAGATTCATGGGGTTGTAGCATTTAAATGTGAGAATGTTGCAACCTTAGATCCAATCACATTTGAAACACCAGAGTCTTTCATCTCTCTGCCAAAGTGGAATGCCAAGAAAACAGGCTCAATATCATTTGACTTTCGTACAACTGAGCCAAATGGCCTGATTCTTTTCAGTCATGGGAAACCAAGGCACCAAAAAGATGCCAAACATCCACAGATGGTGAAGGTTGATTTTTTTGCCATTGAGATGCTTGATGGCCACCTCTACCTACTGTTAGACATGGGATCAGGTACTATAAAAATAAAAGCCTTGCAGAAGAAGGTGAATGATGGTGAATGGTACCATGTGGATTTTCAGCGGGATGGGCGGTCAGGTAAGCTCCTTTTCTTAGCATTCAGAATTTTTCTGCTGTGTCTGAGGGTATACTGGGTACATATTGATGTTGCCACAATTGGAGTTGAGCATCATCCGAAAAATAAGGAAAATATAAGAAGTCATTACTGTCACGTACCAGAATATAATTATTTGCTGAGTAAAATATCTTATGTTAACATTATTGGATAATCAAGTACTTAATCTTGCAAGTAAGTGTGTTATGTGCTTGAAAAACCAACAGTAATCTCCCTCTGTGCTTGCTTATACCAAATAGCTGAAGTGGCAAGTTTCAAGAATGAAAATAAAGCAAAAAAAGAATTACTGAAAATAATCTCCAACACGGGGAGTAGCTGCCCTACAGAAACAACACAGAGCTTCCAATCACTTCAGCAGAATTCAGCATACTTAAATGATATGCTAATGAATGGCTAACAACACATGTCAGCAGAAATGGAAGTAATTGACTTGCCACATTCTATCATATTCTGGAGTGGTTTACTCAAAAAAAATGATCTCACTGAAAAGTAGTAAAAATAAAGAATTCATAAACTCTTCCTAATGCTACTGAAATCTACTATGGCTTAAAATGCATTTATCAAGTGAAATTGTCAATGTGTCAGCTCATCTCATCTTGAGTATACATCTTGGCTTAAGCAAATAATCAATATACATCAATTTAAGGACAGCTCTCTTCTATGGTGCCTTTTTGGTAGCTCACGCCAAGATTTGGGGAGGAAGGGGACAAGGAATGTACTGAGTCTGTAATTCAGTCCTGAATAATTTTCTGATTAATATTAGTATTCAATCTGAAGTTTAGGTACATTCTAAAACTGGGTGTTGAAAAATGTGAACTCCACTTCTTTTGGATTTTGTGGGATTTCCCCCATTTTATTCCTTTGGGTGACTCCTTTTCCGTAGGTTGCATTTATAATTTCTTTATAAAACTTAACTTCCCAAAAGTTATCATTTTATCACTTAACTTCTCAACAAATCAGATTTCAGATCAAGCAAATCTTAGGTGCTGGTTTAAATTGAAGATTTCAGTCAAATCCATGCTGAAAATCAGTCCAAACTCAATTGAGCTGCACTATGATTATGAAAAATTATTATTTTGTTCCTGGGCTGTGCAGCTTCAAATTCTAATGGTAGAGACTTTGATTTTCTTATTATAATATGTCAGTTGCTCATTTAAATTTTTTGAGGTTAAATAAACCTACCAAACAAGAACACACGAACAAAACCCAACCAAACAAAAGCAAACAAACAAACAAGAAAAAAACCCTGACCAAACAACAAAACACAGCTTCTCAAAATCCTCAGCTGGGATTGAATATCCAGCAGTTATATTATTTATACTACAATTTTTATTTCAGGCTTTCTTCTTAAGGGCTGTTTCAGTGATTCATATGAGGCAGTATATCCTGTAATAATAGTGCCTGTGGGACTGCTGAAAGCAAAGTTGATTCTTACATCCAAAGCCAACAGATCTATAAAGGAACGAAATAAATGCATAGCAATTGTTTACATTTGAAGACACGTTCTGCCCTTTCATTGCTTCACAAAAAATGTGACTCACAACTACCATTAAGAGAGTTTAGGGCATCCTTTAATCCTTAAAAACTCTTGAATATCAGCAATAATATAGAGTAATTTAAGGAAGCAAAAGGAATTGATCAGGATTTCATGGGTTTTTTTAAGTAGAATTGTAAATAATCAAATTAATCCATCTGATGACTTGCCTGTGATGAAGGTGAAATTTATGTAACCCCCCTGCCACTGTTGAAAACTAATCATAATACCTATTAACTCTAAGACATTGAACTACTACCAGGAATACTGAATAAAATATGCAGGGCTATGGATTGGCAAACTGAATTTTTGGCTGCAATATGAAACAGAATCAAAGGTTTTCTATTCTTCTAATACATACAATAATAGTTTATGGTAGGGGAAGTACCAATAACACTGGCAATGCTTTTGTTTTTCTTAATGATGGTAAGATCTGGCTATTACAGAAATGCCTCTGCCTGAATTAAGGTGCAGAGGAGACTACGTGCCAAAGTCAATTGTACAGATTTTATCTCACAGTAAATGTGAGGGAGAGTGATAAAGAGAAAGTGGTAGGGGGGACTCAATTTCAGCTGGGCCCTGTTTTCCCTAACCTTATCCCTAGCACTCTGCACAGTTTTACTCTATTCCTCCCAAGCCACCATCCCTTGTTTCCACCTTCTGAAAGCTTCTTTTTTTTTGCTCTGAGTTTGCTCAGCAGCTCCTTACCCATCCAAGGCGGTCTCCTGGGATTTTTGCCCAATTTCCTCCTTGTTGGGATGCATCGGTTCTGAGCTTGTAGAAAGTGATCCTTGAATACCAACCAGCATCCTCGGGCCCCTCTGCCCTCCAGGGCTCTTTCCCATTGGACTCTACTGAGTAGCACCTTGAAGAGGCTGAAGTCTGCTCTCCTGGAGTCCAGGACAGTGAGTTTGCTGTGTGCACTCTTCACTGTCCTGAGTATCTCAAACCCCTCCACCTCATGGTCATGTTATGAATGTTGGTGCATTTTACCCATGAAGAATAAAATTCACTTTACCCCTTGAGTATGCTTTTTGGTTTCCTTTCTCTAGCCCAAACCAAACATTTTGGAAATCATGTGAATTTGGTTACTTTTCACTAGCTTACCTTCAGAATTTTTGTGTAACTGAACAAATATATCTTGTATAGAAAAAAAAAATCTGCTTTTCTGAGACTTTCTTGTTGCCATCGACAGCATATTTCCCTAGCTATTAAGCAAAAAGGAAGAGATTCTTCTGTTAATGAATAAGTAGCTCAAATAAACTGTGATTCTTTTTTTTTCTTTAAGTCTGGTGTCTTGCAACCTTTTGCTCCTAGCCTTCAAATCCGATGCGGAGTGGTTCCCTCCGATAGTAGAATGCTGTGACATTTCTCAAGGAGCTTTGCTAATTTCCTTGACTTTCATATTAGCTGGATCAGCAAGTACTAGATATATTTCTCATTCTTTGCTCTCTTACAGACTCTCAGTCACAGTAAGCATCCACTCTAAACTACTGACTTTGCCTTTGCTTGTCTGGGACTGCGGTGAAGGCAAGGGGGAGATGTAAGAAATGAGAACACATTTTTAAATTGTCATCTTCCAGGCCCCATTAGTTAGTAATTCTGCCAATCCACTCAGGTTTTGAGAGATACAAGGAAGAGGGAAGAGATGGTGCCTTTTAATTTCCTTTAGTTGAAAGACCTTTTTATGTTTTATTCTTGTTTTCACCCTAGAATCCCATTCTGTTGCCTGTAAGACTTACTCTGAGTGCTTTCTTACCCAAAAAGATGATCATTGATAGAATGTAGTTCCTGAGACCATATTCAGTTAACATTTAAGGGTTAGGTAAAGAAAGATATTCATAAGATATTCACCCCTGGTCCATCTTTCTTGCTAGGTGTGCAGCAGTGCTACCAACTGCCGTGTCCCAAGTTTCCTCCTAGTACTCCTGAACTATACATCCTAAATTCCTGGGAAGGATTTGGGCTTCACAGCTGTTTCATAGGTGTCCTGTCTCAGCCATGGGCTGCCTGCTGTGGTCACAGTCCACATCACAGCAATTATATTGTGTTTTAGCACACAAGATGTATTTAGAATTAACACCTTGCTCTAGTTTTTCAACATTTTTTAATAAGCAAATGCTTTTCATGGGCACGAAAACCATCTAAATAGGCCACCTCAGGTAAGCAGAGAGATCAGAGCAGTTGTAGTAGCTGCACTTAAAATCTTCATATTTTATATATCAGCAGAGAGATGAGATTTAGAAATATGATTTAGTTTCTCATACACAGTCTTAGGAAAAGTAAATTGCTGAGATAATGAATATGATTGGAGAGGCTCATTAAGTCATACCTAAGGGAAACGTTTGTCTCTTCTGCTCTTAGCAGTACTGCCAACCCTGCAGAAAAAAAGAGAATTAGAAAAAAAAAAACCACAAACCCAAACTAAATAAAAAACAATCATAGAGCAGCTGTAAAGGTCTTTGCCCAGAGTGTTTCTTGTAACCCAGTAGGGATGGGTTTAATAACTGTTTTCTGAGACTTAAGTATTCTTCAATTTTTTTTTTCCATATGCAAGAATAACCATGCTAATGTTTTTTTGCTGAACCACCATTCATCCTTTAGAAATTAGCATTGCATAGTGAAATCAGGGAGGAAACGTACTCTTCTTGTCAACCTCCAATTTTGTAGGGCAGTGTAAAACAGAATGTATCAGAGTCTATTCATAGGCAGGTAGCATTTAAGGGCTGAGTCACTGAAATTTTGAACTAAAGTTAGAGTCTCAGCTTGAACATCAGAAATTATTTCTAGAGTATATGATTAGACCTTAATTATAACGAGTATCTCCCTGTAAGTTGTGCTTTGTTGATATCCATTACATGTATTGTTGTTGTAGGTTTTTTTTTTTTTTTTTAACATGTACCCTTCTTCTTACTTCCCACATCTTTTTAACCTTTTAAGGACAGCCAGATCTACATGTTCCCATTTCAACAAATGTTAATAGTTTTCATATTTGGAAGAATGGGCTTATATTGCACATTAAGGAAAATTCTTTTAATGATCTTCAGCTTCCTTGGCTGATCTGCATCTTTCTCTGAGTCCAGCATAAAACTTAACCAACACTCAGCCAGGTGGCACAAAAGGCTTCTCTGTAATCCCCAGTACATTTCCAATTTTGCTCAAATGTGTTTTATTGTTGACTTATGTTGTTGACTCGTCCTTTGAAGGACTGCTCACTAATCAGTTGTCCTTTAAGTCAATAATTCTTGCTGAAAGCCATAATTTCATTAATTTTTCCTGAAACTGCTTTTCCAATACAGAAAGAAATTTTTGAATGTTAAACTGCACTGTGTTCACAGGTGGAATGCTATGAAATCAAAGCACCTACAGGAGCCTTAAATTTAAGTCTAATTTCTGGAGATAAGAACCATGATTTGTTTTTAGAATCTGAAGCTGAATCATGATTTCCCAGACTAAATAAATCACCCCATACCTCCTTTTCTTTCAGTCATTCCCTTTTTCTCCTTTCAGGCTGGGCAAACCACATGCTATTGACATTCTTCCATTTCTTTCTTATTCTGATAGAAATACAGATAATATTTCCAACTTTGAGTCTTAAAAATCTCTTCATGGAAGCTGCTTGTTTCCTGTCAGGCATTATGGCTCTTTTCAATGAAATGTTATCACTACTAATCTTGTTCTGGGGGCTGTTGTGCAAAGATGGAAGTTTCAGATGGTTCTTACTCCAGAGATGTTACAATTTAAGGTTTTAGTTTTCTCTGTCTCTCGAGCATCCAGTGCTCTTTTGAATCTGCTGCTTTCTCCTATCTGTTGTCTCTAGGTTATTTTGTTAAACAAGATATGTCCAATTCTTTCATCTTATCAAATTTAACAATTCTATCTTGACAATGACTGATGTTACAGTGTCTTTACAGGGAAATTTACTAACCCTTTATGTGCTGGCCGCATGAGACATTTGCATGCTCCATTGGCTTCCCTTTCTTCCTCTATGGAAAGTGATGCCTCTTCACCTTCATAAGCAGAAACATCTGAATGGATTGGAGCACACTGGTGATTTGACAATACTGTTCCTTTTAATCTGCCTATAATTCCCAGGGAAAGTAGAATTGAAGTCTATCAAAGGAGGTGTGCACCACAGTCCCCAGTTTCTGTGGTAGCTTCTGCCATTGCCATGAGGTCCAACTTGAGACATTTTCAATGGAACTCAGAAAGTTTCCCTCAAGAAAGATGACAGGCTTTTAAAAAAAAAAAAAAAAAAAAAACGGCTTTTAAAAAAAAAAAAAAAAAAAAAAAACCAAAAAAAAAACCCACCAACAAACCACAGGAAAACAAACAAACCCAAACCCCTGCAAAAAACAAGCAAAAAAATCCCCCCCCACCCCAAACTTCACCAGGATGAAACAGCACATGCTACCTCTGTCTCAGCTCTTGGTGCACAATGAATCCAAATGTGGTAATGGAACCTTTGTTTATTTTCTGTAAGCTTATGTTCTGTGAATTTGAGTTCTGCATTTTGTTGTAGGATACTTAAGAGGCTCTGTAATTTCTGCTGTATTTTGGAATATTTTTATATTCCCTTATTTTACTTGGCTTTCTTTCATCGGTGTTTACAAAGCAATTAGTGAGTAAAGTTTGCATTATGTATCAGAGATGCATAAAAGGTAATCTGGATATCACCAGCAGTGATGGCTAGGTGGTTGCCTGTCGCGTTTTTCTGCCCACAGTCATTAGATGCTGTGATTGCACTAAGGTTTCAGAGGACTTCTCACACAGAGTATTTTATGGGGTCTCATTTCTTGGGAAGGTAAAAAGTTCATTTTTTAAAAAAGCTGTTGACATCTATTCAAAATATTACTTAAGCTCTCTTCTGGGTAATCTTTATGATATAGAGAAGTAAAATTTCACTTTACTATAATTCACAGTCACCAGTTCCCCTTGTCATTCACCTTCCTAAGCCTTCTGTACTTGCAAGGCTTCCACTTGGAACACAGAGTGTCAGCTATACTGGCTGAGATTTATCTGCCTTTTTCTGTGAGCTGAAAGTAATCAAGACGTAGAAGATTTTTTGGTTTTTTTTAATAGAAAAGTAGTTTCAGGATTCTTCATTAATGTCTTGAAAATATAAATGTCTTTGTCCCGCAGAAAGCAGCACTGTTCACATGTTGGAGCTTGCTGTTGGAGGCTGCAGCTGAGTTAACTTGTGTGGGTGCACAAGTGGGTGCTGCCTGAACATAGGTTTAGAGCATTTGGTCTTAAAATAGCCTGTACAGCAACAGATGGGAAAAGGCAACAATAGCAGTAAGAAATATTGCAAGGACAAGTACAACTTATATTTACAGCATCTCTAATGTTGATAAAGAGGAAAAGATCTGTAACCTGTTAGCCATCCTTCCTGATCCCTAGGATGCTCTCTGCAATGTCTGTCTTGGTTTGACAGGTCATTCACAGGTGTCCTTCTTTGATTAATCAAATCAAACCTCAAAATGTTTATGCTTGCATCTTAAGGTTAAACCTATAGCAAGCACTCCATATGAGTGCCAAGTTCTGCTTCTAGAAGCTGAGAAGTAACAACAAACTTTTAGAGTTAGCAAAACATAATCATCTTATCAGTTTTAAACAGATGGGAGTTTGGAAGAAAAAGTATCTTGTTTCAGCATGCCTATTTCTTACTTTGTTGGAAATTCACTTTTACATCTATATGATTATTCAACTGAGACAGAAAACATTTCTTATAATCCATAAAAGGGAAAACTGACCACATCCTCATTCTTTTAACATGCTTATAAAGATGCAAAAATGCTATGCAAACATTTGTTTTATCTTTTTAGTTCTCTTCTAATAGAGAGCAGTAGGGAGACTCTTTGTCCAGCCCTTCTGAAATCCATTTGTGTCAAGTCTCACGTGGGAGTTGGACCTTCTGAGACCTTTATCCCAAAGAGCTTTTACTAACGATCCAAATTCTTTAGATATTCATTCTGTCCAAGTCGTTGAAGTTAACCTATTGAACTGAAAAAGGAACAGAAAAAATATACCTTCCACAGGGACTGTTGGTAAAAGAGAAGCCTAAATTTTAAGCTGTACTCAAGTCAGAGGATGATCTTTTTCTGACCTGCCTTTGTTTGCTTAAAACTCACATTTTAGTATGTATGCTGTGTAAAGTGTGAACTTCTTCTTATGCACAACTCCTACCATGGTGAAAACCTTTTTGGTAGTCAGTGTTATCTTCTGGAATCTGTTTCAGACCGACAGTGGAGATGGTGAATCATGTTCACTTTGTATTTATATGTATGATAAATTCATTGTGGTAAAAAGGATTCTTCAGTGTCTTGTCACCCTTAATACGCTTTCAGCGTTAAGGCCAGCAGATAACCATGTTGCATGATGATGACTGGTACATTATAAAAATTTGGTGACCTATACAATATTTTGATTTATATTTTGTTTGCTTTTGTACCCACGTAGAGTGATAAGGAATCACTTCTGTGAAGATCTACATGCAGATTTTTTTTCAAAGTGATTTTAGTTAGAAGTAAAATTAAAATTGGTTGACATAAGTGTGCTCTGTGACTGTATGTACTATTTTTTTTTCTCCTTATTCAAGTTGTAAGTGTTGCATACCTAATTATATCAAACAAAGTACCACCAAAAAAGGATCTTTGCAGTTGATCACAGTTTCTTTGTTCAGACACTTCATGAAAAGAGGACTCTATTTTAGTTTCAATTTTGTTTATTTAATTTTTAGACTTAAATGGAAAGAATGTTTCTGATTTCCTGAAGGTCTATACACATCTTCTCTCCCTCTCATTGTAACTTGCACACATTTTTAGATAAGTTTCGGAGGCATTGATTTTCCCTCTAGGAGCACATCACTTCCTTCTTAATGATTACCTGCCTGGCAGCTGATGAGAGCATTTTCCTTCTACACTTAAAGGAAAAAAAAATCACCTCCAAAGCCCACTGAAAGTGGTGAGAGTCTTTAAAATACTGTGTCTTTGGGCCCAAACCAAAGACTCAGATTTGCCCTCTGGGTTGCAACCCATCAATGCAACCCTGGCCATAATGCTTTGAAACACCTATGAGGGAGTGAAGATGTTGTTGCTGTTGCACAGTGAGGATCTTTCTGAAAATAACTCTGAACTGCATTCCTCCTGCACCCATGAGATGGGTAAGGTGATTTTCACTGGGGTTTTTCATATTGTGATCATGCAGTGTTGTGCATAAAGGTTTTTACATCATTAACTTCCTGACTACATTGCAATAAAAACAGTCAAGTTCCTCTATGATTCTATGGCTGTACAAACAAAAATACCTCTGCTTCACTTATAGGTGTTTGCCAGGAGCTAATGTGACACATAGATGAATGTGTAAAAAACCAGTACCAAACTCAAATCTCTTGAAAATCACGTGTTTTATTGTCTTTGCAGGGACAATATCTGTGAATACCTTACGTACTCCATATACTGCACCAGGGGAAAGTGAAATCCTTGACTTGGATGATGACTTGTATCTTGGAGGCTTACCAGAAAATAAAGCAGGCCTGGTCTTCCCAACAGAGGTGTGGACAGCACTCCTCAATTATGGATACGTCGGCTGCATTAGAGATTTATTTATTGATGGTCAAAGCAAAGATATTCGACAGATGGCTGAAATTCAAAGCACAGCTGGAGTAAAACCCTCATGCTCAAGAGAAACTGCAAAACCTTGCCTTAGCAACCCCTGTAAAAACAATGGTGTGTGCAGGGATGGGTGGAACAGATATGTGTGTGATTGCTCTGGCACGGGGTACCTTGGCAGATCATGCGAAAGAGGTAGGTTCCATGAGACGACTGCACTTCTGTTTTTATATTAAAAAAAAAAAAAGGCACAACCATAAAATAAATAAAATTCTGTACAATGGTTAAAAATGGTAAACTAACTGTCCTGAGGCAAAAAAAAAAAGCATCCTTAATTTCCCTTGATGTGAGGTGGAGCCCTGCTCTAGACTTGAAGAAGTAACTCTAGAGGAAAGATCTTAGTGGAGACTCTAATGAGAAGTATGAAGAAGCATTAGGTGGCTATGACAGAGAGTCAGTAATGCTGAATATCTCCTAGAAAATGCCTCCTTTTGGGTCTCACCATACATTGCTGAGTTCTGAAAAGCTTTGTGAAAGCAATTTTAATTATTGCATTGTTAAATGGTCATGTTCCAGTTCAAAACTGGTCTTGTTCTCTGCCTATTTATGTCAATATCAGTATGTGATTAAATTCACCTTTGAATTCCACAGTGCCACTTAAATCCATGGCCACAACTTCATCTATCACAAAGCAGAAGAGTCAGTAGGAACTAATATTTTTGCTTACCTCTTTTTGAAAAGATCCTAGTACCCAAAGAAACTCTCTGTAGTTATCTAAAATCTCTAAGTATTTCTCTTATCTACAAAAGTTGACAGTGAAATTGAGAAACTCCATTTATTTAATTGAAAAGGTGGATAGTGGCAAGGAAGGCAGATGTTGAGTTAAGTTAATAAATAGAAAATCCTGTAATTTATTTAAAATTGCAGAGTGTTCAAATAAAAGATTTTAATGTGAGTATGTAAATGATTAAAACAATATAGTTAGTATATTAAGTTTTTATTTTTAATCTTATGGGACTAGAAAGTGTTTCAATGCCAGGAGTTGAATTTTTTCATCTCACATTTGACACAGCATTTTCTTCATATTGTGTTCAACCTGAAATCTAAACCTAAAATTTATTGATTGAAAATTTAAGTTCTTTTCGTCTAGTTTGATTAATTTTTCCAGTTATTCAGATGAAATGAAAATGTATTCTTTAGAAATAAAGCCCCAATGAATGTTTTAAGTTGTATGTCAGTAGATACGTGCATTTATGTAGTAGAGGTACTTCCATATTATCAGCATTTGCAAGCAGATTCTCAGATCCCTCTGTGGGGTTTTTCTGTCTTATTTTTTGACTGTTTATGCCTCTGGCTCATGGCCAGCTGTTCTGAGCTCTCCAGACTGTTGTTCCTGGTGGAGAGGAGCTGGCAGAGGGATAACGGAGCTGCCTGATGCATCCCTGCAGCCCTCAGTTAAACATGGCTGGTGTACCACCCTGTGGCCAAACGCTCCTATTACAGAGGGGATCACGCAAAAACCAGATTTGTTTTGGTTTTTCTTTTTTTTTTTTATCTCCGCTGACAAAGCCAGGAAACGTGCCTTAGAGACACAAATCCATGCAGATCCACAAAGAACTGAAAGCAGGCTTCATCATAGCAATTTCCCAAACATGTATTGGACAGGTGTTGATGCTTCATAAAGAAACCTTTGCCTTTTTTTATTTGCTGTGCCTTATTTTCCAGCATCATCCAGCTTAAGGCTTCATTTTTCCAGGGCATTCCCCTGGTGGGAATGGTGGTACTGGAGTGGTGATGTTGGCTTCTCTGCAAAAACATTTGGTTTTTGTCCAGCAGGTATATGTGTGGCACTTGAACAGTAGGAGATCATTTCCTGCTCCTGGGTTTCCCTCTCCAGAGGGAACTGCTCTGAAAGGAGATGTCTTCTCAGTAATATTCATATCCCAAGTGGTCATGCATTAATAAGATTATAGCTTTTAGGATTCTGAAAGCGTCGTGTTGGCATCCTACCAAACAAAGTTATTATAACTACTACCCATGTGTAGGAACTGATAAACTTTTGTAGTTGGTGATATAAGCAGCACATTTATAATTGTTCAGACTAATTTAAATAAAAGGGGAACATGCTCATTTCAGCAAACAATACAGTTCCACAAAGAAAAAAAAGCTTTAGAATGAAATACTGGGGATTAAACAAGTAGAATATTTAACTTAAGTAAGTAAGGTGTCTTTAGTAAACAGAAGTGTGGAGCTACTTTTTATTGCCATTTAATTTTTTTTAATATTTCATAATATTTCCCCTAAAATAGGACTAAAACATCCATAATGGGATGTTTAGTGTACAATACAGAACCTGGAATAAATTCAGCTACTTAGTGCACAGAACGCCTAGAACACCACTGTGGTCTATTTTAATTTGTGTAAAATTAAAATTATATATATACATATGTATTTATATCCACGTCCATTTTATCCTGTTGCAAGTTATTCTTGATTTTATTCCGGGTTTTCAGTAAGGTTAAACATCAGCATAATCTGTAGATTGGCTTTAGTAGATTATGAAAACTCTAGCAGATGGATGGACAGATGTCACAGCAATATAATTTGGCATCCTCTCATACTTTGTGGATCACAGTGAGTGATTGCCTCTTGGCAAAGCCTTTTGCAGGTGTATTCTTTTCACAGGATGGCCAGGAACAATAGTAAAATCATCAAAGAGTCATAAGCAAAAGTAAGCATGCAAACAAAGGTTTATTAAGGTGACATTTCTGAGGAGAAAATACGTTTAAAGTAGAGTGTGTGTAGGTGTCCATGTTGTGCATGCACAGACTCCTACATGCACATATACACATTAAAGACATGTATCTTTCATTCTTAGTGTTATATCTGGATGCTCTACAATTTTAAATTAACACAAAGGTGGTATGAGGTTAGGTGGCATGAAGAATCAGGTGTTCAAAATATCCTACTAATTCCATCGCTATCTTAATTTAACTGATTGGTCCTGTGTGCTAAAGTTGTAAAAAAACTTAGAGTGGGGCTTAAGACCTCAGTCCTGAAATAATACCAATGTAGGAATTGGGAAAAATAATCTCAACTTGTATTCACATATTATCTAGTAATGATCACATACATATTTCTGTCAGATTGATGGAAATGTTCCCCATAAATATCCAAGGCTGCAGCTTTGCACCCAGGTGGATACAGATGCCATGGAGAAAACCAAAAATGCCTGGGAAGAGAGCAAAAAGTTCAAATTTGACTCAGTAGCAGCCAATATATTTGAATACTCACACGATTTCTAGGAGTAAAATCGTATATATCAGGGAATAATTTCAGGGCAGGATACTGTTGGTCTACTTGTACTGGTAAAATAAAACAGGAGCAGAGAGCAAACCTGAACAGCTGATTAGTGACGATCCAGATTGCTCATATACATCCTGGCATGACTCTGGTCTGCATAGTCTGTCATTTCTGGGCAAAGTTTGTGTGGGATTTTAGTGACAGCAGACACAGAGGGTGATTTCATGCTTTAAAAATGGCTCTGTGGGCTGCAATACAGTCCTTATATTGTTGCAGACACTTTGAAACTGAAAAAGCAGGAAAAAATTAAGAATTCTGGTTTTGGGACTTCACAGGCACCACAAGGGGTCCACAGGAAATAAGATCCTGTTTTATTTATTAAAATATGTGCAGTGGGCATTTGTACTCACCAAGCATGAGGTTTTTAAAGTAACAGAGACTTGACTGCAGAACTTATGAGAAAGACCAGTGAAATTCAAATGTCTAGTCCATACTTCTTTCACTTTAATTTAAATAAGCTCTGAATTGAAGAATTGAATCTATTCAGGAAATTCTCTTTATTCCAAAAAAATCCAGTCATCATTTCTGATGGTAGAAGCAGATGTAGGAAAGTTTCCAGAACTGCTGTCTCAGTCTCTTGAGCAATTTAGGTAATTCCAGCTCAAGTGGAAATTAAGGTCCTGAATCTCCTCTCATGCCAATAGTGGTTTGTGCATCCTCGGGTTTAGACACAGAGATAATTAAGGTGGGGTGTGTGTGTGTATATGTAGAAAAAGAGAGTACCTAGCTGTGAAGATTTTAATACAAAACAAATTGAAAAAAAAAATAAAATTGAGAGGGGAACTGAACCCTTCAGTGGGGCTGTTTTGGAGATTGGTTCGTTTGTGTGTTTTGGTTGTTTGTTTTTTACCACAGGAGCAGGGAAGGTTTTAAATGTCAGGTTTATAAAACGGTCTAAAAATGAATGTATAAAATATTTTTATATAAATCTCTGTGCTATATAATGCCTTTTATCTCTTCTTAATAACTCTACTGCATGCACTTATTTGCTGCCACAAAAAAAAAAAATCAACAACAAAAAAAAAAAAAAAAAAAAAAACAAAAACAAAAACCAACAACTTGTCAGTGGTTATTTTATAAGGATTTTCTGCTTGTTTTCTTTTCAGCAGTATGATTCCAACAGTGAAGTGGTAGTAAAACTATTATTCTTTTCCTTCTTTTTTTATATGTATATCACATCCTGAGCTAAACTTACAGTCTATTATTATTTGAACTAATAATTAAGAGAAAGCTGAACAAGAGAGCAAAGACATTCTGCCAACACTTATGTGAGAACATTTAGCAGCATAGAGTTCATGTAGAGACGAGACACCTACTTGGAATTAGTTGGTTCAAAGGAAAAAAATACATAAAAGAGGCAAAAATTAATACATATTTTTAGCTAAATTGTTCCTTCCAGGTTTGTGTACCTGCTGCCTCTTGTCATTCACATCACTATTCTACCAACCAAGTCTTGTAAACTAGAAATCCATTCCTGCCACTTTTGTGCTTGGTTCTACTTTGTTTGTCGGGGGGTTTGGGGGTCATTTTTTTGTTTGCTTTTGGTTTTTTTTTGTTGGTTTTCATTTGCTTTTGGGTTTTTTGTGTGTCTTGGTTTTCTTTGGGGTGGTTTTGTTGGCAGTTTGGGGGATATTTTGGTTGGTTTTGGGTTTTTTTTTCCTTTTTCTTTCCCCTGTGATACCTTTGTGCTTAGAGAGCTTGTGCCTTGGAAGAGACATATTGACATATTAAAAGGATCTAGTTGACATGAGGGGGCTTCCTCATTGCCCAGAGCTTTAAAGTCATTTGATCTTCTGTTCAGTATCTTTAGTCTGTTCTTGGAACATCTGTTCCCAAAATACTGGCACAGTATGGCTTAGGAGGATTAAGTATCTGATCACATCAGGTCTGCTCACCATGGTGTTAGTCACAGGCCGTCTCCAATTAAATTAAGTCTTCAATTAAATTCCTTCTCTCCTTTTTCTGTAATTTTCAGAAAAACTTGAATAATTACAGGAAGGTTGGCAAATGGTATCAGTGCTGATTCTGACAGCTCTCTTTTACTTTATCCTTTGTTGTTAGCAACAGAACTTTAGCATTGATGAATGTTGGGTTTGCTCCGTATATGAATACACTGAGTACTATTAATGTGGTGATCTTTTATAGACAATACAAAATACCTTATATTTTCTGTTATATTAGCATGTAACTTTAGGGTTTCTCCTGGAATTCTTTACCTAAATCATGTTTATTATGATAAAGACCTTGGGAGATTTTTATGCACAGACTAGACAGCTAGGTATAGGAAGGAATTGTAAGCCCCTATTCTTTACTTCCCCCAAAAACTAATAAACAAGGAAACCCACAAAAACCCAACCCCAAAAAAATCAAAAAGCCAATCAGCTTCCACTGAAAACTCTTTGACTTGAAATTACTTGTCAGGTTGTTGCAAGTTAAGTATTTAATCTACCTCACAGAACTATTTAAGATTTAAAATATGCCAAAAACATGATTACCTGCATAGTTAGAAATCATCAACCTGTAAGTGCATTCTAATAACCTTTTACATCTGAGGACTTACACAGCACTCTCAGTAACCACTTTTTTCCAACATCAGATTGTTTTCTCCAAGTTTGCATTGGGAGGATTTAAAATTCTTTACACAGGAGAAAGTTGCCCAGAGAAGCTGTGGATGCCCCACCCCTGGAAGTGTCCAAGGCCAGGTTGGATGGGGCTTGGAGCAACCTGGTCAAGTGGAAGGTGTCCCTGCCCATGGCAGGGGGGTTAGAAGTGGGTGATCTTTAGGGTTCCTTCTAACCCAAGCCATTCTATGATTGTGCTAGTGAAAATATAATCTATCCCTTTTGCCTTTCACGGAGTTAATAGAATATTTTGTCCTTCCATGGATCACGTAGGCCAGAGGTCTTGAAGAGCTTATCTGTCTTTCACAGCTTACAAGACATGCTGTGGGAACAATTTTGGCAAATGTAGTTGTGAAACTTACTACACTTAATACACTAAGTAGTATTAGTCCTTGAAAATGTTATTGCAAGTTGACACCAGAGTAAACTTGGTTTTAGAGAAGTGTCTCTGTTACACTGAAGCAAATTGAAGCACAGAGAGGCTTTTCCCATAGTTATTCTCTGCCCACAATATTCAATTGTCCTGCCAAAAAGGACTTTCTAATATGCTTCAGAAATATGTTTCCTTTGCTTTCTAGGAACTGCAGTGTCTCCCTGTGAGCAGTCTCTTTGCTACCTTTCTGGTTACCAGCCTGGAAGCTGGGAAAAGAAGGCTTGTGACTGGTTGCTCTGGGGTCTAACAGACTATGACTGCTCTGTGCCAGAGTCTCTGGCCGGGAGGGTTTCCTGGAATGTCTGAAAGTGACAGTTCTCTGCTCGTCTTGGTACTTTTAAGATGTTACCCTCAATATGCCAAGTCCAGTCTCAGTCCTCTTGCTGAGGCTGTCGTAGTGTTCATATAAGCATTTCTGAGTCAATACCATGTTTTTTGAAGTCATAAAACAACCTGTGCCCCATCCAAACCATGCTGGGGACACTCACCCATTTCAGGAGGGTTTTTGCTCACTGGATGATAATTGTAACTCATGGTTGTAGCAATGCCAATGGGTTTATACAGGAAGCATCCTAAGGTGATTGTCTAGGTAGAATGACAATCAGACATGGGCTTTTGTTAGACTGTAAGGTTTACCTGAATATCTTCTGCTGATTTGACCTATTTTGAGTAGTACAGGCCTAGTATTTCAAGCACTGCCTTACACGTGTGCATCTTGTTGAAGATGCACACCTGACTGGCTGGGTCATTAAAGAGCAATTTAATTTCTTTAAACAAAAAAGTTTCTTGAAAAAGCACCAAGATATGCCACTTATAAACAAAAACAAATCAAAACAAACCCTAACAAAAAAATCCAAACCCGACTTGCCTTGTATTTCCCAGTAATAATAATGAAAATAAAGTAATATGTAATTTTTCTGTGTCATGCTGACTGAATTTACATTTACCATCTTACCTTTAAGGAGTTTCAGTAGACAGAGTCTAATTCTTTAACGACTGATTTTCTCCTTTCTGTTTCCAGAGGCAACAATTTTAAGCTATGATGGGAGTATGTTTATGAAAATACAGCTTCCTGTTGTGATGCACACAGAGGCCGAAGACGTTTCTTTAAGGTTCAGGTCTCAGCGAGCTTATGGCATTTTAATGGCAACAACTTCCAGGGAATCCGCGGATACCCTTCGGTTGGAGCTGGATGCAGGACGAGTTAAGCTAACGGTCAACCTAGGTAACAACCTCTTCCTCCAAGAAATTAACATTTTCTTTGCATTTTTCTTTTTGCTTGCAAACATTTATGAAACAGCCTGTTTTAACATTAAAAGCAAACTGAAATGATATATGAACACACGTCAATGCGGCATTTGTATATGTGCATACACAAACACACGGCCATTATTACAATTTATTTTGTTTCCTTTTGCATTTTTGTATTCTTTATTTAGTCTTAACATTACCCATCACAATATTTTTGTACTGTTGTGTATTCTAAAAAAAGAAGACAAGTTCATCAGTGGCATTTTTTGGCTAAATTGTTTTTCTGTTTGATTGTGGAGTATTGGTTTCCCTCCACAATTTCCTCAGAATTGCAATTCCACAGTTTCACTGTGAAAGCAGAAACAACACATATGTAGGTCAGCTCAGTTTTACCTCCACCAATTAATCTACAGCATGAAAATATATCAAAGACTTTCTGGTTTTAACACTGAAAATGACACAGTTAGATACTCCCACTGATGGATTTCTTGGTCTCCTTTTTTTAGGTGTCAAATCTATATTAAATCCATCTCCTCTTTTTTAAAAATCCTGTAGTGGTATTTTTGTAGTATCGAACGATAACACAACCCTTCAATGCCCAAAGACTGCGGCCCTCAGCAAACAGCCTTGTGAACACAGGAGGCACAAGCCCTTTTACAGAAAAACAAGAAAAAGAAAATTTGTTTCCTCGTTTAAAATACGATGGACAAAATGTCAGGTTATGGTTTTCTCTAGTTTAAAAAAAAAAGTGAATAAAGAAATAAAAGCGCTTCTGCCATGGGTATGAATAAGTCCAAGTCAGGACCTGAAAGAGGAGAGGAGGTCAGGAATATGCACACTCCTTGCAGTTATTCCCATTCAGGGGAATGCTATTTTTAAAGGGAACAAAGTATTTTACTGCTTTAGCCACAGATTTCCAGAAAGCACCGGTGGGGGCTGGGGCTAAGAAAACAATCACCTAACCCTCCACTTCATCAAAGTTCCCCTCACTGAAATGCTGCCCTGGTGTTTAGCAACGAGGAGGGAGAAGGAGGAGCAAAGGGTGTCGCGGGTGACCCTTCCCTGCTGGTCCCCTCCGGAGCGGAGGCCGCGGCGGGAGGCTCCGAGGGCTTTCTGTAAAGGGGGTGTGCAGGTGCTGCTCCTCGGCTGTTTGCAACCACTTTTCTGATGCGGTTGACGACACATGACAAACTCAGCTATATGGAAACAAAATCTAGGTTTGATGGTATATATGTTCCTCAAAGGTGTAAACCAGGAGTAGCCGTACAAACCGAGTAGCGTGGTGTAGGGTTTGGGGTTTGGTTTGATTTGGTTTTTGTTTGTTTTTTTTTTTTTCAGTAATAAATAAATGCAGGTAGCCCAGCAGAGGATTGTGCATAGAGCAGGTTATTTACTTTACATACAAAACACCACCCTCTGCCTACTTCTATAGTCCATGAAAGTCAATAAAAACTAAATAAATCCATGACGTAGCAATATTGTTCCTTTCTCCCACGCCCCCTTTTTTTTCTTTCTCTTTTTTGTTTATTTTTTTAGTCAGACCAAAAAAAATATCCTAAAATAGAAAGAATTATCTTCATTCTCTGACTATTTATAAATACGTGATTTTTCTTCTCTGTATTATTATAACTTTAAAGTAGTCAGTGTTCATTTCTAAAATCTAGACATTAAGGATATGGAAACCCACAAACCCTTATTTCTGGGCCTGGGTGATGAGCTCTGAAAGTCAATCCTTAGCTTTTAAAGCTGAGCCTTTGAGGTTATACTATCCACAAGTTGTCCAAGGTGTCTGATTGTGGCCTGGCCTGCTCTATGACCCATTGTGACGGAGCACTTTGTAATTGCACTGAGAGAAATCACCTGTTCTTTCACAGATGGGGAGAAAGTTGCAGCCTGCCTCAGTTAAGCATCTTTGACTTTTAATCCTGACTTTCCACTTAGATTTGTCACCATGTAGCTTTGTTTGAAATTGGCCATTTTTTTACCCTATTTGTCGTTTCTATTGGTAAAGACTTCTCGCAGTATATCTGGGTTATAACAGTATGTAAAGACTGATGATATGGAGTGGCCATATTTGCATGTGTCTGTCCCCGGAAGGGTGGACTGTGATTTTATTGGATGTCTGCAGCTATTACCTTGAAGGATAAATTTTCATTTTTCATCTATTCTTCCCCATCTAGACTGTATCAGGATTAACTGTAATTCCAGTAAGTGCCTATTCAAACTTTTTAAAATGTTATTCCATCATTGTAAAATATGCAAACTAGAATGGCAAAGATTGTGGACAGCTTGCAAGCACTTGATAATTTATTAATGAAATGTGATGATTAATTATCATTGTGTAAAAAGTCATCATATCCTTTAGCACTCGTTTTTTTGTCCTTCCCATAGGACATAGCATTAACTGGAATATTAAAAAGGAAGCATTCTACAGGTTGTAAACAAGCCTAGAGGAAATGGTACCTGTAGTACTGCATTATTCTATATGGGGTATTTTATTTACAGTAGCCAAAGTATTTTTGAACCAGCATTTCTGATAAGCTGTCACACATTTTTTTTTCCCCCATGTACTCCTCCTACTTTTCCTGACATTTAACCTTCAACTTGTGGTTAGACTGTTGTAACATAATAGTTTTTACTACAAAAATTTCTATTTTGCAATCCTCCTAGACAATTAACTGTATTTACTGGCTGGTTATAGCACAATTGGGTTTTGCTAAATCTTTGATTTATGGAAATGTCATACATTGCAATAAGGACATTATTAAGCCTCAGAATAACCATATTTCTATGATGATTTTTTACACTCTAATTATGTAAAAAAACCTTGAATTGAACAATTTTTCTCTGTGATATGCATGTTTATGAAACAGAGGGAAACATTTGCCAGATGAATGGACTAAATTTTAACTTCTCTGATATTATTTGGATTAAGAGGCTATATTCTGAAAGGAGAAAAAGGACTGTGATTTTATTTTGAGTCTATGGAAATCCTGAATGGTGTCAACAAAATTACTGATAGTAAGTATGGTAGATTTGAGTTTTGGGTTGTTTTTATTTGTTTCCCTTCCTAACAGGTTTTGCAGGCCAGAGGACTAGCTTTATGCAAATAGAAAAAAAAGAAAAGCTAAACAACAAACTGCACAGGTTTCATTTGTAGTTGGTAAGAGTTAAAAGATATTAACATAACATTCCTTAATAGTTTTATAACCCATAAAGAAAAACAATGATTTTAAGGTATTCCTAATGTGTCATTTCCTAATAGATTTTTCAATTAATAACTTTACAAGACAAAAAATACAGCATTTGTTTTAAAAAACAGAAAAATTTCTTGGGGCAAATATTTAATTTAAACTGTTCTTAAATTCAGAGAGACTTTTCAATACAATAAAGGAAATGCTTGTAATTACCAAGACATAAAGATATCTTCCTCACATTAAAAACAACATAATAAAAAAGTAAAAAATCCTCACTTATAAATACCAATATTTTCCATTTCCACTTGCTAAAATATATAAAATCATGAAAACTCTCAGAAGCATTTTCTTGGTTTGCCACAGGACACTATTCTTTTCTGCTACTGAAATCTCAATTAGAAAAAAAAACTTCCAAGTGTAAGACAAGTAGCTTTTTGAGCAGAACTGTAATGAGATTACCTGCTGCTGGTAAATTCCCTTTATTCCTAGGAAAAGCAATATTGCTTTTTTCTTAACTTCCTTAATAAAATCAGAAAATCCCTCTGAAAACAGAGGTACTAACGTAAGGAAACCCCTCAGGAATAAAGCCATAATATAGCAGGTGTTTTCAGCTTCTAATCTCTTTTGGACTAAATGATATGTCAAAGAAAAATTTAAATGGTTTCTAGGTTACCTTTTTAAGCAAGTTTTGGATCAAAAGAGAATGTACAAACACAAAATAATAAGCCTCCAATTAGAAGATTGCAAAGAGGAGAAATTTGTCTACTGGATTGGATTAGCAGTTACAAGTTCTTGGTCTATATAATAGTTCTTGGTATAAAATACTCATAAGTTATTTTTCTTTACAGTTTGTTTATAGTGGTTTTGTTGTTAGACATGAACTTGGGTGATGAGTTCCATCTCCCTGTGGTGCTTGTGTGTACTGAGCAGGGCTTTGTGAGCTTTCAGTACGGTAAGTACTACACTGCTTTCTTATCTGCACTGGAGTTTTTCAGCAACCAGATGTTTCATGAGCAATTTCTATAGTTTAATATTTAGATTACAGAGATTTATTGCTCTAAGCAGCCCTTAAAAATGCTTATTAGACAACATAATGGGGTTTACACAATTTGTTTCAAAGCAACACCATCCAGAACTGGAGTATTATTTTTTCTAAACATTTTGATAGTTGAGTGTCTCTCTTTTTGTTTTTGCTGAGAGTTGGATGTGTATTAATCCTGATTTTATGTTGATAGAAGTAAATCTGGTCTCCATGTCTGAATTTTTTTTCCTACTTCTGTTACTTAGAAATTAGTCCTGTTAATATAACCTCAGGGTTGGGACTGGCAGTTGTTAGTTAAAAGTAGCCTAGTAACAGAGTTAAGGTCAGGATGAGGGTATCTGCTTTGAATTTGGACAGACAGCTTTAAAACTAATCCAAAGACTTAAACTAAGCATAAACAAGCTTGAAAGAAGAAAAAGGAAAATGTGAACATAAGCACCTTCTCCTGCTGTGAATTGCAAACCTAGGGAACGAAACACAGCACCTCTTCCTCTTCCCCTTTTCTCCCAAAGCCTGTCTTCTGCTCACTGCAGATCAAATTAATAAGTGTTAGCTGACAGAGCTCAGATTTTGGTAGCAACTTTTTCTACACATGGTCATGCCTTCCCCTTTAGCTGATGTCCTGTTGATGCCTTTTCCTGATCTTAAAATCAAGAGTCAAACACAGTTAGAAGGGAAAAAGGGATTTGGCCTCGGGATTTATTTTAAGGATCCTCAGGTGCACCACGTCCAGGTGGAATGCACCTCCATGCACCCCCCAATGCACACTCACAACAGATCTGGTCTAACACTGTAGGTGTTACTAATTAGCATTTCTATCAAAGATTCCCCAGTGAGAGGCTCAAATGAGCCCCCCTCCCCAAGGAACCTTCCCCTGGATGGTTCTATCTCAGTTTACAAAATGTGTACTGGAGAGGACCTTGGGCTCTGGGACACACTGATCCCTCGCCATGAAGCTTCTAAAATGTTCAGTCTCCCAGCTTGACAAACAAGTCCAAGAATGCAGGCAAAAAGCACCAAGAATACAGAAGTTGTAAAAAGGTATAAAAGATGTTATAAAGAAAAGGCAAAAAATCATCATGGCATCACTGTCTTGCAGAAGAGGTGGCATTTTGAGGTCTTCCTTGTTTGATGGACATATTTTTTTTTAACTTTTAAAATGTTAATCAGCTATCAGGTCGCTACTGAGCTTGTGTCTCATTAACAATATTATGGAGGCTGTTCATGCTAATTTTATGGAACTGTCTAGAATGCTAAATATTTTGTGCTAGGTTAGAAGATTGATATGCCCATAAAACCACACATCATTAGAAATCTGTCTCATGTCAGTCAGAAAATACTGTTGCTGAAATATTGGGTTTGTACATCCGTAAATAACTTCATTGTGTTCTTCAGAGCTACCATTTTACAAAATTAAATTGTTTGTCAGGCAGTGAATTAAATAGTCCTTTTAAATTGCAGGTAAATGTAGGTCAGTTTTGGGGCTGCACCAGGAGAAAGGGGAAAACTTATTTTATGAAAAGAAATAGCTGCTGTGGTTTCCATATTAGTGTTCATAGGGTGAGGAACTCATTTAAAAATAAGACTGCAGTGAACTCTGTTGTTTTAAATACTATGAATGTAACAGCATTTTTTTGCATTAATCATTCTGTAAAAAAATAAGTTGGTAGCTGTAGAGCTCTTCTACATTACATACAGAATTGATAAACTAATCCTTAAAACTTGCCTAAGAAGAATTTATGAAAAAAATAAAAATAAAAATAAAAAAAGCCCCAAAGCATTTCTCCTTTTCAAAGAAGGAAGTCATTTTTACCCTTCAATTGTAAACTGTAAAGCCTAAATTATAAATAGAAGTGCATCCTATTGAAGTGAATGGGATTTTTCCCTAGTATTTCTGAGATAGAACTTCATCCCAATAAAATTTACTTTGCAGTTCAATAACAGCTTGTGAA
The DNA here is from genome assembly GCA_013399225.1 of Rhipidura dahli. Lineage (NCBI taxonomy): Eukaryota > Metazoa > Chordata > Aves > Passeriformes > Rhipiduridae > Rhipidura > Rhipidura dahli. The sequence goes on along the minus strand of VXAC01002371.1, from coordinate 1,021,853 downwards.
TGACTTTTGAACAAAAGCAGATGTGCTATATTTTCATATTTTTCACTGCTGTAATCTTAAAGGCTACTATCTTGACTTAATTTAAACCCCTTTTTTTTCAGTTTTGATGATTCCAAAACATTCACATCTGAAAAAAATCCAGGCAGCTGTAAAAGCTGCTGTTTTTAATATTCAATATGCTTTTGTCAGAGATATCTCCAATCTTACAAGTTGTTTCATCTTTTGAGTTGTGAGGGGCTTTATTATTATTGTACTGCTGTCATTTCTGGAAATAAATGTTCTATATTTTTATATAAGTCAGCAGAATAGGACTGTAGTTTTTTTTGTTAATTGATACTTTATGCCACTAATAATGTTAATTGTTAAATAGCTGGCTCTTATTTCCCAGTCTGATGCATTTGTTCAATATGAAAAGATACAGGACACGTTTTTGAATGGTGCTGTGAAAGATTGCTCAGCTTGTGGCGCGCAGTGCAGGAGAGATTCAGGTTAGTTTTCTACACAGAGATTCAGGTTAGTTTTCTAGTACACAGCTTTGCTTCTGTAGGCAATAACTCATGGAGAATGGCACTGAATTCAGTTATACTCAAATGCAGGACTGTCAGAAGAAATGATTATGAATTGCAGGATGTTGGGGAGCAGAGAGTACTGTGGTAGTAAAGGTGTACACAATTCCCCAGGGAGTGTGTGAACTGGGTGTGCAAGCTGAGTGTGCACAAATTAGGAAGAGTTTCCTGGACTTTGAGGGTTTTCTGTTTGTTCTTCCAGCTAAGTGCCCATTCAGTAGTTGTATTTACATGCACCCCTTGTTCTTGTGTCTATCTAGTTATTCCCCCATTCTCCATATCATTTATTGTTCCTCTCATTTTATTTTCTCATGCCATTTCAATTCTCTGTTCTTCTCTATAGCCCTTAATCTTTTTTTCCTTGTTTTGTGTGCTCATCCTTTTAAAACTTTTCTATTCTGCAGATGTGCATATTACAGATGATTAAGTTATTCTGTTTGGAAACATCTGTTACTGAAGCATTTCTTGTCACAATATCCTACAAATCCAGAGCATGACAAAGAGCTCTGTTAGATTATTGGTAAATAAGAGGAGAATTGTATATTTTAAAGAACCTGCACTGGTGTTGAATTACATTATATTTTCAATGTGCACATGAATTTTAAGCAGCAGAAAATCTTACATGAAGACTGTACATCCTTTTGAAAGCTACTACTTGTAAAACTGCATTTTATTGCAAAATCCAGAATCTTCAGCTGTGCTGTTATGGATATTCCAAAGTCTACTGTAATAAGCAAATCATTAATATATTTCCATTAATTAACTTCCTACTATCTGGTGAAAAGAATTATTAGAATGTATTATTCGCTCCCTTTTTTGCTGTTTTTGGCAGTAGAAAATCATTATGATGATTCAATTTTGTAGCTCCACCCAAAATGTAAGATTTTGTACTTGGCCTGTTTTCTTACACAGTGTTTATGAATTGCATGACTTTTGATCTTTTCCTCATTAAGTGTGGCTGACAGCCTGGCAAAAATATGTAAAAGAGCTTTACCATAGAGGACATGCAGCAAATCAGCAGAGAACTTTCTCTGCAAGTTCAGTCAGGAATTTTCCTCTGTGGCATAAAATTTGAAACAACTATAAATAATTCTTTTAAAACTTTGCCTATACATTGCAGATTTAGAACAGGAAGACATTGGATTCCTTCTCATTTAGCAATATCAGCTTAAAGGCCCCTTTTTCACATAATTTTCTGAAAAAAACCCAGGATCTGCTGCTATGCAACAAAACTGAAAACAAAACTGGCCCATTTCAATCAAATTCTGATTACAATCTCATAGTTGCTAATAGACAGCATGCAAAAAAAAAAAAAAAAAAAGGGAAAACTGCTGCTTTACTCAGAGATGATCATCGGAGTCCTCAATATTCAGTCTAAAAGATGCACTAAGACCATCCTGTGCCTTGTTCCAGGCACTATGTGTCAAACAAAGGTTGAAAACAGCTCACCTTGGGAAAAAACTTTGTGTTTGAAAGCAGAAGAGCCTGCCTGTAAAAATATAATGATTATTATGATTACAATAATAAGTCATTAAGGGATAACATTATTTATTCTGTACAGCCACAGAAGCCAGTTACAAGAAATGCCTCTAATTTCTCATTCTCTGTTAAATATAGAGTGGGAAGAAGTGGTTCTGCACAGGTTCCCTGTGAGCCAAACACATTTATTGGCTCACTGGGTATTCACCTCTTTCTGCAGTCTTCATGCCCACTTGCTCTGGAGAAAAGTAGCAGCTGTTTCTTGCATGGTTGGAGTGACTTAGGTGGGAATGTAAAGGGAACCAGCACAGCCACTGCTGATCGTTTGTCAAAAGTTTCCATACCATTCTCTGGTTTTTGTGTTGCAGAACTTCATCTGTCTCTGAAAAAAATTGTCATTTACTTTAAAAGCTCTGTTCTTCTAACTCTCTTCCTGTCTGCTGGTCCTGCTCTTACATTGCCCATCGCTTTGCTGCCAGCACAAAAGGTTCAAGTGTCTATGTCATGAATTTGACTAAAGTGACCCATTAACAAAACTGTTAATTTTAACTTGCTGCAGTTTTCTGACATCTGCTGTAGAATAAAACAGGATGAGGGGAAGGCAGGAATGCCAGGAAAAAAACTCTAGTAAAGAGAGAGAATTGCTTTTTTCAGCACCACAGTTTTATGCTGTCCCAAAATGAATTCATCTAAGCAAAAACATCCTGGAAAAGCACATGTTGTGTACAGGAAGGCATAAACATCACTTCTTGAGATGTGGAATGTTCAATCTATATCAATTAAGGAAGTGATGTTTCAGGCAACTGAAGGGAAATGTTGGAATGGTTTCTGGGTAAAGATGTGCACCTTCAGCCATGTACATCACAGCTATTCTCTCCTGGATTTGGCTTATAAAACAAGCTGGATGTCCTAGGAAATGGCTGATGCCCAGTTTTAGGGAGTTTCAAGCATGAGGAAAAGCCACTGAATATGCTGAAGAGGGTACCTATTAGGAGGTGCCAGCTAAGGGGATGCTTTTGGGCCATTCACGTATGGTGATAAGTCTGCAATATGTTGTGGTTTTTTGGGAAATTTCACATGGGTATAGTTTGGCTTGAGAGAGGATTCTGAGAAGGGTAACACTGAAAGCACATTGGACTTCCAAGTGTGAGTTCTCTCACTTAGTGAGTGATTGAGAAAATCAGTCTTGTGATATAGTAATTTCTCATCTCAAGCCTGTATTTTGGGTAGCACGAGAATTTTGCCAGGAAATGCTCAAGTTATCTAAAAACCTTCCATTTTTACCCCTTCCTTATCCAGTTACAGTTGTTAAAATGAAAAAAAGAAAACCAACTAAAAATTTGAAATAATCAGGAGCATAAAAAACTTCTCATCACCTAGTTTATTATGAAGAAATCTTGAGAAGAGTCTTGCACATATAATTTGTCAAAGCCAGTGGCAAAGCCCCCTCAAGTTTCTCTCTAGTACAGGCCTGAACCTGCTTAGCTGGAGCATGGGAGACACTTATCATATTAACAGCAAGCCAAAGCTCAAACCTTCATCAAAGTGAAAATAAAGGCTTTAGATATGCTGGCTGTCCATTTAAAGCTCTACAATATTTATTTTCTCCCTGACAAAACAAAGTTTTCAGGATTGGCTGCTGGGAACTGAGGGCTTTGCTCTATCAGTGCTTTCAGCATGAAGGACAGCAATAAAGTTTATTTCTGTCCCTGCATTCCATTCGTTTCTTATAAAACCTCATCTGTGTTTGCTCTTCCTTAGCTAACAGAGGGGAAAATTGTCATTAGTCTCCTGGCAGGCTGTCAGTAAAATATTGTTTCATGTTCTCTTACTAGAAGACAGATGTTTTCCTTTTTTGTCTATGCTTCATTCCTGTCTTTTCACTCTTTTCATCCATCTTATTTTTATCTTTTTAAATCACACATTCTGCTCATGGTACTTTAAAGATATAGATGATTTACCAGGAGCCTCAGTAATCAAACATACAATAATAAAAATATTGGGGATTTCTCAAGGCACAGTAGTGTGCTCTGCAATAGCCACAGTACAAAAGACAAGAGATAAAGCTTAAACACAAGGCTGTTTATGTAAATTTGAAAATTAGTTGCCCTAATTGGTGGTGAAAAATCATTAGTTTAAGGTTCAGGAAAAGACTCTTTTAGCACTACCACCTAAATGTTTTCAGAAACTTCTTTAAAATTGCAGAAAATAATAGACTTTCCATTTGTGATATTTCAGTGTGCACTTTAATTTTTGCCTTGCCAGGTATGGATAGTTGTCAGTTTAGTGAATATTTGGGGCTATCTGAGTCAGGGCCACAGTGTGGTTATATCTCAAGGGGCTCTGAGTGCTGCAATGCTGCCCAAGTTTCACAAGCACAGCCCAAGGGAACAGCCTGAAGTGGACTGAAGTTGTTCCCTCTGATCCTTCAGCCTGAAAGGGAAGCAGGGAGAGGGAGATCCTCTAAAATACTAAATATGACAAGAGGACTCTTGGAGGGTAGGAAAGCAGAGATTGCTTCAAGCATGTAGCCTCTCATTTTACCAACAGGGACAAAGCAGCCTCCAAGATGCACTGGATATGTAAGAATAGACTGTCTTGAATTAATAAATCCTGATTTATATGCAAGGGAGCTGTGCGTGTCTAGCTCATACTGGTCCTAGCAAATCTTTCATAAAAGGACTTTTCAGAAGAAGTAGACTAGGCCTTTTAAATATTTTAATGGGAAGAAGCACTTGAAAGTAACTTTTTTCATGTATAGCAGGTCCTAAATTTCTCTTATTTTACTTTTATGTTTTCCTCCTTTAGCTTTTGGCAAGCAAGATGACTTAATCACCTTTCAGGACTGGTGATTTAAATTATCCTCACAAATTTTTTTCTGTGACAGAAAGTAGGTGTTACAGTCAAATCTTGCAGGGATAATAAGGAATCCTGTTCTAATCAGTAATAGCAAAGGAATTGAATAATATTTTCTTCTGGAGAAGAATATATAAAAGCTAATGTAATGTCATTCATATTAGTGAACTGGGCTGCCATGGCAGTCATTCCACAGTAAAGCTCTGCTCCCAGCTGCTCCCACAGGAACCTCTGCTAACATATTCATATGTGATTGAGAGACAAAGATGAACACTGAGATGATATTATTTGCAAATGCAATGGGATTATTTAGGAAAATCAAATGAAATGCTGCATCTCAGGATTTTCTGAGGGGCTCCGAAATGCTGAATGACTGCACAGCAAAGTGGTAGGTGGAATTAAATAGCAATATGCAGAAAGTAATCCATGCCAGAAAAAAAGTAACCTTAATTATGCAAGTATAGCAGTGGAATGTGGTAGCACTGAGCTGAAGAAATTGTGCAGTCGTTGTAAAGAGCTCTCATAAAACAGTTCTGTGCTCAGAAGTGACCAGCAATCCCAGTGGATGGGAGTAGCTGTGGGGAGAGGAGGTAAGACCAGAAGAAAAAGCAGCATTATGCTGTTATGCAGTCATGGTTTATCCACCTCCTGAATGCTCCATGTGTGTTCAGTTCCCATTCCTCATGATTAACTTCAGTGGGGAAAATGCAGGTCACTGCAGCTGGGAGGATTACAAGTATGGATTAGCTTTCCTACATGGGGCAGCTAGGCATGCCAGGAAAAAAAAAATACCTGGGAGAATATGAATGTATTTCTATAAGTATATGGTTGTACAGACATAAGAAGCAGCAGGAGGTTAATAAATTGATTGTTTTTTTAAATGAAATGGAAATACATCAGGGGTTCTGTGTGATAAGGCTGTTTTTGCAGCTCCAGAAGGCCCAAACATGTCCATCACTGGAAGCTGTGGTTGTGATAGAGTTGTAATTATTGCAGAGCAGTCCTGCTTTTCTGTGCTGCTCTTGAAAACATGGTGCTGAACTAGCTGGTCTTATGTGCCATTTCCCAGTTTAATCTGCAACTTCTTTCCCTAATTATTTCATCACTAGTTTATATCCTGTGTTCAGAGCAACAGTAAATTGCTAGTGAAAGTAATCACAGACTCACAGACATGTTAGGCTGAAAAAAAAATGTATAAATCTATCATCAACTGGGTTGTATACAGTCATTCTAAACTTTATAATCAGATTCCATGAAACTTAGAGTGTTAACACACAGATGGCAGCAGATGACACAAGCCAATATTTCAACAAATTCTCAAAAAACCCTCTTGATTAACTGACAAATCCAGTCAAATTAGGGTAAGCCATTATTTAAAATGGTTTTTTTTATATTCACTAAGCATTGTGAATATTTTTTTTTTACTTATTACTAAGAGCTTTCTGGCCAGAAATTTTGGTCTGTAGATCTTAAAAAAAGAAATTAATTGTTGGCATTCAGTATTAAGAAAAAAATAACAGTAACTCAGCACTGGTGAGCTGATGATGTTTCTAAATTTATACACAGATTAAAAATACTATCAGACTTCATGTAAAAACACCTTTCTTTGCTCTTTATGCCTTTGTTTCTTATGACTCTCTGTTTATAAAATATAATGTGCTTGAGAGGAATATTTATTAATATGTTTGCAGAAAACATTTAGAAGTGCTTATAAATGAAAATTCTGTGGAAAAATACTCCACTCTTTCTATTGTAATGCGACAGTTTGAAGATTTATTTACAGGGAATAGAAAATTAGGGTGGGTTTTTTTATTCCCCAAAAACTCTGTATAAGATACTAAAAATCATTAATAGTTTAGTTCAGGCAGTGTTTAAATCTATTAAGCAAATTGGACTTTTTCTAAAAACAAAGCATTATTAATTCAGTGGTGCTGTGCTTATCTCAAGAACTTTTCAAGGAAAACCAACCAAATTGCCATCTCTCTGCAGGTAGAGACTGCTTTTCTGATCAGCACTCCACATGCTCACAGCCTTCATTCTGACCTAATATACACCTGTAAGGAACTCATAGAATAAATGGAGCTTTTTTTAATAGAATGGACATTCATTGAGTAGGAAATGAAGGAAGGGGGAAACAGAATCAAAGAGAGTGAGATTGGAATGGGATGTGTGGTTCTCACTAGCACAGCCAGCGAGCATTGCAGCAGGCCTGGCACATGTTGAGGGGAATTGCCAAGTTTCTGTCTGTCCCTCTCACATTAATAGCTGCTACTTCTAAATGATCAAAAAAAGTGCTGCTAGTTTCCGTGAGAGACAGATCTGATCCTATTTCTCAGTTTTGTGTGACGAGGAGAGACAAGCTGCTTAGGAAATGTTTGGCTCCCTCTTCTTCAATCAAAGAATGAAAGGAAAAATGACAAGGCTGCCAAACTAAAATTTTGCATAAATCATAATTATTTTCATACATTTCTATATTTGTTCTGCTGGAAGTCTGGAATAAATCCCTGGTAAGCAATTATCTTACTCTTTCAGCACTAAAACCAGTGAAATCTGATTATAGATAGTAGAGAACTCTAACTCTACATGGGCATGGAGCTTTTGTCTTCTCCATGAGAAGCTGAGCACAGAAGTTGAGTTGTCTGCCTGTTTGCATAAATACAAGTTTCTGAGTCATCTCTGGCATTTTGATAGCCCCTCCCTTATTGCACCTGCAAAAAGCCTTTGTGTAAGTACGTACTAGCTTTAGCTCCATGACGGCTTCAGGGAGGTGGCTCTTTTATCCTGCAGCAAGGCAGAGTTTCATAAGTTCAGTCTTGATGAAGGAGCCTAGCAGGATCTCAGCTACAACATTATGCTTCATTAATGCTATAAGAACAGTAATTCATTTTTCACTGTGCCTTTTTTTTGAGGAGCTGATAACATTAAAAGCATCTACCCAGTGCGTGTCACTGATGAGCAGTTACTTATATTAAAAGCACTTACTCTGTATCTAGCACATTTTGCATTTATGTCTATTAAAATGCATGAAACATCTATCATAACATTTTAAGCACTGAGTATCTTATTACTGGAACCACATAACTGCTTCCTTATTATCTCTTCTTGACAATAACTCTAATGAATTATATTCAGGTAGCTGTTGAAATTTCCATCCAAGTACATTACTTTTTTGGATGACATGTCAAGAGGTTAACTTATGCTCCCTTCCAGCTGATTTCTAGGCCTCAATCCATCAGACAAGTCCCTTCAGAGGAGATATTGCTCTGTTGAGCTGAGACATCAAGATAAAGTTGGCTTTCTGAGATGCAGTCCCCTTTGGGAAGTGTGAAAGGAATTCTTCAGCAGTTATTTGTCTAGGCAGTCTTGAAGCAACAAGACACAAGATGAAGACCAAGACATGGAATGAGAAAAAGCAATTAAAGAAAAAAAGGGAGCTGTGGTTCATGTAGTTTATGCTAATTCTTTCGTATTATTTCCCATTCATTTTATATTCTGTGAGATTTTCCTCCAGGGAGTGAAGCACATGTATGTAGAAATAAATTTTCATTAGTTAAAAGTTCCTCTCTGTCTCTGCACATTAAGGCTTTGCTCACTAGTAGTAAAACCTCTCTGGAAAAAAAAGCTCAAATAGGTAAGTCAACAACTCCATCTTTCACTTACATGCCATGAACTATTCACAGGTGACTTGTGGAAATTGGATCAGAAGTGAAAAACAACAGTCATAACAATCATGCTCACTGCCATTTATAGAATTGTAGTTTTACCAAAATTGAAGCACTATAACTGTTGAATATGGGTGAAAATTACCTGGTGAACTTTTGCTGTGGTTATTGGTGTACTTTGAATTGTCTCTGCAGTTTTTGCTGGGTAACATTACAGCAGCTCAAAAGCAAGTCTGCTGTTTCTTAGGAGGAAACGACTTTGCTCTGGGGGGAAGAAATATTCTTGCATCTCCAGCTAACATGAGGCAGCTGACACCATCACTGACACGATGCAAGACACTTAGGGGCTCAGCTGATGAGCTAATTGGCTGTGAATAAGAGCTGCACTACCTCTGAAAGTCAGCAACACAGATTCTTGATTCCCTAAAATTGCATAAATCAGTGATAAGATACAGAGCACACCTTAAGAAAGTGCAAGTAGGCACTTCTGCCAAGAAGATCACTTGTTTTGGTAAACAAAAACTTGTCACTCGCTGACACTGAGCACAATCCTGAAGACATGATAAATGGCACAAGAGCATTGGAGAGATTCTCTCAGTGCTAAAAACAGCTCCATGTACTAAATTTCAAAAGCTTTGCTTTTCTACTCAGGCATGCAAGACTATACCCATCCAAGTCAGTGGAGGCTAATCATAGAACAGGGATCAACCGTTGTATTCATCCACTTGCAAATCGTGAAAACAATCTGAAATACCTATTTTAGTCCTCCTTGCTTGACTCCTGTGTGCCTAGAAGTATCCAAGAATAAGCAGTGTCAAGAAATTGTGCTTTTTGATCCATGATGATTATAAAAATATTTTAAAACACTTAAATAATCAATAATAATAAATATTTTAATATTATTCTCATTATTCTTAATTAGGCAAAATGTTATAATTCAGCATTTAAATTACAAAAAGAAAAAAAGGATATGAGTGTGAGATTTAGTTGTAACTATTTTATAACAACTGGTTTTTTGGGGTGAAGACACCTGTAAATTAAGAGGAGTTTATTCTTAAAATAAAGTCACAGTCCAAATTATTTTCCTTTCTATGCCAGCTAGTTTCCAATCTGCTTATTCTTAAGAACACTGTGAAAGATGTAAGGGTAAAAGGAAATATTTAAATGGTTTTTTTTTCTGTTATGTTAATTTAACTAAACATAAAGGTATTTTTTTTCTCTATAAAAAGGTAAATTATGACTAAGCATACTTAAATTGTGCTTCCTTATATTTTAAAATGTAACAAGTTTTGACAGCCATGGTTTTGATGTAAATGGGCACAGTCAATATGAATGTCAGAAAGGCTAATGTGTGGTCAGAGCTGTTTCTGCTTTTCTTCCCTGTTGTCACTTATAATCTAGCCAATGTACAGCAAATATTACAATTCTCTCCATGAAAAAAAAAAAATCAGATATGTACCTACTTTCTCTATGAAGATTGCTGTAAGTCATTTTATTTTTACTTCACTGGGTTTGAGTGGAAAGCAGTAGCACAGGTTCTGTGGGCTCCTAAGGGTACACCTGGAGATCAGCTGCATCTGTTGCCTGCAGCACCTTTGTCTTTTTTGTTTATTTGTTTATCAGCTGAATGACAGCAGAGGTCCAGATTATAAAAGTTATTTAGATACCCATCTTATTGAAAAATCCTTCTTCCAAGTCAGAATTCCTCCAGATCTCTTGGGTTCAGAGAAGACAGCAAAATTCCTCTGGAAGCTGAGGGCACTGTGTTTGAACAGTAACTCGTAAAGATGATGTCTAAGGAAATGGAGATTGTCAGATGTAAAACTGCTCTGCTTCTTGGAAAACTTAGGGGAATGTTTTTGCTGCTCCTAGAAATTCAGGACAGGGAAATGTATGTTTCTGCCTCTGTGTTTTTTAAGGTTTGGGACTTTTGGTTTGGTAGTCAAGACCAGAATAATGAGACTGCTGAGATAAAAATCCAATTCTTCTTGGGAAAGGAGAAACTTAGCTTGAATTTATCTTAGCATTACAGTTTTCCCTTGCTTTAAGCCACATCTCAAAAATCAGTATTGTTGATAGAACTCTGAATTTATACAGATTTAATGAATATTGGAGATTCTGTCTGCCATTAAAGTTATATCTGAACAATGAATATTTACTTTAAAAAAAATGAATTTCAATACTTCTTAAAATTGGGGTTTAATGTTCGTTTTAGTACTATTTTACACAGGACTACCCAGGTTCCCACATCAGTTCTCAAGATTTTTCAATCCTATTCTTTTTATAGAAGCAGAAAATGTAAACACTAACTCCCAATGAATTAGCCATTCTTTTCTTTACCAGTTTTACAAAGTTTTTGTTAAATAGGAGCTAAAGAGAATTTTCCATTGAAACAAGCTTTCAGAATTAGAAAGCTCAGTATAATGCAAAAATCCTGCATGGGAGAATTTCAGTCTTTTAAAGGGATTCAAATTTCCCATATTCTTTTTAATGTAATACACAAGCTTATGGTGGATGATATTTGAATAAAAAATAAATTCAGTTACCAAGTGGGATAGAAGATTTGTGAAATAGCTGCTTTCCTGGTGTACAGCAGTAGCTTAGGTAGAATGAAGTCAAAGGCATTGACTTGGAAGTGTTTGTGCTATGTTTGACTTAAAGTAAAATGCTCAAATGCATTCAGCTTAAAATTTGTGGAGGTTTTCATCACAGCAGCCACGTCAAGCTAATGTGAAAACAAATTAAGGTTTGCTAAACCCACACAAGTAGTTTGTAGAAGTGAACTGCTGAATGCCAGCTCACACTGGTAAGTCCTGAGTGCACTTTAACAAATGTGGCCTGATTCAAGGCAGGAAATGACCTTACAGTGCACGATCCTTACAAGCACACATTTCTTTACCTGCAAAGTAAATACAAAGTAAATACAAAGTAAATAATCTTGCACTCAGGTTTTCTTTAAATTAGCATAGAATTGCTGTGTATTGGAAGTTCACACTCACCTCACCCACAGCAAAGTCAATTGTCAGGTTCACCACAGCTTCTGAAAATGTCTCAGAGCGTTCAGAGGTGAGCTGGCAAAGCAACAACCATATTTTTCAAGCTCATTGACTTTGCTTTAGTTCACAGCCTTGGGGCAGATTCATACAACCTTTAGTACCTTTAGCACATTTTCTGATAGTCATGATCCTCAGAGAACGGCATGAAAGAGAAACTGCACTCATTAAAAATGCAGGGATCTAGCTGCCTTCTGGTTTTAGCTACTTTTAAAAGATACTTTTCTTTCATTATTTCTGAGAAGAAGGAAAATTACATGTCCTTAGGGCTGTTTGTGTTTCACTTGCTTACATAGATGACTTACAAAACTAAATTAAAATGCAGTGGATTTTAAGCCATAAATGTTTTAAGTTATACATTGAGAGATGTCTCTAAGACAGGTCAGACATTTCATAATGCAGTAACAAAACCAGTTTTATCCTCTCATGTGCTCTGAGTTCACAGAGAGTTGTGAATGGTGCTTCAAAACCCTTTTTTTGGTTTTTATTTTCAGGAAACACAGTTCCCATTATCATAGACCCTATAACTGATCATCAAAGCACAATTTTGAGAGCATGTGTCTCTCTTCTACACATCCTTTGGTCTAGCAGGGAAGTGTGGAGGCCAAGACTTGCAACTAAAATTTATTGCTTTCTGATGTTTTTCTTTCTTTCTCCTTCTTGCTGAAATTGAGTACTGGTCCTATTTGTAGAGAACAGGCTTTCACAAGGCAGTGTTCCATCAGCAGCACCTTTCCTGGCAGAATCCTTACATTTAATTTAGTCCAATAGATCTGTATTCTACCCTCCCACTTGGACCCACTGGCTCTGTTTAGATATCAGCTGTGTCACAGTGAATATCTCACAGCTTAAAAGAAATAAAAGGATGAGTATGTGTGATATTACACCCTAAATTAAGCAGCTTCCAAGAGAAAGGCAAAGCTGGGAGGGGGAAATGCACAGCAACTCACGCCGTGGCCAGGGGAAGCAAATTTAGAGAAAAGAGAGAAAAGAACCAGACAAATGAAAACTGTGTATCCTCAGAGCTGGATATGCTGCTTGATTCCTGGATTGGTTGTTTTTATATCCTTCCACGGATTTTTCTTTCCCAGTGAATTTGCTGTGGATGCTGTTTCTCCTTGCTAGTGAACTAGATCAATATTGAATGCAGTCTGTTTGTAGTTTGTTCATGTAGGGGAAGCCAGTAGAATTTTCAAAAATAGCTTGTTTAGCTTTCTGCATTTCTATACGAGAAATATAGGTATGCCTTGGTGGAAATATTTAATATTATATTCCTGTTATTCTAAGGAATATGAGCAAATCTATTCTACAGCTGAAATGAAGGCTAATAAATGATACCAGCAGCTCAAACCTCCTTCATTTTAATTTCTGAAATGTCAAATTTTATTTTTAAAAGAGGGATAAGAAATACCCTTAACTGCCAATACATTACCCAAATTGCCAAAAGCAATTTTGCCTATAATAAAACTATTGTGGGCTGAAGCATTTGGATCAAGCAGTGCAAGATTGATATGTTTTTCTTGATACAATTCAGTGAGTGTGCTATTCTTGTGGAATTTTCCATATGAGTCTGTTGGGGAGAAAACACAGTAGACAAAATTTCTTTGACTTGCAATGAGATTTTTTCAAGTTATCAATGAGCTGTAAATGATAACCTGATACACTTTTCTGATGTTTAAAAGGTGATACATTTTTTCCATTGGCAAGAAACATGTTTAGTGACAGAATTTTGGGATGATACAGGCACAGTCATTTAAAATACAGTTGAGTCACTATATTAATTGACTTTTTAAGATCAGCTGTACTAATGAGTGTTTTGGAAGACCAGCAATGTTTCTGCAGCTACTAGAAAAAGAATAGTGAAGGTTAAGATGCCTTACTCTGTATGTCTTTTGTTTCTGTACCTTGCTCTGGAGGACTCTCTCCTGAGCTTTTTGGGCTGCAGCCTGGTATGAAATGCAGATGCCTCGTGAGGTTTGCACAGTGACTGGGAGTCTGGCTGAGTGCTGGGACAGAAGCCTAGATTAGAGGCATGCTAAATTTACTCTGGGAGGCAGGATAAATGAGATGGCACAGAGTTCTCTTGTTCTGCACCAGGTATTTGCAGTGACACTCTTAGGTGCCCCTCAGAGCCACGCAGCTCTCTATACATAGCAAGCTGAATTATAATATATTTATTATTTTAGCCGAAATCTTGACAACCCTGAGTTAAAGTAACATACGCTATTAACTGAATTGTTCTCAGGGTTTTGTCTTCTTGTCCAAACCTGTTTCTGCCAGCAAACCAGGCTGAAACCTCTGGTCCTTCTTATGCTGACCAATAAATAAATAGCAGTGATTTGCCTGTATCTGGCTCGGGTTCCACAGGTCAGTACAGCATTCACTGAACCAGTGAATGGTTGCCAGTCTCTATTTATTATGCCTCTTTCTACATTTCATGTTTCATATCTACTTTTAATAGCAGCAGTGCATGCTCCAAGCATTTTGGTACATTTCTTGGTAGTGGTGGGTGGCACTGTGAGGAGCAAATTCCTGGGTTTGGTGCAGGCAACTAATTTTGAACATGATTTGGTACAAATCCAAAAGCTAGTATCTTCTTTCAAAATTATCAGTTCTGTTCAAATTATTGGTTAAAAGCAGAGTACCACAGGATAGATATCTATAAGAGGGAAAAAAATGTGCATATTAAAGTTAATTCACTGACTCGTTGGAATTCAGTAAATCTTCAGCACTTGAATTAGGCTGAATAAGCTCCTCACAAGGTAGTAAAGAGAAGAGGAATCTCTAGAGAACACTTAAAATATTCGGTGTGCTGGAAATTAGATTTTTTTTTTCTTTGTTTCAGACTTTTTTTGTTTAACTTTTAGAAGGCCGTTAAGGTCCAGCTGAGGTGCTGACAACAAAGAAAGCTCAGCTTTGGATGCCAAAATAAACATATAACTGGGAATGTTTGGGGCTTTACATGCCCTAGTTCATAATGAATTGCACCATCAAGATTTGTACCTGTATCGACTGACTGCACAGCCTGCATTTTACTTTGAAAAAAAAGGTGGTTGTACAAGCAATTATCTGCTTTTAAATGGATGTGGAAATTTTACTGGTGTGATGGACTCTGAGCAAATTGTGGTAGCCATAAATGTGCCAGTACTTCTTTTATTTGGTACTATCCCTTTTCTCTAGGGATGCATAAAATCTAGTAGTTATTTAAGCCTTTAAAATAGGGAAAGAGCTGAACATAGACATTGATAATAAATTTCATACCTAAGCAAGAGGAGTTACTTAGTGGATTTTTTTTTTCCAGTTGGTATCTGGTCTCAGAAAGGAAATGTTTATGATTAAGGGCTTAGTATCTGAGAAAATTAGTAGCTCAGAAAGTGAGACAGTGCTGGCTGGGTATGTGAAGCAAAATAACTGTGTCGTGTATAGAAGGAGACACATGAGTTCCAGGGGAAGGGCAGTGTGGGAAACAGAAGTGGAGAGACATAAGTTTGGAAAAGTAGTATCAGTTCTTGAAAAACAAAACAAAAAAAAACCCCAAAATTATTTTTTTCTTTTATTTGGGGCTCTTGCTTTTATTCTTGTGGGAGATATTGAGCTTTTTTTTTAAAAAAAAAGCCCAGAACACCCCCTCCTCCCTTGCCCAAAAAAAAAAAAAAAGAAAAGATGGCAGTATCCCAATTCTTAATTAAATACACTTATTTAAGAGGGTTTTCTACTTATGTGAATTAAATGCAATGGAGTCAGATCCATGTAAAGTCAGAATAGGACTGGAGAGCCAATGATTTAGTAGATATAAAATTAGAGTAGATTCACTTTAAGAGCTATAACCAGGGCAGTAGAAGACTCAGTACCATGATGATCTCAATATGATGTTTAAATTAGTTTCAGGTCAATATATTTGAAATTCAGTGAGGAAAGTACTAATATGAGCTATGTTTCTCGTTGGCCCATGCCATTTAACAAGGTATGTTAAGAGTTTTCTTCTGCAGTTCTGGTCTTCTTGTGGTATCAGGGGATCCCTACATGTTTTTGTGTTTAAGCACTTGGACAATTTTCTCCTAAATGCTCAGCTTACAAACACATTTGCTGCTTTTCTGTGTAAAAGCATCTTCTTGTCAGGAAGCAGCCCAAGCACTGTGTTAGCACAGGAATAGTGAGCATCCATCCTTCCTTATCTCCCTCTGCAGCTGCCATGGAAAACTATTCCCCTTGGCAGGGATGCAGCACGATGGGACAGGTAGATAGACAATCCCTGGGCACCGGGCCTTGCTATTCTGTAGTTTCTTGAACTCTCTCTGACAAAGCAAGAGCCCTCCATCTCTGTTAGAGATCAACCCCAGGAATGAAAGGTCTCTCTTCCATTCAAGTGGATGGTTTCTCCAAGACCAGGACTCTTTTCTGTGCACTGCTCCCATGGTGTGCCATAGCAAGGTTTGCCCTTTTTACAGCCCTTTCTCCAGGGGTCCCCTTAATGCTCTTTTGCATTGTGTGCAGTGGGAACAGGCAGCTGCCCTGATTTTTTCACTCTGAGTACTCTTGCAAGGAAAATAGACTGATGCATAGGAAAACACACATTTAATTTTACAACAAGAAGAGTTCACAAGTCCCCAGCCATTAAAAGAGAATAGATAGATTTTCTTGTAAATGTGAGCAGCCAAGTTGGATTTGATATTAATATACACTGAGGCACCTTTACACGGAAGGGACACTACAGAGGGTTGTTAATGTGAGAGTAAATTAAAATTGCAAAGGCTTTTAGGTCTTTTAGAGATCTGAAGCAAGATAATGGAGAGTAAGTGGTTCAACTACTTTAAAAATTAAAAAAAGAAAAAAAAGAAGAGGGGGTTGGACTATCAGATAAATATGAATATGTTTACAATAATATTAAATGATGCATGCCTAGGCAGGCTAATTGACTCTCAGTAAGATTTTGCTCATGTCATTTCAGCATTTTATATAAATCCATCTGTTGTCTCCAACTCTAGGTAGAAATTGCTTCCATTGAAGTGCCTAAAAGATATTGCTTAAAGTTTTACTCACTGCATCTATGTCAGAACATTCAAAGAGAATACTATTCACTTAAGCTTTATGCAAAACTGATCTTTCTCTTGTCAAAGAAAGCAAACATTTAAGGAACAGAATGATTCAGGTAATTGACCCCAATCATCTGCTGTTTCTGGGTTTGAAGACCTTTCCTAGCTTGGTGTCAATACAGAGACACAGAGGAACAGTGTCCTGAGACCCTCACTGCCTTTGCTTTGCATTTTCTTTCCTGGACATCCCTTGGCATGCCCAAAATAGCAAAAGCTGCTTATAAAAGCAGGGCAATAAACCAGCAGCAATTAAAAAAATGCTGACAGAAGATGGAAAACATCTGAGATGAAAACTGTCCAATATGCTGAACAGCTACACCAAGCTCTTAGTGTCCTGTTACCTCAGTGCAGTTCTGAAGTCAGAGAGGCTTTGATTCTAGGCTTTGATTTTATTAACAGACCTCACCCATCCCAGTTAGCCTGTGCTGGATGGAAAAGAATCCCAAGAGAAATGTGGGAGAGTTTCAGAGCTGTTGGCATATTCCTTTCAAAACAAGGCTGGCACATGGGATACAGTCACCTGGAAGGACACAGTGGAGGGAAATGTCTGACTCAGGATAACTACTATTTCTGTGTCAAAGCTATTTCATAATGTGTCTCTTTTACAGAACCACAGGGCAGGTCAAGTTGGAAAGAACCACAGTGGGGCATCTGGTCCAACCTCCCTGCTCAAGCAGTTTCATCCGGGAGCACAGAGGGCAGGATTATGTCCAGGTGGTTCTTGAATATCCCTGGGTAGGGGGGGATATCCACAGCCTCTCTGGGCAACCTGTTCCAGTGCTCTGTCACCTGCACAGTGAGGAACCTCTTCCTCATGTTCAGCTGGAACTTTCTGTGCCTCTGTTCCTGCCCTGTTGCCTCTTGTCCCATTGCCTGGCACTGTCGACCAGAGCCTGGTCCATCCTCTGAGCCCTCCCTGCAGGCACTGACAGCCATGGATGAGGTTCCCTCTCAGTGTCTCTCCTCCAGGCTGAACAAGCCCGGATCCTTCAGCCTCTCCTCATCAGAGAGATGCTCCAGATCCTTCATCATCTTCATAGCCCTCCACTGGACCCTATCCAGGAGCTCTGTGTCTCTCCTGCAGAGAGGAGTCCAGAATTTAATTGACAATTTTAGTTATCAGCAGCATTTGTTCCACCACAGGAACTGAAAAACAGGCCAGGGAGGCCTCTATTTTACAAGAATGTAATTTGTTAACGTGGATTAGCTTTGCCTTTTGAACAGTCACCACCTAAGTTTTGATGGCTTGGTTCAGCCCTTGGTCTGTCATCTATTCATGTCAGTGACAGTATAAAGTACAGATTTTTCTTTCTTTCTTTTACTTCTTGGTCAACAGTGCAGGGGACAATTTTCATAATCCTTTTCTTATGAGCAATCTTTTTCTGGGCATCAGAAATATCCTGTTTCCTAGGTTTGTGAATACTTCAGTTATCACCAGTAACTTGTGTTATACACAGAATTTGCATAAAAAGTGTTTGCTGTACTGCTGAGAAAAATAGCAGATCCCCAAAAAAACCATATCCATTAAAAGAAGAAGGAAAGTATGAAGATCCACTAACATCAGAGGGTACTGTGTCAGAGTATTAGAAAGTCATCTAGATCTGGCAATAGATGATATTCTGAGAAGTCCTAATAAACAGAGGCTAAATAAACAGAGTTGACATAGATTAAGAAAAATATAACACACATTCACATACATTTGCCACTTTTTATTTTCCACCTAATTATTTTTAATAAAGGAGCAAAAATCCATAGTTGAAGTTCTTTTAGCTCAATAATCCCGTTTCTTAAAGACCTGTATGTGATTGAAAAGTGAATAATTAAATCCATGTTGACTGTGCCTATTTATGAAAACCTGGTGCATATACAATGTATTTGCATCATTAAACATTAGACATGAAAAGTGTTTTAATGTAGTTGTTCTATAGTATACACTATATAGTAGCTCTATATTTTGCTTATACTTGGTAATTTTCTTGCTTGATGTGACTTTTGGTGAGTTTTAACATTTGCCCAGCCAGTCTCTCTGTTTCTCTCTTTCTCTGTGAGGCTCACATGTAAACTGCTTTAAAGATTGCATAATGACTGTTTGGCATATCCTACAGGCAAAGGCCCAGAAACCCTTTTTGCTGGCTATAACCTCAATGATAATGAGTGGCACACAGTGCGTGTGGTGCGGCGAGGAAAAGGTTTAAAGTTAATGGTGGATGACCAGCAGGCCGTGACAGGTAGAGTGGCATTGTGATTCCATGATTCCATGTTTGCTGGGGGGAAACACAAAACAAAACAAAACAAAACAAAACAAAACAAAAAA
>VXAC01002371.1:935958-1002806 GCA_013399225.1 Rhipidura dahli | reverse complement strand
AAAAAAAAAAAAAAGTGACAGAAGTAACATGTCTTTGAAAGAAACAGATGGGTATTTTTCTTTCCTTGGGTGAGATTAAAAACCCATGTTATGCACCTTGGAATGCTGGTACAACAAGTGTGTTATTACACTTGATGTTAATGCTGCTCTAAGGTTGCTATTGAAATTAATGAAAACCTTCGTGCTGACTTAAATGAATGTTTTTATGCAGTAATTGGAGAGGAGTGATTTGCTACATCACTAATGAGAAGGCAAGCAAAATGCTTTTGGCAACAAGTTGTTAAGGCTAAACTCTAAGCCGCTGCTGGAAGAAAGGATTTAATAAACATTTGAAGGATATTCTGCTGTGGTTTGAACCTTGTATCAACTTCTCCTCAATAATTCTGTATCGGGCAGCATGTTTTTCTCAAACACTAAAACAGCAGTTGGGATGGGAGGAATATACTGACATGCATGCTAGCAGAAGTTAGAAATGTATTTCTATATTTATATTATCAGAAAGAAATTTATATTATCACATTGATTTTGTCCTGTACAAGACCATGCTTTTATGACATGTATGCTAACAACATACATGTTGTTAATAGCATCTCACCTGGCTTCTGGCCCTGCTTCCTTGCACAGCACAATGTGCCTAATTTTGTGTTAGCTATTTTGATTTATCCTTTGGTTTTTTTTAGCATTAAACAACTTTTATCATTGGTTCTAGGCTTTGTTAAAATGGTAAAAAGTTAAATGTTTTTTGGGGTTTTTTTAAAGAGGCATGTACCTTCTTTAATAATCCCTTTTCACCTCAGCAGAACTCTGAGGGTCATGCCACTGGTAGAAAAATAATTCATATAGTTGCAAGAACATATTTTCTAGAATCAGAAATTACCAATATATTTTCCAGAGCTGAAGTCTGTGTATGTTTTGATGCCCTGGGTCATTCTCCCAAGAATGTAAATGGCCTAAATAATTTGGGTTTTTTTGATAATAAATTTGTAGTATGGGTGGAAGCATACTGAAAATACTATACTCTTGCTGCTTCAACTACCACTCAAGGCAGATTCTAAATTAGTGGAAATTGTTTAGATCAAAATCCAGTGCAAGATCCAAATGCACAGTTCCTGGACTCCTCGTGGCAATGCTCTAATTTAAAAATACTACGTGTTATATAACCTGGGTCCAGCTTTCTGGTGCAACACTTGTATTCTTTCCACAGCCCAGTACCCACATCAAAAACTGGCCAATTGACTTGAATTCCCTCTCAATTCTTCAAGCTGGAAGCTGTCTGCATTCGCATAATCCAGAGATGCTTTATATTATTCATGCAAAGGGAAAAAGTCATTCCCAATATTTTTGGGGGAAAAATACTTCCTAAGCTTCCTAAATTCCCTGTAGGAATCTGCATGAACAATCTGTGGCCTCCCCCACCACTGAGGAGGGAACTGGCATAGAAAAGAAAGAGAGGGAACTTTAAATATGGGTAATCTGCTGTTAGTCCCAGGAATATCACATTTCCAACAAAGAAAATCTTTATTGTTGTGTAGCTAATGAGATTTTTTGGTTTAGGTTTTGTTGGGGGGGGGTTAAGTTTTTTTGTTGTTGTTTTGGGTTTTTTAGAACACTGAGTGTTTTAAAAGCCTTTACAAGTTTAAATTTCAAATATGTGTAATAGAACTTAATGTGTAGTAGCTTTGTATTTCTTGAAAGGGTAGGGAAAGGGTTGCTATATGAGATTAAAGCATGCTTGTTTTAAACTGCATAGAACTTGGCTTCAGATGTCCCAACAATCAGAAACTGGTTAGAATGTAACCCATTCATTTTTCCTGTGAAATATCATTGTAGTGTTATAAGGAGAATAAGGAATACTGTCTTCCTACTAAAATTTCCAGCTTTCTCCTGCCACAAATTGTGTTTTCCTTTTTTGATTCCATTTCCTATGTCAAATATGAAAGAAACCTCATCAGATCCAAAAAGCTTAAGCTGGAGAAAAAGCCATTAAATAATTCAGCCTGACTTTCCAGTTTTTACAGATTATGAAATACCACTTAGTCATTTGTGAGTTGTGCCTGACTCTCTTTGACAAATGCATAATATGTGCATGGTTAAATAATATAATTCAGAGTCATGACAAGTATTCATTGGAGGTCGTGCAGGTGGTTTTGAAGAAATTACTCATCATAGAAGAGTTTAAATACTTCCAGCCCTGATGCACCTTATTTTCTGAAAATGTGTAGAAAATAAAAGTGGATTGAAGGTCACTAAATTTGGATAACAGAATAGCTTATGGTTGTGAACAGAAATTCAATTGGCCTTTTGTATGATGTTTTTCCACAAACCTGATAAACTTGGACAAAAAAAAAAAAAAGATAACGAACAAGCAAAATAAATTAAAAAAAATGCCACCAAACCCCCAAACAGCCAACCTTGTAAGTACAAATTGCACTCTCTCTCTTTTCCTTCATTGCTGTATTTACAAATCATGTGGAGCATTATGTGAAGTCTCAAGTCCTGTTTGCATGTTTGTAGAAAAGAAACGTTGGAGGGAGGATTTGGGATGTGAGCCCAGATTCTGGAACTTTTTTATTACTATGCTCAAGGAAAGAAATACATTTAATGTAGTGGGGATACTGTGCTACAGGCTACAGCTCAGTGGATTTTTGCCATGACATTAATACAATGCCATCTGAAGGGATACAAGACTGGAATACATAATGTTCCTCTCTAAAACTTGCTCCTCAGCTCGTTGGCTGTGATCCAATATGCAGCTCTTGTCCCAGCAAAAATTACACATTTGGCATTTTCCAAGACAGCTCCCTGACTCATTACTGCAAGGAAGAACCCACTTTTTCTTAATACATTCAGGGCAAGTGGTATCTTCAGAACTGATGTTTAGAAACAAGAATATCAAGAAGACTGTCCCTGGGGTTTAAGGTGCCTCTTGCAGTGCTCAGTCCTCTGAGTGCAAATCCCAGGTGCTGGTGGTGTTCTGTGACACCACTAAGAGTAACATCTCATACAGAACTCATCCTGAAGCCAAGTAAGCTGCTTGTAAATATTTATCATAAATTATTGGAGCACTTTTTGTTCCTGAATGGCATTAAAACTTAGAGAGCAATTTTCCCTGTAATTTCACTGCTGCCTGTACCTGTATCTCAGTACTGTGACTTAACCTGTGAATTCCTCTCCCTGGGCACATCCCAGATATCGACAACTCTTTTTCCCTTGTCTTTTCCCTGTCACACACATATCCACGGATGTTCCCTTATGACACCTACGAAGGTACAGCTGTATCAGCCTCCTTTAGGCTTTGTGCACCACTTCTGTCCTGTCCAGCCTGGGGCAGTGCTCACACTCTCTCTTGGAATAGTATATTTGGGGATGGGCAGAGAGAACTTATCTTGTCAACAGTTTTGCCACTGTGGGAACTTGGATTAGAGCAGTTTTACACCAGTATTTAGTTCAGCTTGACTAGGTCTGCTCTTTACCTTCTCTGTACTCCATGAGAGACAGGATACAGATAAGGAATTGGGGAATCTAGGCCATGGTTTGCAAAAGGTACATTAAGAGGTGAAATTCATTAGTAATAAAAGCTGTTTTTCCACACAATGTGACCATGAATCAGCCCTGTGAAAATACTGCCCTACTTCTTTAAAATAAGCATGGAAAAAGTTGGAAGTTCTGTCAGAAAAGGGAACACTTCAGTGAACACAATTTTGATGTGCTGGGTAAGGTATTTAATAACTAGCTTCAAAACTTACCTGACCTGTATGCAGTGTACTCTGGCAGTGCTGATCCCTTCTTCCAGATCAGCTCCACAGCCAGCAGATTTCAGGCTTCTTGCTCTGCAGTGGTCCTTGCATGACACAGAGAACCCAAAGGCAGCTGTGAGGCTTGCTTTTGGCCAACCTTTCTGTTGAAGTCCCTTGATGTTTCCAGGATTACAAAACACTGGCATGCACCCTTCCTGAAGGCTTTCTGCTCAGCCCACCTCTTGGGGTCTGCCCTTTTTCCTGTGGTTTATCCCCGTGGTACAAAGCCAGTTGTTTTCAAGAAGCTGTCGGCCCTTGTCACACCGGGCTTTGCAGCAGGGCCAGCATTAATGTACCTGAGACAGCTGAAACAGGACTCCTTCCTTCCTCTAGTCAAATCATGCATGTTGAAGCAAAACACGTGGAATAATATCTCTCAAGCTGTTCAGTTTCTCTTCCATGAAACTCTGATATTGTTGGTTTAGCTCTGAGATTGGCCTTTGTCACCCTCATGTTGAGGAACCGCACTTGATTATAGTGAAACCCCACATCTGGTTAAGTGTCACTAAAGGGAGGGATTGTCTTGGCAGTTTAATATACTCTGGCAAACTGTTTCAGTTTAGAAACCTTGCTGTTGGCCTTATCCAAACGAACGCATTGGAAAGGCTCCTGGATTTACCAGTAATCAGGGTGAATTTAGAAGAATTCCCTTTGGAATTGGCCTTGCACCTTCTGAAAAGTGTGAAATTGATGCAGATAGTTAATCACATGATGTGCTTTTTGACCTTCCATTTCAGACACTAACACGTGTTTTCTTGTTGCTGTTTAAAGGTCAAATGGCTGGCGATCACACACGACTGGAATTCCACAACATAGAAACAGGAATAATAACAGAACGGCGCTACCTGTCTTCTGTGCCTTCTAATTTTATTGGGCATCTACAGAGTCTCACATTTAATGGCATGGCATACATTGACTTATGTAAAAATGGAGACATCGATTATTGTGAGCTAAATGCAAGATTTGGGTTCAGGAACATCATAGCAGACCCTGTAACCTTTAAAACAAAAGCAAGTTATGTTGCACTGGCCACGCTACAAGCGTACACATCTATGCACCTTTTTTTCCAGTTCAAAACCACCTCCCTGGATGGATTGATACTTTTTAACAGTGGCGATGGAAATGATTTCATTGTGGTTGAATTAGTGAAAGGGTATGTATGGCTTAACATAACGACAAAACCAGTCCCTTCCAAATGTATGTAAAGAAGGAAATACACAGGGAATTTTAGGATGGAAATCTTTTTTTTTTTTTTTTTTTTTCCTGACTGGACAGATGTGATTGATATTGTTTCTTCATGTTGAACTTCATGTGCTTTATTGTGACTCTTTCTTTCAGATGAAGCTAGATGCCTGAAATGTATGAAAGTAAATAATAGGTATAACTTCTCTCACGTTTGCCACAAAGAAGTGCTAGTTTGTAGCCTCCCTCTTGTTCTCTCTCTACGTATGTATGCATGTCTTGGTACATGGAGTGCTTGTTGCTTTCCAGAAACTTGGGACTGCACCTCAACTCATCCAAACGAGTGGCAATTTCTTGGAATGACAGTTGCTTCCCCATCTGGCGTTCATTGTTGTCTTCTGGTTTTGCCAGCTCTGCTGAGGAGTACAAGCAAATAGAAAATATTAGGCATATTAATTAGTGCCCCCTTGCTATGTAAAGAAAAAGGAAACTTTTCCAATTTTTTCTCTTTTCCCAGGTATTTACACTATGTGTTTGACTTGGGAAACGGTGCCAACCTCATCAAGGGAAGTTCTAATAAACCTCTGAACGACAACCAGTGGCACAATGTAATGATATCAAGGGATACCAACAACCTGCACACTGTAAAGATTGACACTAAAATCACAACACAGAGCACAGCAGGAGCCAGAAATTTAGATCTCAAAAGTAAGTACAGTTATTCTTGTGTAATCTACAGTGATGCTCATTACAGAATGATAAACAGAATGAATCATGGATGTAAAGTATGATAGAATTTTTTAATGTTGTATGAAACCATTTATTTTATAATAATTAATATGTTTGCAAGAGATAACATAATCTTAACCGGCAATGCCAATTTAGTATTAGTTCTGCACAGATAGGTACAACTTTAAATATGTGAAGATCCCATGAGAATAAAAAAAAAATAAGTAGGAAATCATAAAAAGAGAGTGTCCCATATAAACCAAAAGATAATTGAGGGATTAAATGAAGCCTACAATGTCTTTTACATGAACATAAGTTATATAAGTGGCATAACATACTCACCTAAGTATTTAATGTATTGTAATTTCGATTGCAAGTGGCATAAACTTTGTTTTATAGCACTAAACCTACATGTTATAAACTCAGCTAGATTCTAAAGTTCCATATTTTATAAATATATGTTTATTTAAAAATAAGTGATAGCAATGAGTTCTATGGGTGAGTTTCTGAAAAGCTAATTTGCATCTGAGGAAAATATCTTTTTGGAAGGATGTATAAGTAAATATACTTTTAAAATAATGATTACCTAATCAGACATAAGAATATGTGTTCTGGTCATGTGGAAAAGTACTGTGTGTTTTAACATTCTTTAAGAAGGCTCTTGGCAAGAAAACAGAAATTTCATAACAGTCAAAGAAATATGATATTTCAAAAGCCAAGATGTTCAAAGTAGATATTAATATTCCATCAAGAGCTTATTCCTTGCTGGGTTTTCTTTTAACTGCCTCTGAGTCACAGATAATGAGCTGACCTTGGTAATTATGCTTGATTTTGTGATATTTTTCATGTTTGCCTCACTTGAAAGTGCTATTAAGATTGTAAGAACGACTGTGAAAACAGTATCCTGATATGTCATAATCTTCAATAAGAGATTCTTTTATTTATAAACCCAGCATTTCTGATAAAGCTTTTTTTGGATGGCTCATTCTGCCTTGCTAAAGTAGCATTTGAAATCTGTGCCATGTTATTTCTGGGGTCTGCATTCTGTTAAACATCATTGATGTTTATTGAAATATTGTATTTCAATATTTCAGTGGAATATTTCAGCATTTGGTTTTGATGCTGTAGAAAAACATCCACCTTGACACTTTTAAGATGGCAAGTACTACTCGTACTTATGTGTGTCTTTAGTATGTTTGGCTTTTTTCCCAGTAGATAAATGAAATATGGGTAGGGAGAAAGAACCCCGATCGTGTTGCGAGCTGATAATTAACACAGCCATTTTATTCGACACATTTTGCAAACCGATTGAGGTGCATCTTTGGTGTGCTTTGGCTTTATTTAAAGGAGGCGGCTCGAGTTCTGTCTCGAGTTCTGCTCGCTGAGGGCACTAGAGAGCGCTGTGATCTCACCGAACGCGCTGCCCAGGGAAGGCTCACCAGGCGAGGACAAGCTGCAAAATGCTGCATCCCTTTGTGCGCCGCGCTTTGGAAACGCTGCTTTCGCCTTACGCTTTTGAAGTAAAAACTGTATCCATAGCTGTCACGTTTTCTAACCTTGAATTCCTCTGGGGGGGGAAAAAAAAAAAAAAAAAAGAGGAGCATTAAAAAAACATACTGAGATTTGAAGCCAGGAAGGTGAATTGTGTTAGATGATTTTCTGTAATTCACCACCCAGGGAATGTGGATGGTAAAAGAATAACAAGCCTGACGTGTTCAGTGCAGAAATATACAGCAAGCACCTCTCTAAAACTGGTCTAGGATACACAAATCCTCAACCTCTGTCTCCTCATAATATTTTATTTTTCTTTTTTTTAAATGCATAATACTAAATTTTGCTCAGTAAGCTTCCCTTAAATATGGCACAGGATATATCATCAGAATTTTGGTTGGATTTGGGAGGGGGTTCAAGCTGATACTTTGCAGTCAGCAGGCTAAGAGAGAGAAAAAATTGCCTTTCATTACTCTTTTGCCATCCTTTTTATTTAGTAGAAATGGTCTCCTGTAGTTGCTTCTTTTCTATTTTACATCAGCATTTCTTGCAATGACATATATCTGTTGTGCTATAAACACTCCATACACTTTCCTGACATAAATGGCTACAATTAATTCATTGTCCTGTACTATTATAGCCTTAGCAACAAAGGAAATGCAAAATTACACTTCCTGCTACTGGTATCAATAGTTCTGCTTAACTAGAGTTACCATTAGGTGAAATATAAATGTGTGCAGATAATATGGGACCTGCAGCCATTCTGAGTAACTGTGGAGTTACCAGATTTCTGATTTTGAAATCCAAGCTGATCCTGGAAAAAGGAATTCTCTGTATGTGGGTTTTTGCAAACAGACAGTGAATTCAGCACAAAGATAAGACACAGATTGTGTTGTCGAGCCTGCACAGCATGGAAGTTGTCTGGGAAAGCAGACAGCTGCCATAAAAGTATGGGAGAGAATTTCCAATATATGTTTCCTTTCGAGTGTAGGATTTGGCAATATAACACCAAAAGTTCATTATCACAAACATCGGCTCCCTGCATAACCTCTGGTACAATTTCAGGAACTACCTGTGGAAACACATATATTACATCCTGCAGTCTAATTATTGCTGTAATTAGATGGGTAAATTATAAATTGGAGACAAATGAGTGAAAATAATTCTGTGTTTGGATTCCAAGAACAGTGTTATTTTCCCTTGCAGAGAAAATTAGCAAAGTGTGCTGAGGTGCAGTTCTAGCAGAAAACCCGTAAAGATAAATTAGTCTAAACAGCAAAAGCAGTGCAGCTTAAGCCTGCCAACACAGTTACACAGCAAATTTCCTTTCATATATTTCATGAGCAGATTCCCTGTCCTGCTCTCAGGATAGCTCAGATGGTTGGCATGGCTGCAATTCAAGGCCTGAAAGAGTTGGGTGGAGGGAAATTCTTGCTTGTTGACCTTGATGCTGTGCTCTCTTGTTCTGAGGGGTCTGAGTGGCCTCAAAGGGCACCTAAAACCAAGTGAAAAATGGAATTTGACTTCTTGATGGAATGACTACACCAGTGGACTAGGAAAGATTACAGATGTCATTTATCTGGACTTCTGCAAAGCCTTTGACGTGGCCACAACATCCTTCTCTCCAAACTGGAGAGAGGTGGATTTCATGAGTGGATTGTTAGATGGATAAGAAAGTGGTTGGACTGTTGCATCCAGTGGTGGTCCACAACTCAAAGTCCTGGTGGGCATCAGTGGCGAGTGGTGTCTCTCAGGGGTCCTTGCTGGGACCAGTGTTATTAGATGTGTTTGTTAATGACACAGACAGGGGGATTGAGGGCACCATCAGTATATTTGCAGGTGACACCATGCTGAATGGTGTGGTTGACACACCTGAAGGATGGGAAGCCATCCAGAGGGGCCTGGTCAAGCTCTAGAAGTGGGCCCATTGTACTCTTATGAGGATCAATAAGACCGAGAGCAGGTGCTGCACCTGGGATGGGACAGAACCCAATGTCAACACAAGCTGGGGGATGAACAGATTGAGAGCAGCCCTGCCCAGAAGGACTTGGGGGTGATGGTGGATGGGAGGCTGGACACGACCCACCACATGTGCTGGCAGCCTCTGGGCTGCACCAGAACCCAAACCAAACCATTCTGTGATTCTTGTTCCTCACCATTGCCAAAGAAAAGTTGTCTCCCTTGCTTGGACTGTGACTTTTACAATATCTGTGAAGTCTCTTCCCCCTCCACAGGTTGTTTTTTTCTTCCTGTGGTATGGGAAACTCTAGTTCTGTCAGAAATTATTTTATTTTATAAGTACTTAAAGATGCACGATGTGCTTCCGAGGAGGAGTACATCCTCAAGCACACTTTGTATCCACTTACCTACCAGGGTTTAATCTTCCTCTTGCTTCTTTCCTACTCATATAGGCAGCATTTTAATCCCCAAAGGTTTCACACACTTTTTTAAACAGCAGGCATAAAAAAAACCCCTGCAAAAATCCGATCAGAATTCTCATGGAATACCCATCAGAAAATTAAAATATTTTAGTATTTTAATTGTTTCTAAATTGAAATGAGAAGCTGAGATATTGTACTCTTACCAAATGAGAAGGTAAAGAATGCTTTAGTTATTTTAGATTGAGCAATAAGTAGTTACAAACTTTTGTATGAGTTGATAGTTTCAGTGCTTCAGTATGCAATCCAATTCTAAACTTTCCAGGTCACAGAACGTATACACAGATATGCTGTATCCTCTAAGATGATCTTCTGTCATCCTAATCTTGATATTGGGCTCACTACATATTTTTTTTTCAGTAGGAAATCACTATTCTGAAAAAAAATTCCTACACAGCTCAACATTTATGGGTTAACTTTTGCTGCCTGTTCATCATTTCATATGTCAAGACCTGCTTTTTTGAACTGACATTCATAATTTCAACTTGTCTCCCTGTCATCATCTTTCATGTGGCCTCCCCAAATGTCAGTTTTAGAGCCCATTGTAAGTCATATGTTATACCTGCACTGTTATATCACTGCCTCCTCAAAAAAATGCTATTCCTATTAGAGCACACATCAGGATCAGCCAGCCTGGAATAAAATAACCTGTCTAAATCTCTTGTTGTCAGTTTTACTTTTATTTCTGCATCTCTTCATTGGCCCCTGGCTTCCTTTATTCTTTGGAGATAAGGCTGCTGCTTCTGTCTGTGTCTGCTTTTTCGTTTGCTGTTTTGTCCCATGCTGTGAAAACAGACTGGAATGAAGCACCTGAAAGAAAGGTAGTTATATTTATTTATCACCTCAAAGGTTTTACAAATGCAGCAAATTACAGTTCTTCTATGCGCATAAAGATTCACTTGGCAATTAATTCATCCTTGTAAACTTTGAATGCAATTAACTAAATTATCAGTAGGTCTACTAGCCTGGCATATTCATTGATGATTTGTAATAGCCCCTTAATCTATTGATATTTCATTTGCCTGTCAAAGTAGGTTATTCATGCTGAGCTAAATTGGTCATGATCATAATGAGGAATTCCTGTTTCAGGAATGGAAATTGAAATTGTTTCAATTTCATGTAATATTTCTCTCTGTTGTTTTATATTGAGGCAGTTATTATTGTTGCTTCATTATATGTTTTTCTCTACATTGCACGGTCTCTACCAACAGCAGTGATCCTTTATATTTTTATTACTAGAGAAGCAAACCTTTAAGAAGCACAGAAACATTGTACAAATGAGCAAGTATTAATGCTTTGATTCCTCAAAAAATCATGCGTGAGCTAAATGCAATGACCTTGCCATTGGGGTGTGAATTCTTCATGCAGAAATAATGTTCTGTTCCAAATACTGTCAACAGCAAATAGATCTTCCCAGTGTGACCTGTTGGAGTAGACAGTGGCAAATGCAGCTGCTGTCTTCCTGATAGTGTAGGAAAGCAGACCCTGTACAGAGGAAAAACAAGGGACCTAAAACTGAGAACTCTTCTTTGAGACTTCCCATGTCACAAAGTTCTAGGAGTAGATAACAATACATCATTGGACAACCTGGTCTAATGGGAATTCCTTTATCCTCCTTTCTTTGCCACTTTTCACATGCTGCTTCTAAACAGCAGTGCTGTCTACCAGGTTGTGAAAATAATTTTGATAGTGCTAAGTCTTCAGAAATTGTACCCAAATTGCCAAAATTATGAGATGGGGGAAAAAAAAAGAAAATCTATTCCAGTAGTTCTAGATTAAATAAAGATATTCTAGAGCTTTTACTGTGAAGCCAACAATGTAATAATCTGTCAGAGCAGTATATAATGAGAAGGGTTTTTGTTTTCTGCTGCCTCTCCCCTGTTCTTCTCAGTCATTCCTATATATATATATGAGTGGATAGATTTGCCTTCATTCCTACAGCTGGTAGACATGGAGGTTATTACTCCTGGGGACTGTGGATTTTTATTCAAGCCCTTTCTGGAACACCAAGTAAAAGTTATGCTAAGAATAATACAGGAAATATGTATGCTCTTAAATCTTACCAAAATCTCTGCATATATAGTATAAATACATTCCACTGCATCCTAGTCCCCCCACAGATAAAGAGATAGAGGAAGCACATCCTAAATTTGTTTTTAAAACTTGCTGCCATGTACCCTCATTAGCCTTGGTATTTTAACTGAGCAGTCCTTTTTGCAAAAGGGCAGCTTCATGGAATATCCTCAGAGTCTGAATGTGATTGTCTAGATCAAAAGTATTAAAGTAAAAAAAAAGTTCCTCTCTCCAAGCCTACATTCAAAATGAGAACGTTTAACATCTCAGCTGTTTGGTAGCTTTATGTGGAGAATTGTGCCTGAACCATTTGCCAAAGGAAGAGTTTTGTAGATGATGATCTCTGAGGTCTAATGTGTCTGTTGGAAAGAGGAATTCCTCACTATTTTGAAAGCAGGCTCTGCTAAGAGCATGTGTTGGCTGGTAAAAGCAGTGGGTGAAAACATTTCAGCAGGAGGAAGGGAGATCTGAATCTACTATGCCATGCAAATGCCAGCTTCGTTAGATTTTGTCCATTTTTCAGGTGTATGCAATCTCCAAAAGCAGCCAGAGCAGGAAAGAAAGGAAGGGCATTTGATGTGCTTGAATGCCTCACCTCTCGACCACAGCCATCCCCCTCACACAGAGTAATTGGGCTAGCATTGATTATGTGGGAGATGGATTGCCACACACACTTATATGGCAATTAGATTTTATTATTTACCATTTAACATGCATCACCAGCTTTCCTCACAGTCCATTGCACAAGCAGACTGCTTTGGTTTTACATCTGTTTAATCTTTTTCAATGCCAGTGCTCTCCTTCTAGTCCTTAGTGGGGGTAAAAACAAGCAGAGGGGAATGAAGAGGCTGGAAATCTGAGGATTTTTATTGTCAGGAAAATGTTAAATGTTTTTGTGTGACTGGTTCTTGTTTGAGGAAAAACTGTTTTTTGAGAGCAGCAAAGATGGGGAAATGGTGGATTTTGACCTGGAGAAATCTTTGGATGTGAGCATGCACTTTTTGAGTATCTCCTTTTGTCTATTCAAAACTTATCTCCTAAGGATATTGTGTTGTTGGTGTCTCCTAAACACCATCTCTTCCTGTGGCACAGCTTTACTTGCTTGTGAAACACAGGCATGTTTGTGTGATCCTCGAGAAGTACTAGAGTTAGACAAAAATTGTAATAAGAATTAAATCTGAGCACCAAGAAATGCATGCAGAAGTGGACAGCACACCTAGCAGAGCACAAGAAAGAAGTTTCTAGGCTGAATATTTGTGCAAGTATGAAAAGCCTTCAGTGCTGTTCTGAGTAGTGTGATGGAACCAGGAGACTGAGGAAAGGTGAAGTAGCAGCTGTATCTCCACTGTGCACTGCTGTGGAAACTGGTGGCAAGTGAAAACTGTAAGATGCTGTTCCTGGTGCACCCATCAACTGTAAATTCTGGTACCTCTTAATTCTCCTTGCCTTTTTTTTTTTCCTGTCAGTGTGGACTACGAGGCAGTGCTACAATGAAATTGTAAAAAGAGCAGTCAAGTATCAGTCAAGGAAAGAAATAACTTCAAAGTTCAATTCTCTTGACAAATAACTGCAATATGTACTATGTGCCAATAAGGGTGCCTGAAGAAAACCCACAATGTCAGCATTTCAGCGCTGGTGATTTCTTTTTTTTTCTAATACATGTAATGGTGTATTCAAGGAAGATAGTGAAAGCAGTGTAGAATTGGGGTGAAAAGATCAGTTGCTATATTCTTTCCCAAAAGAGTGACTTGCTAACCTATACATTCTTCTTCACTTTTTTCATTTTTTTTTTCTTTTTATTTGCCTGTAAACATTTTGCCTTGCTTGGTAATCAGTATAGGGAATGTGAAAGATGAAAGTCACCACCTGTCACATCATAAAACAGCCTCTTGCCTGAAGTATTTGAAAGGACAGATAACTCAGCAGAGCCTGGACAAGTAAACTAGCCACCCTTTCCTTCCTTAGGTGAGAGAGGGTCTAAAAGTGATAGAATTAATGACTCCAACAGGACAAATATTTGAAAAGACTATTTTTCTTAAAAAAAAAAAAAAAAAATCACATCAAAACCGAAAGCCATCAACCACAAATCAATACTGAAGCTACAGAATGGACTCTTTGAAGTGAGTAAGTGGACATAAAACACTAAGTTTACATTTTCATGTCTTCCCTCAAGTGCCCTTGCAAGTGGTAGACAAAATTCAGTCATGCTTTGCTCCAGCATCAAGCAGGCCTGTGAATGCACAGCAAAGTGCATATTCTCTGCTGTAAAGGGGGTTTGAAAAGCCATATGCTGGAGCGTATGTGCTGCAGAAGCTGTGTGGATGCATCATTTAAGCCTTTGTCAACTGTTCTTCAGTTTATTAATGGGCTATGATCACAGTGGGCTTTTTGGTTTATGAAAAAAAGAGCAATTATGTCTCATCAACTCTTTTTTTAAGGACCAAATGGGTTTTTTTGGTATGGAACAAAGAGCAAATGTTTACTCAGAACTGATGAGGAGAGTCTCTAGAATGACCACTCACGAGCTGTTCAGGCCCAGTTCCTTTTCTAAAGCGTGTGCTGGAATCCCCTGTTTGAAAGAAAAGTCTCCACTGTGTTCTGCCTACTGCACAAAGTAAATGTGCAAAAGGTGGGTGCTCTTTATACACTGGGGAGGTGAGAAGCTCATCAAGGCTCCCATATTTCAGTGAATGCCAAAGACATCTGAATGCCTGTCTGACATTTTCCTTTGAGACAGCAGCCCTTGATTCAAGACCAGAATGGTGTCTCTTCTTTTTGTCAGTGAATATTCAGCTTGTGTAGAGCAATTTATCTTCACAATTCAGTTGTCCTCAAAAATACCATGAGTTGGGATTGTGTGGGTTGTCTTAGGATGAGTCCTACCATGTATTTTGTAGTGCAATTATTAATATACTACAAAGTGCTTTCTATTGATCTGGTAACAGCAGCTCATCTGTTTTAGGAGGGACTGGAATAAAGTGAGCACTTTTTCCTTTCTAGATTAGACTTTCCCGATGGCATTTCTCAGTCTTTGCAGTCCTCCATCCTCTTTGCCTGCCTGAGGGAAGAAGCTGTTGTGTGCTTGATCATTTTGAGGTCGCATATTTGGAGAAAATGTGCCTGACACCTTGGCTTCACCGCAGCCAGATGTTCCTTTGTGTTTTCATGCGTCATGTAGAGGAATTGTGGAGATGCCTGCTGTGTTTTCAGAATCCACGGTGGTGTGCCAGGGCTATCCATCTCTTTCCTAGGGAGTAACACCTCTCTAGCACACCACAGAAGCACTCTCATTCCTAGCCATGGTGGTGATTTAGTGCAATGCGACAATGGAAACATGACAAAGCAACTTCTTCCAAAATGAGAGAGAAATTAAGAGACTAGCTGAAAGTATGTTTAAAACCAGCAGCACAACAGGAGATTGGGGGAGAGAATGTCTGCTTTTGGAGAGAATGATGGATTTGAAAATGCTTTTTTTTCAGCTATATAAAAATGAGATATTTTCTTTATGGGTTAAGAAAAAGTCAAGTCACAACTCCTTCCACTGTTTTATTCTTTTTTTTTTTTTTCCCCAGTCACTTCATGGAATGATATTTGAATGAATGGTTTTCATTTCTTGTCAACAAAGGGGTTCAAGAAATGAACACCAGATAAACACACAAAGCACACAGATCTAAGAGAGTAAAGAAGTCTAACTATATCCTGGCCAAACTACTTGTTCCCTGATGTCACCCATCTCCTGTAGCAAACTGCTGCCAGTCTGGGTAAGGGGTCCAGGGGCATCAGTCACACCTGAGGAGTATTCTTATGATGTGACCATTGTAAACACCTGGAAAACAAGTCTCTCTCTACTTATGTTTGAAGACAATGGTAGCTGTTAAATGAAGTTAATAGTTTTTGCCCACCAGAATGTACCATGTAAGAATTCTCAGGAAAGGGGAAAAGTCTATGAAGTGACCTGTCAACAATGCCACTAGGGCCAGATAATAACTCTTAATAATTTCTGTTAGCTATTCAGAAAATAGAACAGCATCTTCAATCTTTGTTTTACATTTCTTTGCTTTAGCATTTGCAAAGTTCTTATTTTGAAGAAATGCAGAGGCTTGGGATAAAAAAAGATGAGCTATTACAGGAGGACTTGGCATTTGTTTCACCAACAGTTGTGTGTGACTCACTGTTGTGTGGTGTTCTGTGTGCTTTTGCATAAGTGTGATACCAATAATGAATACATTGACAACTGGGGTTAATTTATTAGCTAGCAATTTGTTTCTGTGTTAAATTTACTTGTTATTAAAGCACGAACCAACTCTAAGTCAGAAAAGAGGTGTAAATAGGAAAAATCCTTTGGAATAAACTAAGATCTGCAGTACCTGTAAAAGATGAGAGTTAAACCCACTAAAATCTTCTCTTTAACAGTGCTCATGGCATAACTGAGCAGTACCATCATTGCCATGAGCAGGTCTTGCTCTGAAAGTGCTGCCTTCCAGCTGATTCCCCTGGCCTGCCATGAACGTACCAGTGAGAACATGCCTGAAGCACATTTGTTTTTTGGCCTCAGAAAAACAAAGAGAGGAAGTAATCCTCCCACTCCAACAAAAAGGGATAAATCTGTGCACTGACTCCTAATACAAGAAAGAAGATAGTGGTGGGATCTGCTCTCAAATAAGTGCTTTGTTTGAAGCTTGTCCGGTGATCAGAAGGAAATTTTGGACCATTGTATAACTTCACCCATTTCTTTACTACCTGCAACTTTGCCTGTTACAGTTGATATATATTTTTTTGTAAATTGGTTATTTTCCTCTATAAATTAAAGAAAATCAGAATTACTATGAGAAAAATGAGACTTTTTCAGGAATACATTTAAAAACCAAACAACTTTAGACGAGAATATGTGCAAGAAAGGCAATAGCTGAACTTTAGTTCCAGAAGCCAGGGTTACACATTTTCAGTGGGTAGCAGTGTAGCATTAGTGTTGCATTTAGGCTGCAGCCAGTTTACACAGTGTCATAACCTTGTACTATTGATCTGATGAATCGTGGTACCTTACTTCATGAAATAACTTGCTTGTAATTCACACCTGTAAGTAGCCAGATACACAACAAGGGATTTTTTTTCTGGAGTAAAATTTCCAGTAGTGAAGCTGTGCTTACATAAGAATTAAGAAACAGAAGATCTGGGAATTTGTGTTGTACTGTGTTGGCTGCCCTGATCTTGTTTAGCAGGAGCAGGGACAATCTTTTTTCTTTTCTGAATCTCTGGCATTGCATGTACAATATAAAATATTTTAATTAACAGTATTTTCTGCAGTCCTGTCTTGTCTAAAAGTGTAATGGATTGAGTTTTGTTGGAAACTACTTCTTCATTGAGATGAACATGAAAATGGCATGTGATTAATTAAAATAAAGGTAGCAATGCAGAAATTTTGTGATGGCAGAGAAAAAAAAATTACCAAGTGAAAAAAATTCACTAGCTTTCAAACAAAAATAAAAATCTGAATTTTTATTCCAGAGCTTATCCCTTAGCAAAATTTTGTATCTGAGAGAAAATGTTTTTTATGCCAGCAGCAGCAACAAGCTTAAGTCACATATGGTATTAAACATTTGATATTAAATCTGGGAAGATTTAGCTCATAGTCACAAAAATACTTTTATATACTTTATAAGAGGTGCAATCTAATAGTCAGTATGGCTGCTCAATATCTGAGATATGTGTTTGTGTAGTGTATTTTCTAGTAGCAAAGCAGCACTCAAAGTTATTTTGAACATCAACAAAACTGAATTACCCAGAACATGTTTTTGTAAAAATTGTATCTTTAATAGTATAAAATGATCAGTATAATTGTCAACACTCTGTTGATAATTATAAACACACAAACTGTAGGGATACAGTTTATTTAGATTCAATGTATTGTACTTCACTGCATGTGATACCTAACTGGCAATATTCCAGTGTATATTTTCAGGAGCAAATATTCTGAGTTCCAGCTTCTATGTTGGCACACTGACCTGGACTTCTGCTAGCCATCCATCACAACTGGCACCTGCTGTATGGCTGTACATAGCAATCTCAGTGGGTTTGAGAGCTGGATATCAGGAATTAGCAGGGGATCAATCTGAAAGGCTGTGGTTTTAAAGGTTTAATGAATCACAGAACAAAAAGGGTTACTTGGACAGTATATTTTTTAAAAGACATTGCACATGTCATGTGCAATAGACCAAGTTTAACTTTTTTATCATAGAAATTTTTTTCTTAATAATATTCTCTGCAATGGTTTCCCTCTTTTAAGTCAGTTGGGATCTGTTGAGATGAATTATCTCTCTATTCTGAGCTGGCAGTGACTGAAGGCACAGAACTTCAGGAAACCTGGAAAGGTTTTGCTTTCTAGATGTTCCGTCTAAGAAAAAGATGAAGAACATTTATCATGACACAAGTGTTTTAACATTGTTTTCAGTTCAGCAGATTGAAAAATGCAGGAATCTTTCTGCTGTGAATGAATTAGATCCCATTTGTGGGAACAGATGGATCACCATATTTTAATCTGTTATGTTTAATCTCATGCTTGTGAGATTTACATTGTACCTCAGAGCTCTAGAGAAAAGCAAGATCTCATTTTCCAAATAATCTACATAAAATGGATAAAGCTTGAGGTTTCTTAATCTATGATGCTACAGAGGTTGCTTGGTTTGCTTATAAACTTAATAATATACATGTTCCTAAGCTTTTTGTCTCTATTTCACTAGTTCAAATGTAGTTGAATTTTAGGGCTGGTATGTAGTGACGGAATATTTTTCTCAGTCTGATAGACGTTGATTTGTTTCAGGCTATTTCCTTGCAGGCAAACTGTAAACCATTACAAACGGCACTAAATTTCTGTCCCTTTCAAACAAGAAGTGTGCCAGGAGAACAAGTAAAAGGTGGATATGTGATTTACATCAAAAAGAGGGAGATTAAAACTAACCTCGTGGGGTAGGGACAATAGTACAGTCTGAGTTCTGCCGCTGTAAACCTCTCCTACAAAGCTCAGCAAGCACTTTGGGAATTAACAATTTTGCATTTGAGGTGATGCAGAAACAGCCTTTGGTACTAGAGCACCTGGTCCTGTGGCCTAGGCTCCAAAATCAGCCAGGCTGTACTTTTGTGCTGGAAAGTACAAAGTAGATTAGAATGGATATTCAGACAACCTGCTGAGAATTTGTTCTAGCAAAAAATGATGTCACCAGTGAGGATTTACCGCCTAGGTAGAAACTGTGCTGTGCCTGCTTCCCTTCTGTAGCCAAGCTGCAGTCAGATTCTTCTCTGCAGCACATCCTCAGCAGCAGGTATGGAAAGCACCTGGTTAAACTTGCAGCCTGACACTTAAGGCACACTTAGGGAAATTGTTATGGTTATATTGGTTTGAAAGGTCCACCAGACACACCCAACACATGAAAGAAAGGTAGAGCCTGAATTGATTTAAAACAAAGGAAGCATCCTCCCCTTGGTGTTGAAGAAGAGAGCTCTAGTT
The DNA here is from genome assembly GCA_013399225.1 of Rhipidura dahli. Lineage (NCBI taxonomy): Eukaryota > Metazoa > Chordata > Aves > Passeriformes > Rhipiduridae > Rhipidura > Rhipidura dahli. The sequence goes on along the minus strand of VXAC01002371.1, from coordinate 983,595 downwards.
ATGTCCTTTCAAAGCAAGTCTCAGAGCTAAGAACTACTTGAAGGCAAAGAGCACTGGTTTTCAGTCCTGAGTAAGTCACCTGAGGTCCATCAGAGCAAGCTGAATTATTAGAATTACTTTTGGCAATAAAATTCTATTTGATCAGTGTTCATACTGCTATTTTAAAGGCATCCAAGTCCCCTTGTTCCCTCAAGACTGGTGCAGAGTGTGAGCTTGGTGGGGATGGTCATTTTGCTGTTTAACAATGATATCCCTAAGTTCTCCTTCCGTGTGTCCCTAAATGTTTTGTTTTTTGATGCACTTCTGAATGGATGATTCTGGATTCCAGGACTTTGGGGGAATCACGGTGCTTCACTTATTGCCTTTTCTCTCACTGTGCTGGGTCCATCACTGGTATGGCCTGTGGTCAGGTTTCCTGAGCATGTGAGCTAAGTGGGTTTCTAGATGGGGGTTCTGTGATTTAACCCTCCTCTCTGATATAGATGTATGTTTCCTGGACACAAGGTGGCCCATGACAAAACATGCCCAGGTAATCAGTCATACAAATTTGAAGTCCGCGTTTTCAGCTGCAAAAATACAGTCCTGCAATGCCATAGTATCATACCCCTTATTAGTGTTTGTTTTATTCCACCTTTATTTTGAAGAACTTTTTTTTAGGACATATCTGTCGTTCAGCACAAAAAGGCCAGAAAATCAAGCGGTTCAAAGGTTCTTTTTTTGGTCCTTCTTTGTATCTAATATCTATTTCTCCTCAACAGGTGATTTGTATATTGGAGGAGTGGCCAAAGAAATGTTTAAATCCTTGCCCAAGCTGGTGCATGCAAAGGAGGGATTCCAAGGCTGCCTTGCATCAGTTGACTTGAATGGGCGGCTCCCTGATCTCATCTCAGATGCTCTCTTCTGCAATGGGCAAATAGAAAGAGGATGTGAAGGTATTAAATATGCTGGTTTTATATATATATATACATATACATACATATATATATATATATAGCTCATATTCGAAGTTCTGTGCGAATCCTGCAGCGTTACGTTGATATTTACACCCCATACATCAAGAGACTAAATTTTACCTGCTTCTAATTGATCTTGCTTGACCCTTTCTTACATAAAGGCTGCATTTTTTAGTATTATGGAGATCAGCATGTGCATGCCCTAAAGCACAGAGATCGATCTGAGAACATGAGTTAACTTCAGAATGTTAAGTGCAGGTTCCTCACTTCTCCAGTGGCAAGATTTTTTTTTTTTTGTTTTTTTTTGGATGTGTTTTGTTTCCTTCTGATGTATTTTAATTAATGGTAACAACAGTTACAATTAACTTCAATGAAGTTCTTTATATCTTCATAGCACTTAAGCATCAGTTAATGCTGAAACATTAGCTAAGTAATTTCAATCTTAAAGCAGACATTTTGAGTTGCTTGATTCAAGGCTAATTTATGAAACTTTTTAATACCAATCTTCTATATTTTTTGCTCACCCCAGAGATTAGTATTGACATGAACCTTTCTATCTGAAATCAGTAGCAGACAAATATGTTTTATCTCACAATTTTATGTCTTTATTGACTCCCCTGGAATACCATGAAATTTAAGTGAGGACAGAATTAGAAGAGATGTATTTCTAACAGGGGTGTCAATCTCTAGCTATTCATTTAGGGGTGTCAATCTCTAGCTATTTTTCCAGCTGTCATTTGATCCCACGTTATTTTTACTATGGTTTATGGAATGATTTGAATACATTTTCTGTCCCTGAATATCTAATTTAGTCACATAATTCTGGATTATGTGTTTACGTTCAGTTTTATGTGTTCTCCCTTCTCTCAAGTGCCATCCTTCTCTGGACAGAAAAATGTGCAAATGACATTATAAAATCAATTCCAGGTTGGAATCTTAATGCTTTTGATATCAAGTTTGTTAAGTATGCAAATTGACACTGTAAAAATCCAAGGAGAGCTGGGGGGTTCCTCAAGTTTCACGAGATAAAGCTTCCTGGTGGATAAATTCTGTCTCCTCTTTTGTTGTGCCTACAGCAACTTGGACAGGTGGAGCTTTTTTGTTCTTTACCTCTTACTCTTAGTTAGCAATGTGAGTTCTGTTGTTAGTACATGGAAACAGACACTAAAGCTACAGAAAAATATAAGATGGGAATTTTGCATATTTCTTTCAGGAGTTCAAAAATATGCATAAATTAGTTTTCCACTGAGTTTAGAAAATTAGATTCTGCTTCCTGAATGGTTTTAGCAATTCCATCCCTGCACCATCCCATCAGAGAGTCAAAGTATGCCTTAATTCCATTATGCATTTCATAGCTTCTTTTGAAATGATGTAATTTCCTAAATGAATTTTATGTACTTCAAAGAAATATTGCCATAGGCCTGGTGTGTGAGCTCACCTTTTAAACCACTGGCCCAACTCAGCTATCGGTGAATTTAATAAAGCTACCAACAATTTAATAAAGGCCATAAAACTGTTGTCCTTTTTGGTAGAGAGTTTTTTCCAGCACCAAAAGCACCTGACACAACAAACTGGTCAAAGCAGATGTGCTGCCTGGCTCCCAGAGAACTGCCTCCTCAAAAATCTTCTGCCCTCAGATGGAAATCTAGCAGCACAGAGCGAAATATCCCCTTCCAACCTTTCTGCTTAACCTTGCAAGTTATCTCTTCATCTCACTTGTTTACTTCCAGTCCTCATGTCTGACCCATCTGTCAGTCTTTTGTTGCAGACCATGAATCAGGTGTCCAAAAAAGTGTTCTGCCACCTAAAATATGATGTAGGTCACTTGTGAATTTAGGTGCCTCCTAAAATCCCATGCATGCCTCAAGCTGCTCCTACCTCTGCTGCTGTGTCCAGCCAGGACTGTCTCCATCCTTAGCTGAAAGTTCTGCACCAATCTCACCCTGCAATGGGATGTGTGAGCCCTGCAAGTCCCCTGAGACATCAGGTCCAAAGAGCTCAGGACACAGCAGCAGAAGCAATTTCAGAAGTGTTGGTCACCTCCACTCTCAATCCCAAAGAGAGCTGGTATGTGTCCTGTGCTGAAACATCAGGTTGCTGGAAACTCTGTCCTGAGAAGTGAGGCACTTGAATTCTTACATTTGTAGTTTTTCTGATTTATGGGACTGAATTCCCCAACTTTCACGTATATTTTGAAAAAAAAAATGCTCTTTTCTCTCTTCCGTCAACTGTGAAGCCATATTATACTACTAATTAATTAATTTTATCTGTTAGATTTTGCACTTTCAATATTCATATTTCTCAATAATTTGACAACTATGAGTGCATGAAACATTTTTTGTAAGCCCACCCATGGGGCTGCTGTGCCAAGTTGGAAGGTTTGCATTTTGAAGCTTCAAGAGAGATAATCTCTATCACTGAACATGAAACATAATTTACATTCGGCTCAATCCACCTTGTTGACAAATTTTCAATGACTAGAACAGATAGAAACTAACAGCTAGAAAGATAAATATGCTGACTAGCTCTTTGAATTGTTAATGGCAAACCCCAAAGCCAGGTTGTGTCAACACTGTTTTTTTCCTCTAGATAAATCAATTGTACTTCCTTTTCCCACTTAAAATAAAGTATGATAAAAACATTGTTTTTATACAGTTAGAAGAAAAATGCACTGTGTGTACATGTGCATATAAAATGTAATTTGAGTGTTATATGAACTGCATGGAAAATGTCACAGTATTAACATACATGAAGGTTCTTTGTGGTAAGATAAGACATTTGTTTTTATAATGTATTGTAAAACATCTATGGGTCAGTTTATAATGCTTTTTGTGATACATATAATATGTAAACCCTCACATAGGACAAATGTAAAGGAGATCACAAATCCAGTCAATTAAAAAGTCTGCAGTGAAGACTGAATAAATTAGGGTATTTTAAAAATATAATATGAAAAAAAGAAAAAGTGCTAGAGAAGGATGCATTACAATATTTTTACTAAATAACTTTGTTCTTCAATATCTAAATATATATATATAGGAAAAGATTAATTCTTATGGTAAATATCATAGTATTTACCACCATTAAACAGTCCTCTTCTTTGGGGGGAAAAATATCCTACTTTTGCTAAAAGAAATTCTTAAATGCAAGCTAGTCTTCATGGCAATTTTAGAATAATGACTAACATAGATAAGCCAAAAGTGCTAAGAATCAAACTGATACAAAGAAAAATACCTCACTTTAGCAAGATTTTTATCTGAATTTTTTTCTAAATAGGTGTTTTCACATGCACTTCCCAATGTGCCTGTAGGGTCCTGCAGTTTGTGTATTTTCAAGTCCTTGTGACTTTTGCTCTACTTTTGCAAAGATGAGGGAATTCAACATTGCATAACTAAAGTGTAAATAAATCCAAGAATATATAACATTTAAACACCTACAGATATTTTCACTTCAGCTTTGTAAAGTTTCCGAGTAGCAGAATCTGGTAAGAAAAAAATGTGTCTTGTCAGCTATGGGATTCTGTCATTATAATCCTCTGCTCAAGAAAGGGTGATGTAATGCCCAAATGTTTAAACTTCTGGGCTCAGAACTCCAAAGAAAAGGAAATCACTATTTAATGTCTGCCTGCTGCAGTCAGTTATAGGTGGTGGTGGCATCATCATTATTATTATTATTATTGTTATTGTTATTGTTATTATAACAGGAGAAAATTGAGGAGTTAATAATTTTACAAGACAGGGATGCAGTGCACCCTGCCCTTCCTCTCAGTCACTTTGGTGACTGTTCCAAGCCCTGATTCAGGGACTGAGCTGTGCCTCATTTAAAGGAAGAGGTCATTGAGCTGATTTAAATCATATTAATATGGATTTTTTTTTAAAGTACTGGCAAATCAAAAGAAAATCCCACACTGAGATATTTGAAGAAGGTCTAATGGAAAAGGAGGGTTACGAGGATTTCCTTCTAGGGTGTGATTTTTAATTTATTTATGTAATCTTTGGACCAGCTTTGCCCTGTCATCAATGACTGGCATTGGGAGTTTCAAATGGATTTTGATTTGTTTCCTCCAAAGCAATCTGGGACAATTTTATAATTTTTTCCTTGGAGTGTCAAGAGTTAGTGTGAAATGTGTGTGTGAGCTCATAGTAAACTGTGGTTCACGGTCTGCATTTCAGTCTTCATTCACCAGTCACAGAGAAAGGCCTGGAAAAAAGACAGACCACAGAGGATGATGGTGCTAATTATTCTTGAATTCAGTGTACCTGAACGTGACAAAGGGCTAGTCAGGATTCAGCCATGCATTTACTCTGTTAATGCATTCATAGCTATCCAAGAAAGAAAAGAAACCCCACTTTTAATTTTCCTCCATTACATGTCATCAGCTCAATTAACCACTATATTTCTAGTAAAATACTGGCAAATGACTGCTTTCTTATTTTGGCTTGCCTGAAGATTTATGGCTATTAGCATTAATTTGTTTGCATTATATGGCATTTCTTTCTCTCTTTAACAGCAGCATGCACTTTATTCTGACTGGTTTTTTTCTGTGTTTGCTGCCATTTCAATATTGCTTACTAACATTTACTATATTTTGCTTTTTTATTTTGCTGACAAAGTTGCATTGATGAAAGCTGATTTGCAAGGTAGATAGCCCTGTGTGTATTAAACAAGACTGAAACCCCCAATGCACAGTTGGATTTCTGCAGTAAATGCTCTGTACATTTCAGAACTAAAGTGTGATATTTTGTTGCTGATTTTGTCTTTCACACTTCTAAAACAATGGGCTAAACGAACCTTCATTTTCCAGCATTGCTTGCATAAAGGCTTTCAGTCTTGAATATGTTTGTATAGTGATTGCTTTAGTGCTTTGATCATTCCTTTTTGAAATTTCTTTATATTTCAGTAGTCTAGTTATGATTCCCTAGAAATAGAGTAGCTTTGTTTTTCATGTGTATGTCACATTTTGGCATGCCAGTTCATTAGTAGTCTGATTTTTTGCATTTCCCCTTTAAAAAGGAACCTGCATGGGATCCCTAAAGCATGTGAATCAGTTCTTGTCAACATTCCTGCCAAAGAATCCCAAACTGCCCTGAATTTCAGACCTAAATAATTTAAAATAATTTATGGGATTAAAATAACTGTAATAGTGTAGCTTCATTTTATTAGTTCTTAAAACTTGTTTCATTTTTCTATTTCATTATCCAGTCTTTCATATCCCAGGGTTTTGATTCCTGTGGCATCTGGCTTTGCTGTTTGAAATGTATTTACAGGAAGAAATAATGAAGTTTTTAGACAATGTTTAGCCAGTTAATGGTCTGACACAAGATTAACAAATACCTGAAAACAAAGTTAACATTCCCACTGTACCTGGAATAATTCTGCTTCCGTTTTGTGAATTCTCATGTGTTTGACATACCAATCTTACAGCTAAAGCAAAAACTCCCCCTTTTAATGTTACATGCTGCTCCAAAACCAGCAAGTTTATGTGCGTTTGACTTGGTAACTCTTTGCTCATTTGATTTGAGATGTTGGCAACTACTCGATGTGACCTGCTGAGAAGTACCTTTCTTTGGAAGACGAAGTGCAAGTCCTTTTTTGTGTGTTCTCATTAGGCCCCAGCACGACGTGCCAAGAGGATTCCTGTGCAAACCAGGGCGTGTGCTTACAGCAGTGGGATGGATTCAGTTGTGACTGTAGCATGACCTCCTTTAGTGGACCTTTATGCAATGACCGTAAGTACACGACAAAATGTCCCTCTGAACACCTGAGAACTCCAAGGCAATATCTGAAGCAAGTGCCTGAGGCTTTATGTTGTTTTAATATTAGATATTTAACTGGACTGCTAAACCCTGTGAAAATCTGTAAGGTTTGTGGTAAGAGCAAAGAGTATACTTTACAAATTTTGGACAACATGCAGTATCACACATGAGCAGAACTTGATTTTGTTACACTTGATTCCAAGTCTAATATACTGATGGTTACCTGTCTGATGTAGTCCCTTTCCTGCATAAATATTACGAATGGATTTTTTTTTTCCTGATTGAAAACACGTTTTACATTTTGTTATCTTAATGTAGCACTATCACAAGGGCTATAATTACTGTGAAACAGTTGAGAAGGCTTATTATCTCCCTTTGTGGATTTCTTTAGGTGACACACTAAACATGCCAATAATAAAAGCATGCTGAGTATTTTAGTTCTTTTAGATTTCATCTGAATAACACACAGCAACCATCTGGTCTTTCAGGAAAAGCTTAAATATGTCAAAAATAAGGGTCCTGATTCACCAGCTTCACAATGTAGTTTTATTCCAATCTAACCTTATTGATCTAAATAGAATTATGCAGAAGTGATGGTGGAATAATAATGGAAGAGCCCTAATATTCCACAGTAAATTATAAAAGTGAGCTACTGAGTTTTGGTTTTAATTCATCACATTTGTAATATCCAATGTTGCATATTTTTCTACCCATAAGAAGACAGAATTTCCTTAAGGTTAAGCATTTTTATTCCTATTTGTATACATTTATCTGAAAGAATGATTGATGATAGAAAGTGTTGTATAACTTTCAAGTCAGGCATTTTGGATTTCTCTGTCTTGTTCTGGTTCTCCACTCTACAGCAAGGTGTGCCATCTTGGAGAAACCCTAAAGCAGCAGAATATTTATAATCTGAAAATCTTTTGGCTCAAATAGTATTTATCACAAGGCTAGGAAATTAACTGTAGGTAAAAGCTAATAATTTATTCCCATGAAAGTTACATCGTTTGAAAACTAGGGACAGACAAAAGGACTCATTGTGCTTCTATGAAGTTGCTCTCATGGTAGAAATGAAATGTGGTATCGAAAAACTTTCAATGATTTGAGCAAAGGTTTGGGTTTACTTTATGTATATGAGTTTGCACTTCTCAGCAAGGTACATGTTTAGTCATATTGCTAAACATACTTCTTTAAGAGTTTTGTCCCCCTATCTGCTACAAGAGAATAATGTTTCTGTTTTGCTTTTGAGTTGTTATTTCTGTTTTGCTATCTTTTGAATTGTTTCAAAAGTAACTAAAACCTATGAATAGGAAACTGCAGATATCTCACAAGGAAAATCTCTGTTTATAAGTGGTTTTGTAGTAATTGTTGTGCGGACCTGGAATATCCTTTGAAGTATTTCTTCAAGTGACAGCTAATGCATAAATTTGGCAAATTGATGAGCTTACTTAAGAAAGATATTTACCAGTCTGTGAATGCTCATTTACATAGTAACATCATGGACTACATTGCACACAATTGAGATATTTCACAATATGCTATTTCTGATGATAGTAAAGGAGTCCTTTCAGTAGATGGGTGCTAAAAATACAGACTTTATTCCCAGACAAATTTTTTCTGCAATTTTTTTTTTTTAATCACAAACATGAAATATAAATTTATTCTCAATATGGATGTTTTGCAATAGAATGCAGTAAGTAGAATACATTTGGTTTCTGCTTTATCTTGCCTCCTGAGATTAGTTAAGATACCAAAAAAATCTGCAAAGCACATCTAACAAGAAAGAATTTTCATAATGGTAAATATGCTGGAAAGGAGGAAAAATGATGTTGTCAGTGTCATCTGCATGCTCCGAGCCTGCTCTCTACTCTGCTCTCTCTGTTTTGGGGAATGGCATAATGGGAAGAAAAATGATGAAATGCTACTAAAGCTTTTGAAAAGTGGCACAGGCTGCACACCACAGACTAAACTTCGCAGCACTGAAATAAGACAAATTCCCTTCATGTGAGGAAAGATTATCTCAGCAACAGGTGTGGAATAGCACCTGCTTGTTGGGGAAAATGCACCCCGTTCAGGAAGGATGTAGGCACGTTCCTGAGCATGTTTCCATTGCAGATTGTGCGTGGAGCAGTGCTGGTTGACAGAAGCTCAAATTTAGCCCAGTAGTGTTATTCAGGCAGGCCCTTGGCTCACTTTACTGGTGAATATACTGCTTTATATAAAATGGAATCCTCAAGAGGTCAAAATCTCATAGACAGATTTTTTTGTTTCAAACCCCAAAATTGACCACTTAAAAATAAGTGTCAGTGATAATAAGAGAAACAGTTAAAAGTACTTGGTTTACAGTCTTGGTGAGGGGAGGACAGGACTGTCCCATGCTGGGTAAGGCCAGCTCCATCAGGCCCATCACAGGGCACAGCTGGGTCCTTCAGCCAAGCTGGTGGTTTCTCTGTGAAAACACAAAGTATGCCATTCTTGCCAAAATGCTGGAGAGATGAAGGGGGAGGGAAGAAAATGTGAGAAATAGCAGAGGGAATAGTCAGAGAAGACAGAGTGTGTGTTAAGCTGCATGAGTGTTTCACCCTCAGCCAGCTTGAACCCACCACACCTTGCCTCTGGTTTGTTCCACAAGTTCTTAGGGGATATATCTGAGCAGAAATTTCAGTGGTAAAGGTGCCAGGGTAAGAAGGGACCTGTCCAACCCCTCTGTTCAGAGTAGAGTCAGATACCAGCCTGTTATCTGGGTCATCCTCTCCAAAGATGAAGGCTCCATAACCAGTCTGGGAAACTTGTGACAGTGCTCATTCACCCTCACAGAACAAATATTTTTCCAAAGTTTAAATGATATTTCATATATTTCAGCTTGTGCCTATTGCCTCTTGTTCTGTCACTGGGCACTACTAAGAACAATCTGTCCTCTCTACCTCACATATATTAGGTATTTTAACACAGTGATGGATCCCCACTGAGCCTTCTCCTGGCTGAACAATCCTTGCTCCCTCAGCCTGTCTTCATAGGAGAGAACCCTAGATGGCCTTTGTGACCCTTTGCTGGGCTTATTCCTGTGTTCTCATGTGGTTCTTGCACTGGGGAGCTCAGCACATGGGGACAGTGCTCCAGGTGCATCTCAGCAGTGCTGAGTAGAGTGGAAGGATCACATCTCTCAACCTTTCCGCAACATTTTACCAACAACAACCAATATTGGTCTTTTTTTTGCCAGAAGAGCACATTGCTGACCCATGTGCAACTTGTTGACTATCAGGATGCCCAGATCCCTCTCTGCCAAGCTGCTTTCCAGCTGGTCAGGCCCCAGCTTGTCCTGATGTGAGGGTTAATTCCTTCCCAGGTGCAGGATTTGGCATTTTTTTAGGAGGTTCTTGTCAGTCCACTTCTCCAGCTTGTCAGCATCCCTCTGAATGGCATCACACGCATCTGGTCGATCAACCACTCCTCCCAGCTTTGAATCATCTGCAATTTGCATAAATGTGCACAAATTACCTTGCTGCATTCAAGCTGATACTTTCAATGTGTTTCCCATAGTAACCCCAGAGCACGAAGATCTGACATGCACTGTTCCTGGGCTTTATGGTGAAAATGCTTCACGTGTATCGTTTTTGTCTTAAATTTCCAAAACAGAGAGTGTGGAGACAAAAATGAAAGAAATTTGTTCTTGGAAATTGTTATAGTGTATTCCATTAATACACTGTGCAAGATGTTTCTTTAATTTTTGTGATAACAGCAAATTATTACTTCTGTGCTGTCCAGTGTATTATTGGAGCTGGAAATGAAAATGAAGGTTTTTTTAAAAATGTTCTCTCAAAATAAGCACCATGTGAGGCAGATTTTTTTTCTTTCCTAGTCCAAGGGTGTCCTCTGTGTTTCTGCTAGGGAAGAAGGAGAAATTTAGGGAATTCACTACTGTGGAAATAGACCTGGGCCAACTAAGTGTAAGGCTATAGTTTTACAGTTGTAGTCAGAAACACCCATCACACCACTTTTTCTTGGCTGCAAATCTCAGTGGTCCCCTCCAGTGAAGTGCCTGCAGACCTGAAGCCTCTGTGGTGGTAGAGATGGGAACTTTCAGCATGCTGCAGTTTCCTGTCTGCTGGAAAATAAACAAGGCAGGAGAAATATTGACCCCAGGATGCTATCCAACTTATCATTTTTTTGTTTTGATGTGATCTGACACTTAGAGATTCGGGGCACCAATGCTCCTTAGATGTGATAGACAGAAGTGTTACACTGATTGGTGTAAAATAGACTAGTAGTGGTTGTTCCCACAAATAGTATCATAAAAAAGCTGTACTAAAAGGACAGTTAATGGCTGTTCTTACAAATGGATGCATCTCCTTTGAGAAAACACATCATCAACATAGTAACCATATCTAACAGCAGGTTCTGCAGAGAAAACTATTCCTCCCAGGGAATTCATCTTTTTTTTTTTTTTTTTTTTAATAAGAATAGGGTTGAAAATGACTCTGGCACAGCAAAACAAATCTATAAGAGATTATCTGCTTTCTATAGGTTTGCATCGGTTTTTACTCAGGCAGTCTCTAAGTAGAGCCATATTAGTGAATGTAATGGCACGTTTGTGGAAACAAATACTGCTATTATGGCATGGAAAATAGCAGACATAATAACATTATCACATTGCATTAGTATAGAAGTGTTCTGTGCCAAATTACAGGGCAGCTTCAACGCTGTGTGTTACCATAAAGGAATAATGTATCGGCGTTGTACTCGCAGTGGTATAACTAACACTGTTCAACACTTCCACTAAAATCCAGTTCTGAAGGGGTTAGTGCTTCACCATGCAGTCTCTCCTGGCTAGCAACTCAACATTCTCAACTACTGTGAGTATAAAACACTTTTAAGAAGTTCTTCTGTTTTAATTTTAGTCTTTATCACGAAAAATCCAAAAGTCCTAATTTAAATGGAGAACTGTGTCAGTATTACAAACACAGCTTTGCATAAAACATGTTTGATTTTTTTGAAATTTTGTTTGCATTACATAGATACTGCCTTTCAGCTAAGACTTTACCTGTCCTTGCCAGATTAAATTTCAAGTGGATCTTGGCTTTCATAATCCCCTTTCTGCATTGGGGGCTGAAACATGTATGTTTCCAGAAAAATAAAACCTAATTATTTCATACTGAAGACACTGAACAGTGGGTATTTCTGACTGTTGCTGAAGATATTATAAACAAAGCACTGTAAAAATACATTAGTTAAAGTTTATGAGATATTTGGATATTAGAGTGTTTGACATGATAAAAATTTCAGAAGGAACTGAATTCTCTCTTCACTGTAGTGTTTGGAGTATGTATTAAGTAATGCTGAGGGACAATTTGAACCAAAAAATTTCGAAATAATGGGTCAGCATTCAGTATCAAATTAGTGATTTTGTAAACACCAGCCACCTTCCCTGCAGAATTCAGATCAAAACAGGCACATTCTGACACTAAATGAGACATAATAAAGGTCTGTTCTAACATAAACAGGTCTTATGCTTTGGGAACGTGTAATTAGTGAGTATGTAATAGCCCAGACCTGAGGCAGGTAATTCAATATTGTGCACAAGTGCAGATATGGATATCCTGAGGCTTGCACTGCTTAATGCTTTGCATGTGTACATACACACTTGAAAAAATCACACATTATATTTATAGTGTATAAAAGTTGGAGTGTTTATTATTTTCTCTTATATTTGCCACTGACTTTTTACGGTTTCCTGAACTCTTGTATGGTGTTGAGAATTTGGTAGTCGTTCTCCTCTCATAATGTCTTCCTTCTCCTGGACTGCAAACAAGGGGGATACTCACTTTGTATTATCAGTCCACTAGAACACAAAGGATGGATTTAAATGATTTTTCTGCATAGATTTCCTTCACATTTATTAATTGATTTAACTGTTATAGATTGTGCATCTTTTGGACCTTTTGACATCTAGAATGTAAGATCAGTCTTAAAACTACTTTTGTGAGCAGGATACATGCAAAATAAAGAAGCCTAATTAATCCACTGGACAAAAGTTGAACTAACCATAATATCCACTCTCAGTAGTACTTTCCAAAATAATATTACATATTTCTGGCAAAGACTTTGTGGTTGCAAGCTACCAATAAACATATAACCTGCTGTTAAGAAAAGGGATAGGAAATTCCTCAAGTGTACTTTAAAACACATTTGATTTTCATCTCCAGTAGCTGAGAATGAAAAAGATTTGTCCCTGATAGCATACCAGTCTAAATACTTCATATGATTATTTTGCCGCCGAGACTCACTTTACACATGAGAAATAAAGATAGCTGCGCACAAAATTACAATGCAGGGCAAGATGGTGGAATGAACTAATTGAAGAAATCTCAATTTGTTCAGCTTATCTTTTCTGTTATCTCTCTACAATGAATATCTGGAATTTCTGATGACAAATATCAGTGGCCTAATTTGTATAAAATTCAAGTGAAGTAGGACTTTACACACATCTTGAAAATGCAGAGAAGGTGAGGTGTTGAGAATTACAAAGGCTGTAAAAAGAGCAAGGAAACTGTTGCCTGTGGCTGTCAACAAAGGTTATTTATTTTTTGTTGTTTTTATGGGAAACCTAATCAGGATGGACTTCACCTGGGATTGGCAGGTCCCTGTGATGTTATATGGTAGCTCATGGTGCTTCAGGAAGAACTATGGAGTTGATGTAAAGATGGCAACATTTTTTTCAAATTTTTATTGTCCCAACTCTGTTAGGCTTTTTTCTTCTCTCTTTTATGTGGATTTTGCTGTATCTAAATTTAGAAGCATGTAAATTTTAGCTTTTTGCTACGATATATCAGTCTATTAATTATGTAAGTGAACAGGCATGGTTTTCTTGACAGTTAGAAAACAGGTTTAAGAATTTTTTTCTTGTTTACATCCAAATTCTGGAGTGGTCAGTTAGATGAGCTATGCATTCCTAAAATAGGTCAGCAATTTCCATTTTCTTAAATATATTGCAAACTGTACCTTTAAAAAATGAAAATAGTAGCAAGTTGTTTGGCAGTTACTGTAGAAGCTCTTTCATGAAAGAATATTTCTAGCAAAGAGTAAAGTATTATGTGGGATACTTGATACAGAAAAAGCCAAAAAAGAACTTTCAAGGTAGCAAAAATATACTGGTATAGTTGTGCTTGTAGCTCAGACAGAAGCAATTATGCAACATTTCTGGCCTACTCAGAGATACTTTTTATTTCACAATATAAGAAATGGAACACAGTGTCAGAAAATTGCAAGCTTCTCTCTGCCTCTGGAGGAATCAAGGGAGTAATTAAATTGGATTTTGGTATGTCAATAATATCTTTCTCTTATTAATGGCATAATAATTTTGTAAATCAAATCCTAGAAGTGTTTCCAGTGTCATAAAGGTGAAAATGATTAAGGGTTAATTAAATATATTCTCATGGAACTAAAATTGTTCTGTTGGGTATCGTTAGATTCCTTTCTCTAGAACTTTCAATTATTACAATTTAATGGCATATTATGTACAGTTCAGACCTGAAATTTGTGTAGCCAAAAGCTATTCACAATAATAAGCATACTGGATGAATGCAGTTCAGTTATTCCTTCTCACAAATTTCTCTGAACATCCCAACAATATCATATATAAAAATCAATTTTAGGTAGCTGGTCATTTGCTGAGCTAGATTAATCATTATACATGGCACAGCTGGAAGAGAAGTTTTAATTCTGTAATGGTGTCAGTCATTCATCTCCAACAAACCCCCAAAAACGGCAATGAGTAAGTGCTACCTGTTTTAGTTTATGACAGCTGCAAGGGTCACAAATGGTAGGAAAGAAAAGAAAATCTTAGCAGAGTCATCTATAACCCATAGCATGAAAATAGCTCAAAGTGTGTATGGAGAGTTTGGTAATGTATGTCTATTTTATGTGCGAGGTATTTAAGCACAATGGCACAATGGTGCTTTGGAAAGATAAAATTACTCAGTTTTTCTGAAGTGTCTACAACAGAACTGGGGTTGCTAAGGCAACCTGTTCTTCCTCAGCATGTGCTCTGGCTTGACAGCTACATTGGTGGGTTAGATTCAAAGTGGCTCCACACGTATGAGGCATTCCTGTGCTCATTGAAAAACAAGATTTTGTCGGTCTCTTGACACAGTCTTCTGTGTGTTAATTTTTGCCAGATCCTGCAGAAGATTAAGGCAAAGAGAACCTTTCTGTTAAAAGCAGAATAAAGAAAATGCCCGGAATCTGATATAGGTAAATTGAGGTATTTCGGAGTCCAAATTAAAGGCACAGAGAAGGATGCATTACACAGACATTTTTGCAATGGACATTGGAGAATGGACATTGCACCTGTTTGGGCCACTTTGGGCCTGCCACTCCACTTGCCCAGCAGTTATTCTAAATGAAATATCCATACTTTTCTTAGCACACACATATATATATATAAGGGTGCTTATTCTCTCAATGTTACCTGCAATGTTTAAGATCCTTCAGTATTTCCTTTTAACTGAGGCTTATGAATCTAGTGTACTTGAATTCCTTGTGATCTTGAATGTTGTGCTTGGAATTCTTCGTAGCCATTTTCTAATTGAGCAGTCTAGGATATTATGAGAGAAGGTAACAGAGTCAGTAATAAGGGTATGAAAAAAATCCTGATGGAAGCAATGCTCCTAGGACTGAAGGAATCTTACAAGGTTTTAGTGTCTGGTTGCTTAATGAAGGCAACTGCAAAATGAAGTCCCAGCCTGGAGAAAACCACTCTCTATTAAAAGCAGTCAATACCCAGGCTGGGTACTGACAGCTAGAACTGTAGAAAAGAGGGTGAAGACCAGCTAAAGCTCATGAAGCTCTTTGGTGCCCACAAGCCCAATTAAAAGGTTGTATTAAGCATGCATGTCAATTTTGTGCTAAATTCTCGAGTAACAATCACGCTGCTAAGCTTTATGTTATCACTCTCCTTAATGAAGCCACACTTTGAATTGAAAGCAGACATATTCAGAAGCACATCATTTCACTGTAAACATCTGCACACTAAAAAACACTTAAAATGTATGATATGCAATATTCAATGTCAAAGTGCATTAATATTTACAGATAACATTTGCAAGTCATCTCAAACTCGGAGTCTGCCTTACCATATAAGGGAGTCCTCACTACAGTAGGTTTTGATGGTTTAAAATTCTCTCCCTTTTAAAGAGCATGAATTTTAAGAAAACTTCTAATCAGGTCAGTGGTCTGATATTTAGACAGGATAAATGCTTTCGACCAGCAAAGTGAAATTCAGTTACAATTTGAATCTCACAGTGCTCTCTGAATTACATGATTCTAGTATGTTAAAATCCAAAGTCATGTAGAGGGTCATGACATTTTCCCTCTCCTTCAAGTACGAAACCCAGTTCTTGAAACTAAACCCAGAAATTTTGAAATTACTTGAAATTCTTTAAACTCCATTTTTTTTTCCCCCCCTTTTTATCCCACATTCTGAACCACCAAAGCTTGTTAGCTTGGCTTTAGTTTGATTGTGGTCATGAATTTTTCCTCTGATCCAGTAGCAAGTGTGGCTCCTCAGCCAAGTTTTGCTTTCATGTTGAGCTCCAGTCTTTCCTGTTGTATTCAGCCTTGTCTTTTTTTCCTGCTAAAAGAATGGGGAAACATTTTAATAGGTTTCCTTTTATAAAACCTGGGGGAAAGTCTTCATAAGAGGAAATATTCAAAATGATAGTATCTCTGTAATTGAAAGCACTACCAGGAATAAATGAAAAATGTTTCTAAATTTGCTGGATCAATAGTGGCATGTCAGATCAAGTGCAGATACTTACAGAACTGAGTAAATTGAATTTCTGTACAACTGACGTCTGAACAGTTTTTAAAATCATAATTTGGGGGCCATGTTACAGAGCAAACATAATCCTATTTCCCCCTTAAATTCTACCCCAAAACTTTTCTCTTTCTTGCCACTACTTGCTACCAACATGTAATACTGGTGATATTTAATTTGAACTACTTAAAGCAGCTTTGCTGGGATGACAGGCAACTTCAAAGAAAGCTTGTGTGACTCCAACAAATGCACAGGGCCAAGAGATGATATTTTCTCTGAAGATTAACCTTTTCCTGTGTATGCTATTGTACACCAGCCAACAGGGAAAAGCTGATTCATCAACCTATAACAACAATGCAGTGTATTGTAGTTTCAGATATGTAGAAAAACTGTTTCTTTTAATTTGAGCATTTCTGCACTGTGTAATTTTTTTGAACTAGTTGGTCAAAAGACAAGTTGTCTAAGGAATTGCTTCAACTTGTTTCTCAGCCCAGTTTTCTAGGAATAATGAAGTCAGGATTAATGTTGTGTTGTAAAAAAATATTGTTGAATTTAAGTACTTTGGAAAATGTCAGTTTTGAAAGTCAAAACAAAAGGTTCTTTACATTTAGGGCAGGAAGTTAATCTTAAGTAGAAACACTTAATTCCCCTAACACCTTTGTAATGTAACCCTACATAGAAGCTCTCTAAGAGTAGGAATTCTGTTCCTTTTATTTTCAGTTTCTATAAACTGTTGGTCCCATGTACCTTCCAAAAGGGGGGTGTTGGTGAAGTGGGATGGCAAAGACATTTTTAAGTCACATCATGTAATTCAGCATCACCAGCACAAGTGTGGTGGCTGTGGGGGGATAAGTTTGGAGCAAATTTTAGACGTATAAACTTCTTAGGCCAGCTCTGCATCCTAAGCCAAGACCTTGGGGAGCTATGTCTTCAACTTGATATGCCAGAAGCAATTAGTATGGGGAGGGGATGCTGGGAACAGGTTAATATTGCTCAGTTTTTGCCATACTAAGTTATTGATGTGTAAATATTGGTGAAGTTGTGCATGAAACAGCTTTGGAAACTGGAAAGCTTAAGCAAGAAGGAGTAAGAGTGTGGGCGTCTGTAGGGAATCATCACCTTGTTTATAGGTGTTAGTAGTTGTACAGCATTAGGTGATAAATTCTGGGTAGATCAGAGCAAAGTTCTGAGTGATCTTAATGTCATAAAGCCTTCCAATTTTAAAGAATAATAGAAAGTGTGGGGAAGAAGCTCCGTAGGATATCTGTACACAAGCCCTTATTTGTGTTTAGCTTTATTTAAACTGAAATATGGACTATTGAGAAGCACCTGTACACTGGCAAACACTATTCCCTTAAGAATATTCTGAAATTAAATTAATATGTAAGTTTATGGGAGTAAAAATGTGAACATGTACAGAATTATAAAAGTGATCTCATATGAAGACAGAAACTTCTAGATTAATATACTCTTGGAGATAATTAAAATTATTCCTTCATATCACTGCTAAGTGATTCTGAATAAATCCTTTTTTCATCACTCTATTGGAATATAATTGCTTTTAAAAAAGAAAAAGAAAAAAAGGGAGTGTGAGAATTTAATCATGGACCAATAACAACATTTTGGAAATTTTTTTCTCAGACTGATATATACAGCACTAACTCTCTTTTCACATTAAATGCCTTCTTAATGTGAGATTCTTAGTGGAGTTTCTGGGGTTTTTGACAGTGGGGCCAATTTGCCTATTTTCTTTTTCCTGCTTCAAGATGAAAAAGCTGTAAATCCCAAGGTGAGGTTTAATACGAGCTGCACGTTGCACATGCTCATTGGTGTGAAAATTCAAGCATTTCATTAGATGGACTTGTTTGACTGGGAAGAGTCTTCGTCTTTGTGGGCAAGTAAAATTGATTAAAGGAGTAACACACAGCCCAGAGGTCCCTGAAGACATTTAGGATTTAACCTTCATTTGCTTTTAATGTTAACATTCTTTATTATTCTGTGGGACCATGTGGTTTGTTTCCTCAAGCTGGCAGGTGGCAGAGATCCCATTATTGCATTTTGGTTGTGTGTTACCAAGGCACAAAGGAGAGAGCCATGGTAATCCACTCCAGTGTGGTTGCAGAAATCACTGCATGTTGCCTGTGCTTTTAGTAAAAAATCCTATGTAAATCTCACAGTAGTAATAGAATTCTTTAAGTTTTGTATATATATATGTTTTAACTTTTGAAGAAAGTAACATAAAATAATTAGGCTTCATATACTACTCTGCCACAGAGAGCAACAAAAATGTCTAATGATCATGAAAAATAAATGGTCCTGTCCATGCTGCCTTTTTTTTTTTTTTCTTTTTGCCCAGGCTTAGCTATTTAATATATGTAAATTATTTAACCTACACTTGTCCTTTAAATATGATTGTGTCATCATTTATGTTCACTTTAAATCAGCTTTTAAAAGGAAAAGATTTGCAGTGATATTTATTTCTACTGCCATCTGTGCTCCAAAACTTCTATTTATTAGTATATTTATTCCATTTAGATATAATGTGATTTATCTCTTCCCTCAGCTTAGTAACCATTTAGGATGTAATTCTGTAGTTATTTATGACTGGACTTGAGGCTGTTTTCAAGCACTTTAAAACCTTTATTATTTTTTCCCCTTGGAGTAGCATAAAAAGGCCCTAAGTCAAAATCCACTGTATCTCAAGAAAGCCAGAGTAATTACCTTAAGAAGATAGAATGCAATAGCACTGTCAGAACAGAAACTGTCCCCTGTGCCCCCAGCCTCCAGGACAGCAAAACAATCTGAGGACAGTGTGGACTCAGAGAGGAGATTTAAAGTTTTTTTCTGGCTCTGACTTCATTGACCTGGGTCACTACAGGTACACTCCTGCTCACCCCCCACAATGGCTCTTCTGCCTGTGAAGAAGAGCGAGTTTGGGACTCACTCCTGTAGGCCATGAGTGGGACTCAAATAAATAAACTGTTCATCTATTGTGGTGTTGTACACAGAGAGTGATTTCTGCTGTCCAGCAGACGGAAGAGTGTAACTTTTCAAGGAAAATATGTTGGACATGTAGAAGACATGTCAGCACTAACAAGGCCATGAACACTTTTGTCCACTCCAAACTAGCAGCAATAATTTCTACCTCTTTGAGAAAAGCATCAATTATGTAATGATGTCTGAAGTCTGAGTTCATCGATGATAGGGACACTTGAAAATGGTGATAATAACTTATTAATCTTCAATATCTTTCTCCCAGAAAGTTTTAGAGCATCCCAAATGGATATGTTTCTGTAGTATGATGACTGTTCATATTATTGTTTGAGAGAGAGATCAATGTATTTATTCATGAGAACACATGTATCAATTCTGCAGACAGCAAAATAAGCAAGAAATGATGTTGTGGCTACCATGATTAAGCATCACCTCTGAAACCTCTTTCAGTGCTGATATTTGCCCTGTGTTTATGCTGGGGTTAGTCAATTGTAAAGATCAGACTGGAAGCAATTTCTTTGCTGATTTTAGAAGTAGGAAATAATTTTTTTCTATCTATCTGAATGTCAGTTTGCCATGAGTAAATTAAAATGTTCCGGAAGGGAGACTGGCAGTTATTGCCAATTGTAACTTAAATGGTGTGCTCTGATATCAATATTCCTGGCAGGGCTTTTTTTTTTTTTACTATTCATGTATTTGCAACATGAAGGTGATGTTTTGTTTTGTGTGTTTAAATTGGGAGAGATGAATTTGGTGATCAAAGTAAAAAGTCCTCCTGGTATTACATTTTCTTCAATTTTTATCTTTTCTCTAATATTTCCAAATCTCCTTTTCCTTTTGGCATCTTTCTGTGACTTTGTTTATGGGCTGATTCCGCTGTGATGGAATCCATTGACAAAGCTGTGTTGAATTCATTGGAAGCAAGATGGATTTTTTTAAGAGGCAGTTATCTCTGTAGCCAGCCACAAGTTCTAGCTCTGCCTAATGAGACCCAGGCCTTCATGGCTCTGAAATGCTCAGTTTCCTGTGCTGAATGTGCAGAGCCTGTGCCTGACTGGGGATCTGCTGTGTAGCTGTATAAACCATGCTGTGGCATAGGGCCATTATTAAATTTACTGTACACTCCTGTGGTTCCTGGCAGCACGGTCTCATCTGCTGAGAAGCCATTGAAATCAGCTCCTCAGGCAAGACATCCATTAAACTTTTTTCTTGAGAGGAAAAATATCTTCTGCTAATTTGCTGCAATTTGTGTTTGCTTTGTGATTCTGCAGCAGAGCCTGTCAATGAAACTGTGCTAATCATTAGGAAGCTGGTGCATGTATGCATTCAGACATCCTACAACTACCACTCCTTAACTAAAGCAATATTCTACAAGACTTTGGTTTTATTTTTCCAGCATGGTTAGAGCCTTGTGGCATATGATTTTGCAATTTTATTTTTTTTTTTTTGCACCTTAAAAATCCTTGAGTATTTTGTTTGATGAAATAACTGTGCTTACAGTGTACCTTTTTCCTTTTATATAGTGTAGTTTAATGATAGAAAATGGGTGTCTCACCGATAAAATTACATATTGTATCCTGTTGTGTCCTGTCTCTTAGGCTTAAGACCTGTAATCTGTTAAAAATTGATCATTAGTTGCTTATCTTCCATAATGTTACTGTTGACTAAAAATTCAGAAAACAGTTAAATTATAAGAAAAAAAAAGAATAGGAGACGGTAGGTAGCACTTTGTGGGAAAACCATTAGAAATAGAGAGCAGGTAGGGGAAGCATTTCATATAAAAGGTTTCAAGACCCCAGAAATCTAAGATGAAAAAAGAATTATTTAACTATGTTAACTTTTTTTCCACCTTTTGGGGATATATAGAAGTCTGTAGAACCTTATCATCTCATGCAGTAACCTGCAGCTCCATTCAGATTTTGAGTAAACAGTTTCCATCCCATTGGACTCCTACATACTTGAAATCTGTGGTGGTGTTGCTCATCTGACAAGCTTAATACTACAAAATTAACCCAAAACTACTCTAAATCTCATTCTGGAGAAAGTGAACAATTCAAGAGAGCTATGCTTTTTGTTGATATTTTAGGATTAGTTTGAAAATAGGTAAATTTCCACCTCAGCTGGCCATGCAAGCACAGGGATGGGTCTATATCGGTCACATGCAACAGTTTGTTCAATCAGACAGAATTTTCAGGTGACTTGGTTGCTCAGATTCATGTCAGTGTCTAGGATTTGGTCTGGTGTTTGAGATTGCAAGAAGTTGTGTTATTATGTGCAATGAAAGTAATAGTTTGTGTAACTAATACCCTGCTCTTTCCCTACTTCTTTCTAAATCCTAGAAAGAGGCTGAGAGTAATGTGTGCTGTCTGAGGAAAGTTTACCTAATAAATAAGCAATTCTCCTGGCTCACTAAACCATTTCAGACTCTCTCACAACATGCTGTATTTTATGTTATTCTCCTCTGTTGGGTTTTTTCCTCATTTTGACCTTAGTGTCACGATTAGATCAGAGGTTTTACCATGCTGGGATAAACCCATGATACAACTCATTCACTTTTCTCTCTTTGCAAGACCAGATGTTTCTGGTGAGTGCTAGAAATGTGCTTAATGACTGAGCTTACCTTTAGGATATATTGACATTTAAACCCTCTTTTTACATTTATTCCTGGGCAAGCTTTTGTTTCTTTACCAGTCAGATAGCTAAAGAGAGATATGAAAGAGCAGATTATGGAGTATCACTAATTCTAATCTCACATTTTGGTGAGGGGCTGGAGGAGCACTGTTGTGTTTTGCAGTCTTATCAGAATAATGCCAGATCTTCAAGTTGTTTAATCCCTCTTTAAAACTTCCACTAATCCTAGGTTTAGGTTTCTGGCATACGAAGTTTGATGCATTAGCTACAAAAATTCTGTATATTTTAATTAAATGCCATTTCTCTTAAGCATTTTAGTATTTAGAGGTGTTGACTCTGTGCTGAAATTTCATTTTGCTTAGAATTCAGTAGCTGTGATTATCAGGGTACAATTGCAGCCTTAGTGCTCTCTGGTAAGGATGGGAAAATTGCTTAGACTGAAATGATTTGCAAATTTCTGCACATCAAGGGGTTGCCTGCCAAGATTTTGCTTTTCACAAATGTGAATCTCTCACAGTGGGAACACACATGGGCAATTGCTCTCCAAGAGATGCTTTATTCTCAAATTTGCTTTTCCCTGCTTGAGGCAGTTGCATGTTAGTTCCAGGTGCCTGTTGTGGACAGTTCCATCTGACCATCCACAGTGTCATTTTAGGTAATTTTGCATCCTTGTGAAACTTGTTAAAAAGCCATTCCAGAGACACGTTCTTTGCTTTCCAGGTAGGACAGCTTGCTGAGCTGGCTAGGAAAAGCATGTTTGTGTGTATCTCTAAAAGACGAATTGGAAACAACTGAAAGACTAAAACAGCAGGAAGCTGGGAGAGGAACAGAGATGACTCTATATATGTGCTGTCCCTATCTAGGGACAAGTGACTTTCAGGGAGATCAAAGGATGCTGTTGATCTCAGGCAGCCTTCTGTAAACTGAGGGGAGAATATAAATGAAAAATGCAGACACGTGCTCTGATGTGAGGTGACTGAAACCAGCCTTTAGCCTTTGTAATTTAAGTCTCATGACCTGTGGAGCACAGTTTCCCATGGCTGCATTCACAAGAGAGAAAGAAAAACTGATTATTCTTCCTTTTATCTTCCCCTTCTTCCACTTGGTTTGAAAAAGGAGCAATGAGACAAACAGCTGAGCAAACCCCCCCACCACACTGTTGTCTTTGTAACCATAATCTTTTGGGCCTAAATGTTAAAGTTGGAGGTGATAAGTTTGAGAGGGACCTAGGGGAACAACAACAACAAAAAAAGCCCGTTGCAATGATGACCTTCAGGGGTTCATAGGAAACATCAACCAAGAAAGTCACGCCAAAAGGTCTTTGTCACAAAAACCGGCTAAATTCTGTATTTTAAGGCTCCAGAGAGCAAATTCTACAAAAAGCAATAAACTTGCTTTCATGTCATACCATCATTCTGATCATACAAGTACTAAAATAAAGGGGCTTGTTCTTGTGAGATCCAATAGCACTAGGGCAGCACATGTTTCTGCAGTGCCTTCTGACTTCATTGCAGCCATGTGCCATTTCTGCTTGGGTTTGGAACTAGAGGAAATGTGAATTTACCTTCCTGAGTGTGACCTCTCAGTGCAAATTAGTGCTAAGTATTTTTTTTTCCCAGACCATTCTGCAGAAAACATGAAGCAGGCAATGGCTCCCAAGTAGCAGATGAAGAATAAATAATGTATTTTTATGACTGGTATAACAAACTAGAGAACACAAAGCTGAGGCAGCCGGACATGCACGAAGCTTTTTTTATTCCAGGGACACGTAGCTGATGACCTACAGCTAGGTCCATATTGCCTTAGGGAAAAACAGGCAGATAGAGAAAGGAAAATTCTCTAGTGGCCATCAGGAAAGATTGTGATGGGTGCCTCCTGTGCAGCATCCCCTCCTGGGTCTCCTGTTCCATACAGCAGGGAATCACATAATGCCGACAGCCATGGCCATCTTTTTCCTCAGTGAGATGATACCTGTCATCAATACCTGTCATCAATACCTGTCATCAATACCTGCCATCAACCTGCTGGTCTTAGGATGGTACTGCCATTCTGACTCTGATTGAAATTGACTTAATTAGAGTGTCAGTGTTGCACACCAATTGACCGTTCTTCCCTATGCACACCTGTTTTTTGTAACATTTATCAAGTATTAGGAGGAATGTTATTTGCTCACCTTGCTATCAAAGATGTAATAGTCTGGAATCTCACAGGAGGATGTGGTGGTGTCAGTCTTAAAAGCATTTGTGTGAAGTTCTGAAGTGTGACTCCCAAGATCCACAAAATTCATAAGCAATAATTTTTCTGAATATGAAAAACGTCCAAGTTGAAATCCTTAATCTGCTCTCTGCTTTCTTTAGTAGATGGGTATGAGATAAGACAAATGGGAAAACAAACCTGTGTAGGGAACGTGAGAAGACAATTGCAAACACTCAAATTACTCAAAAACACTTGTCACTCAAAGTAAGAATTTGCCATTTAGAGAAAACATCAATCTGAGCAAGAAATTACAGTAATTAAAGATAAACATGTCTGTGAGGTATTTCTCAGTGCAAAATTAATGAAGTTTGTTCTGAAACAACTTTGCAACAGAAAAACAATATTGAAAAACAATACCAAAAACCAAGACAAACCTGCAGACAGGATTGTATCTAGAAACTCTTGAGGCATTCTCTTTCAGTGTGTAGTACAGTTTTTTCATGCTTCCATTCAGGCTGTTAATTAGCTGCTGACTGGGCTGAGAAATTAGCACTTAAATTCTTTTTTTTTTCCAAATGGGAGTTTAAAGAAAGAGTTAACCTAAACCATCAAGCCCAGAGCCAGAAACCTTGAAAAAAATTTAGATCTCAGGCCACAGCTGATGCACAAACATGCTCATCTTAGATGTGCAACATCTAACAGCAAGAACTCAATAATCCCATGGTGAGCATCTTTCGTGGCGCTTTATTTGTGTGTGAGAAAAATCTCCGTAGGAAAAAGCAGTGGATACTGCAGGTTTGATGAGATTTTGTTCCAAGGCACTTTGGTCCCCTAACTCTTCCACTTGAACTTGTGCTTAACTCACTCAAATGATCTTGTTTGTGACTGCTATCAAAGCAGAAATGTCCCAACCCCAGTGAAATAAATGTTTTCTTTTGACCAGTTAGTTTTCAGGTAACCTCAGCTGCCCTTTGGGCTACAGTCATCTGCCAAATTGGGACTGCTTCTTGGATGAGCTGTCTAGTGCATGTTGGTTTTTGTCAAGTTTAATTAATTCATTCATTAATTGCAGAGAGAATCAGCCAACCTGTATCTTACACAATCTTACATCATTTTCTTCCTTTCTTTATTATTTTAATGAAACAACTTGAGTCTTAAATGACTTTGATAATTTGGCAGCTGTAATTCCCTATGGAAATAGATTTTTTTTTTTTTTAATTAAAAAATGGGATCACAATAACATTTTGTTCAGAAATATTTTTCTTATCCTTTTAATTATATTTAAAATTCAACTTTGGTTGCACTTGAGGCTCTATTTAGGTTAAAAATAAATGTTTTTATCTCCAGTAAGCCTAAAATCTTTTTTTTATTTTACTCCATTGCATAGTGGACTGTAAGCAGTTAAAGTTTGTTTTGTTTGATTTGTTTTTGGTTTTTTTTGGTTTTTTTTTGTCAAGTTTCTTCAAAATGGTGAAAATTTAGTTCTGAGCAAAACTCAGATTTGGACAGCCCAGGATTTGGACCTGTTTAGTCTGGAGAAGAGAAGATAGAGGGGATCTCATAATGGCATATAAATATTCAATTTTCAGCCTTGGCCAGTGAAAGGACAAGGCCATAAACAGACACAAGAAGTTTGGAAACCTTTAAAACCTCAGCATGAGGAAGAATTTCTTTCCCCTGAGGGTGGCAGAGCACTGGCACAGCTGCCCAGGGAGGTTGTGGAGTCTCCCTCCCTGGAGACATCCAAACCCCACCTGGACACGCTGCTGTGTCCCCTGCTCCAGGTGACCCTGCCTCGGCAGGGGCTTTGACTGGGTGCTTTCCAGAGGTCCCTTCCACCCCTAAAAACTCTGTGATCCAGTGATTTCTTGCACACACTCAAGTGCACTTTCACTCTGCATTTCATATGCTTTTAACCCAGATTCTCTCATTAGTTTTGTTGTATCAGATTTTTTCTTTTCTGTATTTATTATCTATTTAAGTTACTAAAGCAAAATAACAAAGTCTTAGTTAAATGCCAGCTCTGCCTTTGTAGAGATCCTTTAGGTTTTTGGAGGTCAGAACTTCACAGCCTCTTTGCTCTATAATAAGCTATGCCAAAGGAGCATTAAGAGAATTGTAATTCTGTAACATCTGTAAAGCCCTGAATCATGAGGTACCCCAGCATATGATTAGAACATCTGTCTGAAAATGAGGGCTTGTAAATACAACAGAGAAAGTTTCTATAGGACAGATTAGAAAACAAGCTTTTGTGGAGAAGGAAAAGCAAGGATGGGCAAAGTGACAATAACGACAGAGAAAAACAGCAAGCATAAGAGATTATAGAGAAAGCAGATAATAGAAGGATAGTTGCTGATAAGTAAGGAACAGGTAGCTAAAAACAATTTTTCAGAAAATGAAAATTCTAAAACAATGAACACAAGCTTAAGCCAAAGTAGAGTGAACAGATTAATCACTTGTTATAATTAAATATTTGCTTTATGTTGGTATAGGGAATTAAAACACTTAAAATAATATCATTCAATAGATTATCCTTCATTGTGATTGACAATATTTGTTATGCAGAGACGTACATTAATGTTCTCTTGGAAAGGTTCAGGAAACAAATGTATTTACTTGGCTTTACTTGGTTGTGGGTAGAAAAAACCTGTGTTTTTTGCTTATCCAAATGCAAACATTCCAGGCTCTTGAAGTAAATAGTAAATCTAAAACCATTATCACCACGGTATTAAAAAAAAAGATAAATAAAAGGATATGGATTTTGTGTGTAAAGATGGACATTATAAAGAAATATCTCTTCTTTTCTCAATTTATTCCCCCAGGAAAACATGCTTGTAATATTTTAATTCCCACCCCTCACCCCCCCAAATGGCATAGTTACTGTAAAGATAGAAAATGTGAAAAGCCTTCTCTAAAACTCATTATGGAAGATTCAGGCTGAATGGTCTTTCTGGTTTTCTTCCAGCTGTTTTCTTATGATACCTATGCAAAGAAAAAGGAGAGCTACAGTATATTTCTTTGTCAATGCAAGACAACCCCATTATTTATTAATTTTTAATTCCTTGGTTGCATTTTGAGATACAGCAGATGTAAAGCTGTATTAAATGTTCTACACCACTACCATTTAGTAGCAAAAAATGGATAAAAACATCATTCGATGCGCTCTAATAATTTGAAAATTATCTATAATAATAATAATAATTCCCTTCAATGTCTAAATAAATAAAAATGAAATGTCACAGTCATTAAATATCTATCGGAACATCTGGCGCTGTACCTCGGCAGCATGGAAAGCCTGCTGTGCACAGAACTTGTCATCCTTGGTGGCTGGGAATGTGACTTTATTCTCAGTGCAGGTCAGAAACTCATTGTCTAGGGCATAAGGAGTAGTGCCAGAACAGAAAGTCACTCCCAGCATGATGGGAAGAGCAGTGGGGTTCTGTGATTGACTTTTGCAGATCCAGAAGGTGACACTCACCATGTCCATTGAATGGGGAAGTGTGTTGGGAGCTGTACAGTAGGGAAGCTCGCCTGAAGCATTTAGTAAGTACAGGAAAGACAAAAACGTGGCCAAGAACATTTAGTTGACTTGTTTGGAGACTCTCCTCAACCCCTTTCTGTCTTTTTTTTTTTTTTTTTTAATATCTGTGTCCCTCTGCTTTTCTTTGCAAACAGTTTGAGTAGAAAGTACAGGAAAATTGTTTTGTGCATTTTTTGTATTGTACAACCTTTCAATATACTGATTTCTTTTCATGGCCTTTCTATGTGGATAGGATTTAGGAGAACAAAATGGCAAGAGGTGAATCAGATGTGCTAAGTGATGCCCAGTAAATATCCATTTACTTTTGCATTATCAAAGAAGTTCCCAGTAATATTAACAATACAAGAGCTTTGTCTTTCAGAATGTAGTCTCTGGTGACAATAGCTGTTGATTCCTTATAAATAAAAGCTGGTGATCTAATTCAGTACAAAAAAAAATGGTGGTTGTGCTTTGAGATCAGCTGACTTTTAGATGTTCAGCACCTCAGTCCAGTTTTCTCCTGGTGAGCACTAATATTGGCTGCTGTACAGATTTTACCTTTTCATCTGGGAAGATTCATGCAGCAGTTAGCACCATACATATAACACTTTTTGAATTTCGTATTTTAGAATGTCAAGGAATCACATTCCCTTCTACAAATATAAATAAAAATTCCTTATCACTGCAATACCTGAAGTTACGTAAGCAAATTTCTCTTTTGGTGAATGATAAGAAGATATGCATCCTAATTTTTTTGCTGAAAGATTATGTTTCTAATTTGTTGCTGGGAGGTCTAGGCACTCTCACTCAGATCTATAAATTTTTTTTAAACACCATAATGTATTTTCGGAAAATAAAAAGTGGTTTTTTGGAAATAATAGCACCTTTTTATCCCTGTAGGGGCTCTAGAAGGCATTGGGAACAGTAAAATTTATCTTCTTTATTGTTGCACAGATAAAACTGCTTGTATTTGTTTCTTAGGACAGAGTATAATTTAAACAGACCAAATCTTTTCCTGAAAAACAATATGAAATGAACAAGAATGAAGCTATTAAAAAAGTGCTAGATCTGTGGTCACTGTATTTATGAAGGCTAACACTGGAATGTTCAAATGCATAGTGAGTTTGAATGAGAGTTTTCATTATAAAGGAGATTTTTTAGGTGCTGCCATGAAAGCAAATGTCTGTTACTGGCTGGCATCCCTGTGGTGAGTTACTCTGGATTACACACAGATTTAGGAATTTACCTGTGCAGTCACAATTACTGAATAGCCTCTGTGCTGCAAGGAAATCTTGTTTCCATATGTGCTTTATGTTCTTGACTACATGCCCTAAGTTCTGGAATGTTGACTTGTGTAATATTTTAGGGTTCCTTGGTGAGGTTCCAAAGTGCACTTTGCTGCACCCCATGTTCAAGCCACTCTTCTGCCTGAGGGCCAGGAGTCAAACAGTGGTGCACACATTGTGGACTTCTCCATCCATCCCAAGTGTCAGTGGCAAATGGATTACCTGTGTCAGAAGTATGTTTTGCTTATCAGTGGGAATTTCCCACATATGCCATAGCTGTGGTGTCTAGGGATGCCCTGGGATAAGAAGCACTGTAAAAATGTAGGTTATTATTGTGAAGTTACGTTAGCTGAATCCCTTGTCCCATGATTGTTTGCCTGAGACCCTGTGGTAGCATGTGAGTGGAGGAGAAAAAATCTAAATAAAGCACAAGGCCATTCAATGTACCCTAACAAGAAAAAGAATTGTAAAGGAAATCATAGTGTTGAGGTCTAAATATTTCACAATTAGGCATTCATTTGGAAAGAGCAGCTGCTCTATATCTTCCCCATACTATTTTGCTTACATTGTTTACTGATTACAAAACACAGAATATACTTTTATTGACTATGTTTTCCCCTACAGTCTTCTAAGAATGTAATGATGAATATTCATATTAAGAAACAGCTTCAAGGTTCCAGCACCAGCAGCAGCTGTGCTTCTTACAATGGCTGCAGTCATTTGGGTTGACTAGATGTAAATAATTTACATGTGCTGTACATAGCAGCCCTTTCAGATCTCAATATATTTATGCTAATATGTAACTTAGGTTTTGCTGGCAACCACTCTGTTGATCAAACTGAAACAAAAAGTAGGTTGTGGCTGTTCAGGGAGTAGACTTCCAGTTGTCCTGAACAACTGCCATGTTCAGTACAGAGGCCATCACAGTTAAGTGTTGAATCTCATGATCTGGGAGGAATATTTTAAAGCTACTTATCACTATTAAGAAAGTTTTTGACGTCAGAAGGCACTGGCTGAAGTTCCGTACAGTGCTTGTATAATTACCTATGACTTCAGAATTTATTAATATCCAAACACTTCAAGGAGCAGACAGTAAGGTCTTTTGATATACAATAGCAAGATTGTTCCCTCATTTTCTTGCATTAGTGATTTAAAGCTGCAGCAAGTACAGGAAAAATTGCTTTTTCCTTCAGTATTTACCATGAAAGTTTTGCATCCCGTGACAGATGTTTAAGTTTATATTACAGTATATGGATCTTCAGTGCCATGGAGGATCAGTCTGGTTGCACTCCCCTGCTTGAGCTGTGAGCTCACACCCCATGCCTACAGATGTATCTCTCGTGTAGGTTAAAAACAGTCTGTGCAAGCAAAAAACCCTTCCTGCAGCTACCAGTTAAAGCACACAGGTGGTCTATTTGCATGTACAGGTAGGGATTGTTCTTTAGGAAAAAATTCCCATATTGCCTTTGAGGTTTGGTCAACAGTAATAATTGCTAGATGCATATGCCTTACCTATTTGTCATTTTGCTTTTCTGCTCTGCTTATTTTGGTGGCCAGTTCTGCTGGATTATGCTTTCACCTGAAAACACCAGACAGGATTGAGCTGGATACTCTTGTATGAAGACATGTGCAATCAGGAAACCTCCAGTGTAGAAAATTATATTGCAAAGTTGCATCCATTGTTTACCAATTTTAGAACAGTACAGGAGAGATTCCCAAAGCTGCTACTGGGAGGTACACTGCAGCTTTCAAGAAAGAAATCATTCATGGTTTTTTGCTTAATTTTAGGTTTCCATCAACCAACAAATACATATCTCCCTATTCTTTTTGATTTGTCAGTGTAATTAACTTTTCTTCTGTATATACGGTTGAGATTTTTTTTTTTTGTAAGATGAAAGGAAAAAAATATAATTCTTGCTTCTGTTGCCCACAATAGTGGTGGGGACACTCAGATGTCACTGCATTGTGCTATGATACCTAGGCAAACAGTAAGGAATTGCTTTTGCTGGAGGGATATTTTTGTTTGGCTAATGATTGCTCAGAGTTAGATGTATTCATGATGCAAATACTTATGTCCACTTCACAGAAAATTAAAAATGTCAAAGCAGACTCTCCAGATGATGTCTTTGCCTCATTTATTTTTTTCTAAACCAAACAAGATCTTTGCTAAGGCTCCTAGCACCACTTTGATGCATACCAGAAACACATGAAGGTGCAGAGAATTGACATTTTACTTACAGAATAGAAGCTAGTGGAGTAGTTAGTGGCATTTCCATAGCTTATGGTGAATAACAGAGTGCTAAGACTTTAATAAGGGAGCTCATGATTCAGCCTGTGTCATAAGGGAGCATGTCTTCAAAAAGAGGAGTATTCAGGGACTGAAAGAACTGAGTTGTGCTTTTTCTCTATGTTGAATAAGGGGGCTTGGCTTTTATACAGAAGAAAGAGGCTACACCAAAAGTGTTAAAAATAGTTAAAAAAACTCCCCCCTTCTCCACTGGCAACCCACCTCCCAAAAAGTAGTGTTAAGCAGGATTTTAAAAATGAAAAAATGTAGTCCTGAAGATGTACAATGAGGCCATTGACTATACAGAACAGGAGTTAAAATACTGATCTAGGAATGAAATTTGAAACATTTTCTGTTTGGTGCAGTCTGGGTTTTCCAAAGGAAAATCTTTGCTTTTTAGTATTGTTTTTACTGGCCCTTGAAATAGTCCTCTTGGGGTTTATTAATGCCTATTAGGAAATAACAATCATTGAATACAGATGTGAATCATTCTGAGTGGGAAACCACTTCAGGCCTTCCTATATTTTTGAATAGAGGCGGGGGAGAGAGAAAAATTAATGCAGTTATGGATTTAAACATGCTTATTGATACCTAGTGAGATTTTTAAAAGAACCAAACTCCAATGGGTTTAATAATAAATATTTAAATATTTGCAAAATCCTACTTGTGTTTCTTGATTCACCTTTCAACTTTTATTTGGCTACCAAAACCAAATTGTGGAATAATTTTTTTTCCAGGTTTTATGTTTCTCAGGTGCCTGCATCCCCCTGAGTTTTGCTTTAGTGTTTAAATCACCCGAGACTGCAGTGCTAATACATGGATTTATGAGTCTGAATCAGAGGTGTGACTACAATCTATACCAATGAATCCAGCTGGCGTTAACCAAATTGATGAGGTTATTGTTAAACCCTGAAGGTGTCCAGGTCCTTCAGTCAAACCTGCACTTATGTGTGGACCCAAATAATCTGTACAGTCCAGTCTGCAGCACACTCAGTCACACCTGTATTGATTCACAAAACAGTTTTGCTTTAAGCATCTCTGTCTTCCTACAATTATAATTTTAGAGGGCAGTGCATAGCACAAGTTTCAATGCTACACAAAATTTTATGTCTTTAATTCTGAAGTAAATAATTTAATGGTAATTCCTGGGCAATCGCCCTAATTATTATTATGCAGATCATATAAATACCGTCAACATGTATTTCAAGGTATTTTCCCAATTTAAGCTTTCCACGTGATGAGTACTACTCTTTTCATCTTTCCCCTTCAATAAAGTTCTACAGTAAGGATTGTCTCAAATCTCACTCTTTCTCTGTTTTTGCAATGATTTGCTTTCTCCTATGTAAAACAACTGCTACTTTTTAATACCTTTTTCTCCTTTTTTTTGTGAGGTTGTTGTTGTTGTTTGTTTTGGAAATTGATATTTCAGTTTTTACGTAGGGGTTTAAGAAATCAAAATAATGTCTTCTAAACTTTGGAAACAGAGAACTCTACACCATAGTTGCATATTTAAATTCTTAGGTTTTCAACTGGATTACACTTACTAGTTTATTTTTATAAAAAATGATTTCAGCTTTCCATCTGCCATAAAAAACGTGATGTTTCTTAATATAAATTACTTGAAAACAAACATTTCTGTTGAAAAGTATCTCTGTGGAAAAGTGGTTCATAGGCAATTTTTTGGCAAGGGGGTCCGGTGGCAGGTTTGGGGATCAATGTATTATTGAAGATGTACTTGAAATGTAAAATTCTGGAGCAAGTTGGAAGACTGCATCCTTATGCTTGATTGTCTGTTGTGAATTAATCTCTTGGTTCCATAGAAGATTTCCATTAGGAAATTTCCTGAGAAATGTTGAGAACAAGAGAGCAGCCTAACCTAAAGTGTCACTAATTTCATGGTGAGTTATGTGTCTTGAATATTAGAGTTCAGCACCACTTGGTTGCCATGGTTCATTAGTTATCATCAAACCCCCAGATCATCTTTGAGTAGAAGCCCAAAAAGCTCTAAATATGCACATGCAGTGCAATTATGAGGCAATCAAAATAAAATTTAACAATTTTGAAGTTAAATGGAAAATAGATAGTGCTTTCGAAGCCTTAGATTAAAGGGAGACAACCATATGTAAATCAGATACAGCACTGCTGAATTATCTTGTTCAGTGTCTGTGCTTTCTAAATAATAGACAAGGTAGTGGTACAGAATAATTCCTTTGAAGGATCTGACAAGCATGATTTATGGCATAGCCCAAAACACATTCTTTGCTTGAATATTCAGTCAAAAGAGCTTCATTTTCCCCAATTCTAATATCGTGGAATTATATCTAAATCATGTCTTAACTTGGGAAGTCACAGGAGGGAGAATATAAATTACACTCTTACAAAAATATACAAGAGATTTAAATTGGAAAATTGCTGTTTTGGAATGCAAGACAGCAAACTACAATTAATCACTGTTCCTCCGCTCATCAGACTTCACAGTGAAGCTTCAAGAAACATAATGCAGTATTTTAAAAGGCTCATTTAAAACCCTTTCTCAAATACTACAAACATCTGGGGGTAGAAAAAGGATATCCTTATTTGGAATAAATCATTCAAGGAGTTAGATTTGAGAACCTAAAACTAATCCAGTTTGCATAAAACCTCCAAATTTTTAAAAAGCTTAACTTGGGAATTATTTTAGATCCAGCCAATTATGAACATTGCCTGTAGTCTCCATATGGAAGGAGAAAGCAATAAACTGGAAACTTAAACCCCAAGAAAATATATCTTTTAGATTTTCCACAGGTTTTAAAGGATTGGTTAAATCATTCCTAAAGCACCTAATGCAAAGCTTGTCATCCTAATCAACGTTACAAGTGTGGGCTTTTCAGATGCTTGACACTCTGCCTCACATTATTGAGGCTCCCCATGGAGACTTCTCATCCAAAATAAGCCAGACATGTTCCCATCTAGAACCCTCATCTCTGTGTGCTGCAGACTCATGACTCAGCTTCTAAACCTCACGAAACAGAACTGGCCACATTTGCATAAGCAAATGTTCTCTTTGAGCAACCTGTAACTCAAGAGCATTTTTCTAGCCCTGTGTTCTGCAGGAAACAATCCTTTTCTTAAACTCTAAAAAAGTCTTGAACCTTCTGTGAGGACCTGTTTGTACCACTAAATCTCTTTCATGTACTCCACTGATTTTGTTCATCCCTTAATCTTGTCTGGCTTTCCCACAATATAAACAAAAGACAATGCTTCACAAAGAGAGGACCTATTTTACTTGAGGAAAATAAAACTATCCACACAAGTATATTTTCTGTTCATGTGGATTTTTATTTTTTGGTCATATTTGTTGGTTTGATAGATTTTTTTTTTTTTTTTTAAAGATTCCACAGGGAGGTAGATTAAATACTGCATTGCTGAGTCTTGCACATCTGTAGATCACAAGTACCAGAATGACCCAGAGCCTGTTCAGCATATCCCATTGCAACATTCTGGGTGTTCATTCATTGATCAATCATTCATCATTCAAATCATATATCAATAATTTCTGAAGAATGACAGTGAAAAGAGCTGTCAGGTTATCTGTCAGTCTTAGCAGTAACAAACTCAACCTGAGGTAATGTGCAAAAGCATTCTTTGAAAGGACTTTATTCTAATTGCTTGAATTTCCACTTCTATATTTAGAAAAGGGTTTTTATTGCTTAATAGCTAGAACAAGTGAATCCCATCCAGGTATTTATCCTAATTATATTTTGCAACTATACTGATCCAGAAACTCAAGAGCAGACTGAGAAGGGAGCTATTTTCACATCTCAGTCCTGTAAAACTATCTGGCATAAAGTCCAACTTTCCTGTTGTTGCTAAAGCACATTGCAGCTATTTGAGAGGGGACTGTATTTCAGTCTCAAGTGACCTTAAATATCTGCACAACCTTTAGGACAACTGTTTCCTTCGGGCAGCTGGGATCTAGGTGTCTAAAATGCCACTACACACCCATGATTAGTTCCCTGAATTGTTTCCTTAACGTTTTGACTGCTCAGATGTTGTAAGTTCATGGAAGGCACCAGAGGCAAGTCAGGAGCAACACACTGCATGATTAAAGTAGAGGAATATCTGTGACAAAAGATACAGCTTGCCCTGATGCATAGAGTGTTATATAACATGTTGTGAGCTTTTCACAACAAAAATGAATTTTTGATGTTTTTTGTTAATTATTATTGTTATTGTTTTTGTTTACTGTGGTGGATTTTNTTTTTGTGGGGGTTTTTTTTTTTTTTTTTTTTTTTTTTTTGGGCAGCAGTAACAGGACACAGATGCAAAGCTCTGGAAGATTTTCCAGTAGCAGCAGCTGGCTCCATGGCAGTCTCCTCAGGCAGTTGTGTTGATGCTTTGGAGTTGCCTCTGGGTCTGTCATGTAACAAGTCAGCTGATGAGCTTCCTTCTATGTTTGGATGCTGGTTTATTTAGATACCATTGAAACTCCTCAAATATTAGGAAAAATGTGCAAATTTTTGGTACTTGTTCAAGATATATATATATATGTGATACTTACATATCACACATATAGTGGTGTATGTAAAATGATGTGTATGTAATATATTTATGTGTAGAACTTTAAAATTCCATCTATTCAACAGATTTCTGCTCTAGAAAGTTCTTTGCAGAAAGTTTGGAGTTGTCATTAGAATGCCTTATAAAACAATCACTCAAATAAGTGGAACTAAAGATTGGTGTTCCCATGAAGCCTGTGCTCACTGATAGAAATCACCAAAAATTCTGTTTTCTTTTGCACTAGCATTCTGTGAATAGTCAGCCTAGCTAGGCATCTACCTTGTTCCTGTGTGAATTTAATCTACTTGTCCATTTTAACAAGTTCTTTACTAGCTACTGTGCTTTCCATACATATAAAACATCCTATACGTTGAGAAATAACTTAAAAGGCTCCCAAATTAAAAAAAAAAAAGGCAAGGGGGGAGGGCAGTGAACACATGTTCATGTTATACTGTGCCATATGTTGTAGTAAACTGGGTGTATGAATTACCATATGTGGATTTCCTTGTCTCTGGCCCTTACATAACTTTGACATGATTGTCCAAATTGCCAGAGGAAAAGGCAGGAGGATACATTTTTAGCTTATCTTTGACAAGGCTTTCATTGAATGGTAATTTATTTTTCCAGTGCAACTAGGTACAAAAGGTAAGGATGGCGTTAGCAGATTTTTTTTTTGGTGCATTTAAGATTGTAAGAGTGGCTACATGAATGAAAACAGGCATTTTGAGAACCATACCATACTGACTGAGCCTTTATTTCACTGCAGGTGTAAATTTTTGCCCAAAGCTGCATCTCTGACTTATGGTTAGGAAATTGAAAAAAATACGAATCTATAACATCAGAATTATTTGTCCCCGAAGGTTAGAAAAAATCCCACACTTTCATAAAGCTATTTAAAACTTGATAATAAAAAATGAAATACACAAGAGATTTAATCTTTTTGGTTTTGCTTAAGAAAGACCCAGTATCATTTGCAAGCATCTAACCTTTCTTCCATACCTCACACACCCCTGTTGAGACAAACAGCCTCCTGCTTTTCTTTCCTGTCTCTGGGGAGTTATTGCTCAGGTATTGGGTCTGTTCCTAAGTGCCTCAGACCTGCATTCAGCTGTGCCTGCTCCACCCAGCTCATGTAGTGCTTTCTGTGAGGCCTTGCAGGGCCTGAAGATTTAAAATAGGAATCTGGAATAGTAATGACATTTAGGCTGCAGGGCTTTTCATTAAATTAAAGGCACTGGGGAGACTCTAATAATAGGGATGAAGCCGAGAATGGGCAAAGTAGAATTTGATCAGATAGTGCTCTTGTAATTTGGTTATGCTTATGTAAGAGAGAGCTGGGACTGAAAAGGGGACAAGAGGAGAAGAATCAATAAAGAGTAAGATGACATTAGGAAAGGTTTTTATTTCTACTGACTAGCCAGTAAGAGCTGAATAATGTATTTTTTATTCTCATATGAACTGACCTAAACTTTGGGAGTGATCTAGACTCACTGTACTACAAGGCTGACACGGTTCAGTTCTAATCCTGTTCTCCTTTTTGTGCTTATGTTTTGGTAAATCTAAAAATAAATTGAATTTAAATCCTGTTTATGCAGGAATGAATATGAAAAGTGTATCTCTTGCACATGGAAGTGATCTGGTAGAACATGTTTCCTAGACATGCTTTTAGCTACCTTAGTGATCTGACGTGCTCAAAAGCAACAGTGGCATTAAAGAAGGGTATGCCTGTGAAGTTAAAGGAGGGCTTGGATAACTCAGAAACTTCTGAGTGTAGCTTCAGACACTGATATTTAGACCCTGTTCACGTTTGCCATTCATGAGGAAAGAAGCAGCATTTAAAACACTCCAAGAAGAGTTTGAACATTATACCTACCATTCATGTATCCTTTGGATGAATGATTTGCTTTCTCCAGGGGAAGCTGAAGGCATATGCCTGTTGAGAAAAGATTTCCGTTTTTGTGGAGAATGAATGTAAGATAGTACACAGTTCAAAAAAAAAAAAAAAATGTTAATGATAGTGCTGGACTCTGAAATTAAACTCAGCAGGTGGGAAGATGCCACTTGTATTTCAAAGGACACAGCAATTCCCCTGCAGTCATCTGATGGAAAGCAGACATGGAACTGCCTGCTCCTTGGTTAGCTCCATCTGTATTGTTTTGTAAAATGAAACACAGGGGGAGAAACCTGAGTTTTAGAACATCCATGGATCGTGATGCCTTTGATTAGTCACTTCACATATATTTTTTTTGTTTTAGTTTCTAGTTAGTTTATTTTCTTTACTGGGGTTTATCCTGCAAATGCTATTGCCAAATCCAAATATTTAACTGGATACATGATGGTATCTCCATTCCACCTGGGGGTGGTTTTAGATAAGTGCTTTTGTGTTGCTTTCATCTGGAAGAATCAACCTGAAACTCAGATGTGGGACTCTACTGCACAATGCTTATGTTCTCAAATTTTGCTGCGATATTTGTGGCTGGTTTTGAAACTCCACCTGTTGTGGGAAATACTTACTTGCTATGTCAGACCTGTGTGACAAAATATGCAGCATGGACCAATCAATTCATTATGCTTTTTAGTTATTCCATTCAATGAATCAGGCTGTTGGATGCATTAATATGAAAAGTTTTGTCAACTGATTAAGTTTTAATGAAAAGAATTTAATGAAAAAAATCAAATCTGGAAAGAGAGAGAAAAAATTTGTTGTATTGAGCCTTACTCCACTCTGATAGTACCTCCTGCTCAGTCATCTACCAGAGGAAAAAACTAATTTGAGTTGCAAAAAAATAATTTCTTATCCTGTTTTCCAAAGTATTTTTAGCAGCAGTTTTTAGTGCTTTGTTTGCAATCTGAGTATTGTCTTGGCTCAGCCACAAAGCCACCAGACTTCAATCATTTTTTTATGAACTCCGAAAAAGATATTCTGATATCCTTCATCAGTTGTGTTGAGGTGCAAAGGAATAACAAGATCCTGTATCTCAAGCAACCACTTCTGAAATCTTGCTGTTCTCAGTTGCATTATATTAAAATTGATACAAACCTTACCTTTTTAATGGTGATCCTGTATCTCCTCAGGATGTGGTAGACCCTGTTATACCAGCAGCTTAAAAATCACTCAGAAGTGCTTGCCACACAACTGAGCAGTTCCTTAGTGAATGTACTGATCTAGACAGGGTTTTAGTACAACATGAAAATTGTAGTTACCAAAACTGGTTTGTGATTCTGGGCTGAAGTATATTTTAATATCAAATTCCAGGTAATAGGGGCTTGGGACAGGAAAGTTATCCCTCGATGGCTTTTTGCTAGAAGTGTTCATAGCTAAATTAGAGCAATTTTTTATGCATTTGTAAATTCCACTTTGACTTTCAGGACCCAACAAATTTCAAAGGTTGCAAATGGATTTAATGCATAAAAAGGGGGGGGAAAAAACCCACCAAAAAATAGTGGCTGCTTGTCATTATATTTACTTTTGTTTCAAGAAAGCAAATGGAGGGAGAGAGAAAATTCAAATCTCCAAGAATTATCAGGTTGTGGAATCTTTTGCAAAATGATTGTTTTGATAAAAGATAACTACACCACAAATCTGCCATATAATGTTAATAACCATGGTTGATTTAAAGAGAAAGGCTCATTCTGAGGTTTAAATCCTGGAGCTCTTGTTAGATTTTTCCTAAACAAAACCTTCCTTTCTCTCTACTAAATAGGGGATTTTGGTCCTTCTTGGACCTGGCTTACCTGGGTGGACAGGGTTAGATTAATCTTTCTGTATTAATCTTAGTTTGATTTAAAGTGTATTGTATCAGCTAATTGATCACCATCTGCCTATTACACATCTAATCAAAATGTCTAATGACGTTTTAGATACTCCAGGCTGTTTAGATTAGTTTAGCAGTGGTCAGCACAGCAGATTCGCCCTAATCTTTTGTTTGGAAAGACTTAAAATGCAGTGCTATTGAAGAATAGATTGGAAAAAAACCCTCAACTCTTCACTGTTAAAAGACCAGTTTGATAGGTAGTACATTGTCAAGTTTCTCCCCCAGTCAGCAGTGCAAATCATCAAGCATTTAATATAGAAAGTATTGTATTTGAATGTAGGGAGTATTTTACTTCTACCACAAGGACATAGACTGAAAGGTAAAGGTTTAACATTTTGTATTAATGTAATTGATGCATACTGAATTCAAGTACATTAACCTAACAAAGTAGAACCACTTTGGTACAATAATCATCCAAAACTGCTTTTTTTTTTTCTCTGATTATACTGTGATTTATAAATAAAAGCCATTACATCATTAACAATAATTAACAACAGTTTACCGTAGTATTGCACAATTCACAGCATAATTGTGGCACTATTTCATTGGTCTTGCAAAATTGTTGTCAGAGGAATGTTCTCTAAACATTTGGAGGATGTGCTCTTGTAACATAACCATTTAAAAACTAGTTAGTCTAATTTATTAGAAGAGACAATTACTCTTATTTGATATTAATTTCAACTCTAAAAAAGAATTTTTTAAAGAAAAATATGTTTATGATATATAGTCTTATATCTGTTGCAGAAAAAAACTATTGCTAAGATATCTAGCAATACCTAAAAATAAATTTTTGCTGAAAGCTTTGGCAGAAACAAGAGTACACAATGGGATTAAGAGGAAAACAGACAACTATTTTTGCCAATATAGTCCATTTTCAGTGATGGCTAAATGGATAAATAGAACAGTCATGAAGCACTCAGCCAGCTCAATTTGGGATTTGTCTTCCTAATGCACATTTAAGAATTATTAAATTTTATCATAGTAAACCTAGATTTTAAAACTTGATTTTACAGGACTAGTCAATATATTGGTATTTTTTTTTCCCTAAAATGTACCTTATGCATTCGATAGACCAACACAAATGTCAATATTTTGCATTTAATTTGTTCTTAAAAACATATTCATCACTTCTTACTCAGTAGCTTAAGGCTGTTCTTGTGTTGTTATGAGCTGTGGTGCATATTGGTGCATAGGATACGTCATCTATCAAACAGATTTGCACTTGCTGTTAGTCAGAGCTCTTTATTACATTTAGGGTTTGGGTTTTTTTTAATATAAAACTTCGTAAGTGAAATCTTGGTTATGCTGAAGTCAATGGCAAAACTCAGATGGCTTTAATTAGCCAGGATTTCACCTGTTGCTGAAGGATTTGAAAAATAAAAATAGCTATTAGAAAATAATTTTTTAAAAAGACAAATACAGAAATTTCAGCCATTTCATTTTCAAAATCTGAGAAATATTAAAGAATTATAGGGAAGAAAACCAGATTTATATTGTAGGGATGAACTGTTTGATCAAAACTCCCTAGTCATTGTATTGTGCTGATTGGAATAAAGAACTTAACTGGCACTATGTACAAGGCTATTCTTGTGCAAGCAGTTGAGAGATTTACTTTAAAAGACACCCTGGGTGTGAGAGAAAGGTCCAACATACCAAGTGCACTATGGAGAGGCTTGCTTGCATCACCTCAATTCTTCTTAAAGGGAAAAAAGATAAGGAAACCAGTTCCTTGTAAAGTTGCTCTTATGCAGTAATGCGTCTTGAAATAGGGATTAAATACCATTTTCCCCCTTGTATCAAAATATGAATGCACTGCTCTTTTTAAATGCATGCAGAAATTACTCATTATTGAATATCAACTTTCTGTTCAGAGCCTTTTTTTCACGGTTTGGAAATTTAGCACCTAAAATAGAAGTTCATAATGTGTCTGCTGATACAACATAATAGCACTGGCAGATGATATTATGATAATCAACCAAAGCTATTTGTTGAGGGCTTTTTCAGCACTGGGAATGGATGAAGCCTGCCTCCTGAGGCTAGGAGGGAAGCTGTGATGGGAAGCCTGCAAAGGGTTACCTCAATGCTTTGGATGTTACACAACTCGATGCAGACAGCAATCAGTATTTTTATGTATGTATTTCAGGCAGAAGCTTGCTCTCTGCCTGCATTTTGATATAGGTACAGAAAACAAAATAGGCAAGACAAATTGAATTTGGTTATGATCCTTTCCTAAGGTTTTTGTGGAGAAGATTGTATACTGAAGTCAGTTTTTGGGTAAATGTGTGTGAATTATGTATTTACATCTCTAAAAGTAACACTTTTAGTATTTTCCAGGTTCTATTTTAGTTGGTCTTTCAGACATCAGTGTGCAGCCTATCATTCCCTAAATCTCTGGACCAAAAACTGAGTTCCTTTTATTTTTGATGCAAAGTCTGCATGGAAGTTGATATAATATGAAGTTGATTTTGTTAGCAAGGGTAGGTTTGTAGAGATTGGTGATGGTGTTCCGTGGGTCATAGGAGGAAAACAGCAGACTAGCTGCCTGGCACAAACCTGGAATACCTGGAATGTTTCATTTCAGTGGGACTTTTGTCTGAGTGTAAATTAATGCCCAGTTTTTCCCACAATAGCAAGGGTGAATTTAACACAGTAGGTTTTAAATATAAGTCACTAATGAGAACATGAGAGAGACTGGAAGCTGTGTCTAAATCTTGCTGCACTGTTCCATCTTGATTAATGGAAGTATTTAATTTCAGTATCTGTAAGATTTATCAGAATGTTTCGATGAACTGTGCAACTCTGAATGCCTGTCTGACTCTATTTCATTATATCTGTGATTCCAATAATATTAATTTAAATTTGCACAGAAATACAAAAATATTAAAATTATGTTCTGCTGCTAGAACTTTCCTTCCTTAGTTCTGGATAACAGAGAGTGTATTTTTTTCATCTAATATCCCCTCGTTTCTAGCAGTGGCATGTTACTGACTCTGACTGCATTTAAAGCTTTAATTAGTCAAAAAGGTATATTGAAGGCCACCAGCTTTTCATACCACTGCTTAGGTTTAATATTTTGTAGGAGGATTTAAAACTTCTCTATGAAGATTAGTGTTGGGTGATTTTTTTTTTTTCCTGAGGTTTGGAAAAAAACACTCCTCATTAAAAAACAGTTTATAGCATTTAGTTTCTACAATATAAGACAAAATGTTAGGTACATTGACTCATATATGTATGCACATGTACAAATACTTATTTATTATTTGGTACCAGTACAGAAGTTGGATATAACAGTAACGTAAATGCCATAATGAATACACTACAAAGCACCAATAGTTTCTGGTCTCATGCAAGATTATTGACTTCTTTTCATCATTATTATACTAAATTATAGTAAAATCAGGGCACAGCAGATCACTAAAGCTTCACAGAATATGAGGGACTGTTCCATATGTCTGCTTTTCCCTTTGGTATTTTCTTTTTTAAATAGTGGGGGAGGAAGAAAAAGCAAACTATGCAAGCTTTTTCTGAATAGCTAAAATCTGACACGACTTTGAGGCTTTCTGATGCTGTAGCTCCTGTGGAGACTGCTGCTCTCTGATACCCTCCCTGTGGCTTTGGCATCTTAGCCTTGCTGCTCGAGATCCTCCATTGTTTAATGTTGTCCATCTTAAAAGACTTCAAGAAATTGGTTGAAAACACAGGGAGAGAAATTTGCAGAG
The DNA here is from genome assembly GCA_013399225.1 of Rhipidura dahli. Taxonomy (NCBI): domain Eukaryota; kingdom Metazoa; phylum Chordata; class Aves; order Passeriformes; family Rhipiduridae; genus Rhipidura; species Rhipidura dahli. Next base: position 940,085 of record VXAC01002371.1, on the reverse strand, counting down.
TTCAAGACAAGGTCCAGCCTTAGTCCCAAGTGTGGGCACAGGAAGTTATGTTGTGTGCAGTGTCGGGCATGGTGCTGATAGGGCCAAGATTCAGGTTTGATCTCTTGTGTTTTTCTGCTTTACTGCTTCCCATACAAAACTCCTCCATTCAAATGAAGTAGAAACTTTTATGCATCTGGCTGTTTTTTATTTTATCATCATAAAAGTAAAACCCATAGGGTGAAAAGTAATTTTTCCTTAAAAAAAAAAAAAGGCTTAACAGCTGGGAAATTGGAAAAGTGAGTGGAAAAAAAAGAGTTTAGCTCAATTAACTACTGTCATTCAGTAGCTTCCTCCTGGGATATCTTCATTTCTTTATTCTATTGTGTAGACCTAATTCCATTGTCATGAAAGAGAACAGATGAAAGGAGTTAAAGAAGTCTTAACTACAGCAAATCTAGTATATTAATTTTCCAAACTGCACTGGAAGAAAAGGGTGCTGTTTCTGTCCTGTGGTTTTTGCTTAGAAGGCAGTTCCCACCTCAAACCTCTGAGGATTCATCATGCTCCTTGCCTTGGACAAATGTGACTGCCACAAGACACTCATAAGCCTCTACAGATTTTGAAGGTTTCTAGGATTCCTGGGTAAAATAAAGAACACTTTTGAATGTACTTTCATAAAACATGCAGCAAATATAATCTGACTGCTAGAATTTCTAGGTTTCAAATGTTTAACTAATGCTGTTGTTAATATGGGAAATCAGTGATGGGGTTCCTTGTGATCATATAACTTAACAATTCATAGAGTATCTGGTTTTTAGGTTAAAAGTATTATTCCTCTGTGGAAACATAGCCAGGTACCTGGATCTTGCAGAGGGATCCACATACTCACTCAGAACATGGAGATTATTCTTACTTCCTGCACTCTTAAGTTGTGTGAGCCTTCACAAGTTCAGGACAAAAGACTCTGTTTGACTCTCTTGGCTTGCCTGTGTTTTGATATGCTCTTCAGGTAGGATTTCCATCTGTTCCTTTAGGTTATTCTTTCCCCCAGCCATATGTGAAAAGTATCTGTTGGCTTTGGCAGCGAGCTCATGCCTGTTGAAACAGTGATTGCTGTGTAACTCTTTCTTCACTGCAGAGCTTTTAAGATGTGCAGCTTATGCCCTGGCCAAATTCCCAAACTGAGTGTTCTCTGCTTCTCTCGTGTGCAGGACCTGATGAAAGGTAGCTGGGAGTTAGAAGTTTGTGTGGGAAAGCAGATATACCTCATGGCATTGAATCCATCAGACCCAAAATTGTTTGAAGCAGGACTTAATGATGGTCCCCCATGTGCCAGAACTGGATAGTCTTGGTAAAACTCCCTGCTGAAATCACACCACATTGTCCAAATAATTCCATACACAGAAGGAGAAATAAAAGAGGAATTACTATAGTTTGGTAATTAAGGCATTTATTCATACAGGACATCCAAATGCAAGTCCTTTGTCCCTTCCTTTATGAATATTGAATGGCTTGCATGTAGTGAAACAGCTTCAGCAGTTCCACTGCAAAACACCTCTCAGACTGGTATATAGGGCACTCCTTTGGGATGTGGAAAAATGTGGTTCAGGATCCCAGAGCAGATCAGTTGTAAGAGGGATCTGAAAGAGGTCTCTCACCTAATCACTCCGCTTTCAGGTGCAGTGGAGCGAATAGACACCGGACAACATTTCCTCTCTTATTAATAAAACCATCTTCTAAATAAAGTGTGTGTACTGACAAGATGAGGGAGTACAGTAATTATTTTCTGCTCCCACTGAAAGATGGAACACTTGAGTGGCTCCATGTTGAAACCTGCACACAGTGTGTAGTTAACCATCATTACTGGAGACACAATCGCCGTGGAAAACAGCGAGAATGTCGTGCTTGCTCAGTGCTGAGATAATAATATCCCAATGGCCAGGGAGCGTTGGTGTAGGCAGAAATTAAAATATCTCATGCTGTCCAAATAAGTGAGAAAGGCTGTGTTTAAAAAGGAGACTCCAAATAATGTAAGATTCATGAACAGTTTTATGTCAGTTGGAAGTAATGAGGTAAACCTCAGCCAATGCAAGAGGCCCATTGAGATGCAGCAAAATAAAAACCCCTGGATCTGAAGAATATTAGAAACACTCTGTGTACAATAACAGTGGTGGACTGGATATTAACTGCAGCTATGCCTAGAAAAATAGAAAGCATGAGTGTTGGTTGTATGCAGTCCTTTGCACAGCATAGTCCATGTGGGATGGCTGCCAATTATTGCTGTTAATTTAGTCAGTTTATTTTCCTTTGTAGTCCACAGTGAAGAGATAAAATGCTGGTTATGAATAGCATGCATAATGAGGAAATAAGACACTTAATCCCATACAAAAATAAATGTATATGGTGCAATTTTGAGATTAGATTGCAGTCTGAAGCTTTTAAGAGTAAATGCACCTCAAAATTTTCAACCACCTTTTTGAGGAAATTGGAAATTTCAGTTCTCTGCTGTCTTACAGTGATACAGATAATGTACACTGAAGAGAAAATAGGGAAATAATAGCTGTAGTTTCATCAGTTCTTGCTTTTGAGATATGTGTATTTATAGGGCACATTTGACATTTCTTGTGTTCTTAGAGTGGGACTTTATTACTCAAAATGTTTAAATATAAAATGTCGAAAATGTTTGCCTTCTCTCAGTTTTCACAGATGTTCTTTATTTTAAAATAAATATCAAAGATACTTTGAGCCAAATTCTCATCTTCAGCTATATCCAACCAAGTCTGCCAGTTTCAGTGCTCTTGCTTAGGAAGGTCTGCTCATGGTTTTCTCTCCCCTCATATTTTCCCACCTATTCTCACTCTCATATGCTTCAGTAAAGCCTAAATTCCATATCTGATGTTGGATACCCCTAGTTCAATCCCATATAGCTTAATCTGCCAAGCTGGATTTTTTCAGTTTTTACTAAACTTTGATCTTTATTTACAATTGCGACAAAAACCCAACAGATTAAAGAAAAAGAATGTTAGAGTTGCTGCAAGAAGATTTTATAGAAATATCTAACATGCAAGGGAGAAGGAAGCTTTCTTTTTTTCCCTTTTCTACCATGGACAGATAATGTGAGTGAAAACTGCAGCTTTCATGTACACAGTCATCCTTTACCATATGTCAGTTTGCCATATGCTACCATATGTTTTGACAAATGCAGGGTAGTCTTTCTGCAAATGCAGCCTTACTTTGTGTCTTCAGTATTAGAAATCATTAGTCTCTAAATTATAAATTAGTCTTTAACATGAAGACTTCTGGCTGAGGATACCTTAGTCGAAAGCCTTTTGTAAGACAAGGGAAGAGACAGTTTTATCTTTTACTTCACCAGTTTTCACAAGGAAACTACAACCTCCTATTAGCTATTTATTGGCAAATAGCATCTTTTTGTGTTGTGGCAGATGTGTTTTTCATGTAATATGCTGGATTGAAATCTATTCTCGATGCTTTAGTAAAATATGATTATATTGGGATTTTAAAAGTCTTATCTGTGGCAAAGTTGTGTCACATTAAATGATTTAAGCAGCCATTAATTCTAAATGTGTTTTTGACCTTGTTCAAGAGTGTTGTTTACTTCAGTGGAGAAAAACATTACATCGGCATTGAAAACATTCAGAATTAGCATTACCTAAATTTGTTCATACTTTAAGCATATTGGAAGGGTTCAGAGAAGTCCCTGGACTGAGTTTGAAAACTATGGCTGTAGCCTAGATCCTTTTGTAGAAAGGAGAATGTAGTAGGGGCATGATCAAGAGCAGTTTTCACAGTCACTTTACATCAGACAAGTCTTAGCAAAGTTAGTTGTCTTCAGTTGTTTCTCCACCAAAAGCTCCTCCTAGAAATAAATAATGTTCTTCCTACCTCATGTTTCCTACTAGCAAACCGAGAGGTTTTACTTCCCTGTAAGTGGGCAGCCCACATGAAAGGAGCAACAGCATTCCTTTCCTAGGAATTGTGCCCAGTAAACTCCAAATCCATGCCTGTTGGTCCTATACATCAATTGGTGCAAACTCATCTGATAGATATAGATAAAGGTATAGATATATATTTGAAATAATGCCAGTTCCAGAGCATTCAGGCCAGTTTACAGTAAAAAAAAAAAA